>CM034537.1:29781313-30273813 GCA_020002185.1 Paraescarpia echinospica | reverse complement strand
AAGGAAGGGAGTCCGGCCGAAGGAAATCAGTCAGGCCGAAGGAACGCAGTCCAGCCAAACGAGCAACGTAGCAAGGGATCCTGCGATACAGTGTCTTGTTCACCTGGACCTCGTCACCGTGTGCTCGCGGTCGGACAGTTCACAGGCCCGTAGACAGGGGGCGCAGTATGTGTGTATGCACCCCGCGTTGAAGAAAAACAGTTACGCTGGGGTGAAGTAGTTCGTTTGGAGGGAAGTAAATGTACTTGAATACCTTCTTTAAAAGACGTCCGACAGTACCCTCGTCAACCGCGAACATCTTGAACACTACCCCTTCCTTGACCAGAAAAGTGTTCAGAACTACTCCCCTCGACCGGGAAAATACCCAACATTACCATATCTAGACACCGAGACAAATGTTCCAGTCAGAACACCGCATCCCCTGAAAAAAAACTAACCATCCACGCCATGGACCTGGTTTAAACCGGCGACCCAATCTCGCCGTGTCCGATCGAGGCCTGCCAGCCCCGGGCGAGGGCGATTGTGCCACTGCCGCCGTGACGTGAGAGCGGACGGAGGTTAGCAAGAGAGGTCGGGCGTGGGCGCCAGGCTCGCTTCGCCGCTAGCCAGGTCATTTACACATCACCGCCTTATAGTCTCAATAGTGAGTTTTTCTTGAATCGGACGTGTGGCACTGAAAACATGATCGAATCACCACGGTAACGCACAGCTAATCGATCAAAACACGCAGCGGCAAGGATCGTGCTGTTTTCCTTTTATCTTTATTTATCCCATAACGGGTATATCAAATAAACAGTAGATATTTCCCATGTATTCACTACCTAAACTCGCGTAGCTACACGGTGTTAAATATCAGATTCCCACTGTCGTGGCAACTATGAGATAATTAAATCTCACCACCCTTAAATATTCCCCCAGACACGTAATTACGAGTAGAAATGAAGCCTTCCAGAAACGAAGCCAATCGTTCCGATGCGTACGGCGCCTGTCGACAGGCGCGAACGCGGCTTAGCGGGCTACAAGCCCAATCACTCGCCGAAACAAATCAATGGCATTCGTGCAGCGCCAGTCTTCATGGTTGCCAGGCAACGCGTATGACGTCAAACCCGCTGCCACGACGACGACATTGACCGAGGGAAACTCATTCATCGATCTACCCCCTATACGACGAATCCGACTGCGTCGGTCGTGGTGGGCCGACACGTAAACAAGATCGCCACTTGTTTTTGTCGGGTCGCCGCTGTCAGTCCATCAAAACACGAGACGTCTTATTACTCAACACCCAAACACGGATGTCCCCGGCAGCCTAGATTAATGTTTGTTGTTTGTGGCCCGCAACAAGCGCCGGCATGACCGTGTGACCCGAGAACGTCTGATTCAACTGTTGATATCGCAACCAACGCGCGCAACGACACAAGGCGTTCGGCGTTACGAAATGTATCCGTTTATCCGTTTACTCGGGTGTATTTCCCGTCTCGCCGCTCGTGTTCGTGAACGGGTCAATATGACGTCAGATGTAAATAGAAAGTCTCATGGTGTGGTCTTTCACTGAATTCCGAAAGTTCAGCGGCCCGTGGTGAACTGCAGTTTAGACCAATCGCTGAACTTCGGTGGCGTTCCAGAATGTTGCCCAAACATCCCAAACTAAATCCCAAATCGTCATTGACTCACTATCTATATGCAATAAAACAAAGATGTCAACCATGTTATCATTTGGAACTAAAGTGGACATCAATGTTAACAAATCGAAAGGTTCTATTCACACCAAGTATTGTTGTCAGTTCTCAATGGTGTTCACTTCTGTACGCAATGGTGCACTGGATCAGTCGAGTGACATCGATTCCGTGTATAGCATCACCAGAAAATCGATGTCGGGTAGACAATCGGCCTGGTTTCTGAGTACCAGATACGAGGAATCAAATCATTTATCAGTTCTGAATTGGTCGCGGCTTCCCGTAATATATATCTATCAATATGCACTCTTTGTTTTATGGCTACGGTGGGTTGAATTGCAAGCACGTCAACCCGCCACCCCCGCCGCGGAGTGGTAGCGTCCACGAGTGAACGAGTTCAAGCCATTGTAAAGGCCTTACGCTGCTGGTAGCGTCATTCAAAGCGACGCTCGTCGCTCCGTTAATAGGGACTGTATCGCCGCGTCTTTGTCACTTTACTTGTCGGTAGCTGCTGGGTGGGAACTCCAGCGACACTCGGATACTAGACACACACATATACTGACACGGATCTCATCGTTCTACCGATACGAGAACTCGGGATGGATTCACGTATACAAAACACTACCCCGGCGACGACGACTACCCCGGCAACAGCGAGTAGCGGTAGCAAAAACGGAAACACGTCCTACTACCGGACAGAGGAGGCCCGCGTGACGGACAACGGTCAGTGGAGTATCACTGTGTGTCCGACGATCGGCGGACACTTCCAGCTGCAGGTTGGTGCGCGGGATACCGTCGACGGACTGAAGAAAGCCATCGGCAAACGGCTGAAGATACAGCGCGAGAAAATCAGTCTACTTTACCGGGAGAGGTGGGTTACTCGAGTGAAACTTGTGTTAATTTTTGCATACCCGTGGAATAAAGGTGGAATATCCTAAAGTTGATACGCAACACAACGGAAAATAAATGTTTGCCGTGTCCACCCAAATATAACGTATTTCGTGAAACGTCCCTAGCGGATCAACCGACCCAAACCCGGATGGTTTGGTTGGGTGTGAGTGACACTTGCGACCTATCTGGACGCGTGTGAAAGAGTAGTCAGCTAACCTAAGCTAAAGAAGTACATTATAAGTTGTTGTTGTTGCTGCGAGGTTTTTTCAGCCTGCTACTTCCTGAGTTGGTTTAACGAGTTGAGTATCACACAGGAAGTTCACGTGACGACCACGCACTGTATTGTGCAACATCGAGTAGACGTAGTGGGCCGAGGAATGCTAGCAGCCTAGACACGGTCCAACAGATGCCACCACGCGTGTGGAGACAGTTGTCAGTGGTGACGCAGTAACTGTGCACGTACATGCGGGGTATCATACGCGTGCACCTACAAACATACATATATATATATCTTCACATAAAAGTCGTGCGCTCGTTCACAGGCGCGCACGCACGCATACACCCTACCCCACCGCAAGCACACACGCGTACGCACGCACGCAAACATACACACACAAACAAACTGACACGCACGCACATACACACTCAAGCACACCAGTCACACGCACGCACACACACACACGTACACTGCGTCATTGTGATGTTGCAGGCTGTTAACAGACGGCACCCTGACAGAGAACGGTATCCACGAAGGCTGTAAAATCACACTTCTTCCGAACGTAGAAAGTGGACTCATGGTAAGTAAATTCGATGTCTCCCCTACACCGTCTCGCCAGCGTGTTTTCAACGGTCCACCAACCCAGCAATGCTCATGCATGTTGTCTAATAAAGTTTTGGTTGTGGACCGATGATATCTGGGGGCAATAAACGTGACCGGTGATGACATATTTTGCATTTACGATAATTGGTATAATCATACTTATTCCTATTGTGGTCATAGCCGTAGGCGTCATTATTTCAGATAAAGAGCAGCCAAGTATCAACTTGAAGCTAAATGTTTTAAACTACAACGTCAAACGTTCTATCCAAGCCACCGCTAATATAGGTCACCACGTACACAATACGTCACTGCGTGTGTAGTACGTCAATTTTGACATTCGGTGACGGACACCGCGCGAATGACCCTGTCTGCCATAGCGGTTGGCGCTACTTTCCCACGCGGAATGATTGATTAGATAACCGGGTTGATCGGCTGGTGCGAGACAGCCGGGACACGTGCGTGACGCTTATGGGAGTTTCAAGGCCTGGGGCTGCCTGCCACCGACCGGTGCCAGTGTTCTCAGGAGTGACCGTAGTCGGCCGTCGGCGGCGTCCCACGTGTCCGCTCGCTCGCGGCTGGGCGGTGGGGCGATGCGAGGCGGGGTAATCGAAGTGCGGAATCGGGCGAGCGATCGATCTCGGCTTTTTATCTCGCGCACACCTTGACCCGGCTGCATGTGAAGTTTACAATAAGCCAGAAGATATCGTAGCTGACACGATCAAGCAGAACCGTGCGTGCTAAGCTAATGCCGAACTATAGTATAGTGGCGTGACGTCAGTTGTTGAACTGTATCTGACTGGGAGGTTGTCACTTCTGTTAGGTAATCATTAGCAGGACATTTGCTGAATCAGGTGTACTTTGTCCCGATTTTGTCAGGAGCGTGGGAACAAGACAACTTCAAAGCAATAAGTGCTAATAGTGGTTATTTACTAATTTAATGTTGTGTTTACAATTTGATCAGTTCACGGGTGCAAATTTCAAATTGCAAATAACGTTTGAGCTTATTTTTAAACGTAATTTGGCGAACAGTGTAATTTCAACATCTTTAGCATAATGTTAAGAACACTACATAAATAAATCATAAAATGTTAGTAATTGAGGTGCAGATTTAAGTTTATACTATACTATATAACAGACCTGGTCGTGACCAGAGTTTCCTAATAGAACACATGGTCGTGTTAAGAGAATTGTGACATATATTATTAGCTATATACGAATTACCAACCGTCTCCATAACACTGTTTCTATTCATAATTTTAATAGGTGACTTTGTTAGGATAAGTTAAAACATGCATTCTTTAATACCACATGACAGATAAACATAGTAACAAACGCTTGATGGCCACTTTTACTGTCCCCTCTTATTGACACTGTGGTCATTCTATCGCCACGACCTCCGCGTCGAGTTGTAACCGCAATGAAACCGCAGCACATTACCGGAATCTAAGACGCGGTTGACCTTGGAGAATCCCCTAGTAATGATCGTCTAAGTCAGAATATGGTGTATTTTTATTTCGTCATCATGTTTACGTTGGTACAGTTTGTAATTTTGCATAGTCTATGACGAAGGCCAAACCATACAGTCGTAGATTCATTGCATTTGCGGTTGGAAAGTCCGATGGCATCATGACAGTGGCATCATCAACAAACACACTCACTAATTGTTCGAGCAAATGTAGGAAGGGAAGGCAGATGTTAGTTGGCTGTAGGCGACGTTGGCGCTGCGGGTTGTGTGTACCGACTTGCCCCTGCAACCGGACGCGCCACTCCGGCCGCAGCAGACCGGGGCAGGTTGCGTGACAACGCCGAGCTACGAGGTGCTGCACCGGCCTCCTGCCGCCGACCGGACGCGTTGGCTCACCGGGACGCCGCGGGTAGTCGCGAACCACACTCGAGTACAGGCGACAAAGGTTGCGTGGAACACACTCGACGAAAACCGACAAAGGTTGCGTTTACGTGCGATAACACGAATTCAGCGAAGCACGCAGACATCCGCCGACCTGCGGAGCACTTCGTAACCTCGCGTCAGATCAAACGCAGAATGACGGAGGAGTGGTCGTTATCAGTGGCAGATATCCATCCGCGTGTCTAGAGGCGCCGAGTGTTCTTAATCGGATATGTCTGGGACAGGATCCACATGAGCGCTGATACAAAATACAAAGAATGGAAATCAACAATCTTTGTTTTTTAATAATTATTTAAAAAAAAACGTATATATGGTTCCAATGCTCTTGTCTGGTTCGTGACAAAATGGTGGGGTAAAGTAACCATACAATTATTAATTAAGAAATAAATAATTATATGCCAATTCACACAAATAAATAAACCGTACAGTAAACATTTCATTCAGCATCAGTGTATGGAGATAAGCTTGGACCAATCACTCTTGTAAAATAACGTCATGCTGTTTGTACAACTAAACATGAAGTTCTGACGGTGTTGTTTTGTATCGTTGCAGCCGCCAAAGCCAGAACACACGGTGCTGCAGGCGCTGGAGAACCTCTCCGACTCTCAGGTACGTCCCGCTTGCTGAATCATGCTGCTCTATATTTACTTGTAACAGACAGCTTAGCCTCAGTAGAAATACAATCGGCTCTTAACACCTCTTGTTCAACGGGTACAGTATGCAACGGGCCGTGGGTGACACGTGGCGTCTAGAAAAGAATAGCTAAATAGAGAAAATAATGTCAGTGTTGTCAAAATATAGCATGACTCAGTAAATCCTTTGAAGTTTGATTGGAATCACGGTTTCGCGCCAGGGGCAGATATAGTGTCGTTCGAAAGAACACTCGTCGAACATTGACTACTGGAGGGATTAAGTAATGCCGAAGACGTATTTGTTGACGTTTCGATACGTTGTTGGCGAAGACCCATCATTAGAGCGATATCATACGTCGCGGCACTGGAACTATTCGTCAGTTCCCAGCGGTCGATAACATTTACAGTCTCGTTTATATTAACCCATGAAAATACACAAACACGCACATTATACTCGGTCACTCTTTCACCCTTCCCTCTTCTCTCGCTTTCTCCACTTTCTCTCCCCCCCTCCTCTCACTCTGTCTCTCTGTCTCCTTTCTCTCCAACTCCCTCTCTCGTTCTCCCTGCCAGCTTCATTCTCCCCTGCCTTCCTTCTCTCCCCTAAGTCACTCTCTCGCACCCCCGTTGAACATTATGACCCCCTCAAGACGACGTAACTCGGCGAAAGGTCCATACATCCCAGTCCGTTCTCGGCAGTGCTGATGTGGCACCGCCGACGGCAAAACGGTCGTAACGACAGCGCGCTGACATCACCACGCCGCCCGTGCTGACTTATGACGTATTAAGAAGCTATATTCCCAGTGCTCTACTTTACGGCACAAATGCCGACGGGGGCACGCCACAATGGCGACCCCCATACAGAAGGCAGCTGCCAGTCGTCGTGCGAAATGATCTTGAGAAACACGCAGGCGAAAGTTTCGCACACCTTTCAGTTGAGTTGCTGACTTTTTGTGAACCGCGCCTTCGTTTCGTCACGGTCCGTGAGCGCCCCAGTCATGATTCGAGATGGCGGATTATAAAGCGTGACGTATCAAGTATGTTGCCACGACACGCCCAGATGCGCAACTTTCCGCCCTATGGGTAACGCCTAAAACTTAACCGGCCATTGACTCCAGACTTGAAACATATACCATGCACGCATACACTGGGCGTCGTGTTTCCGTCCATAACTTGTTGCTGAAAATGCAATTATATTACATATAAAACACATCACACATTTCTTAGCCACATGGCATTGCACCGTCTGCTTTAATAATAACGCTTTTGAAATAACGTCCCTAAATAAACGAATGCCATTTGTCGCCGGATGAGCGGGTATTTGACAACGCGATTTCTTAACGAGCAAAGTTTTTAGTAGAGACATTAATTTGTTTTGTCGGAATTTATGTCTTGCAAAGTTCGGTCGACTAATATTACTGCTCGGAGTTGGCGACACACACACACACCCACCCACCCACCTACCCACGCACTCACACATATACAATAAACACGTGTGCCACATCGGAATTCGATTTTTATATTGCACACGACGCACTTCGAGGGCCATTATATAACACGCTGGTTTTGAATGTCTGTCTACGGGGCCGCCAGGGCTCGAGGCTATCACGTGATCCTACGTGGAAGTAGGTAAACTATACACCTGGTGTAGGCGACGTGCGTTCCCTATGGTCCTACATGTCTGGTGATAACCAGTAGGGATTATTTTTGGTGTTGCGCCTTAATCGTCTGGTACGCCGTGTGGGTCGACCGTTGTGGGTTGGCACTCGGGCACGGGGTCGCTATCACGGCGTGGAGGATGCTCCACGCGTGGTGAGGTCCTGGCAGTGGGCAGATAAGCTGCTACACGGCGTCCAAAAAGTCGCCGAATCTGCGGCGCGATCAGCAGACCACGCCAGACCACGCGCACATCCCGTGCTGGTCTGTATGTATCCCTTACGTCCATTGTCCAGCCGCGTCGGACGTCTCGACCCACTCATACTGACCACCGCTCGCTTCCAACTCCCTAACCCCGCGGCGATACTCCGGCGGCATCGACAACACATACGCCGGACCCCCGTGTTAATGTCCCTGCACCACTTGTATGCAGTTTTCCAAGTATTATATATTGATATCGGCGATTTGATGCAGTAAGTCTTTATCGGCGAAACGTTGGCCCTTTCGCGAGCGACCTCGCTGGCGATCCTTCGTGTTGTATGTCTGCCGAGTGCGTTTGGCGCCTGCTCCGATGGTTCTCGGAGCAAACCCCCGCCGATCTCTTTGTCGTCTGCACGGCGGATCAGCTGTCCCGGGCTCGGGGTGGGGTATTTTAGGCATGGGAACTACCGCGGCAGACGCTGCGGTCTGGTATTTCGCCAATGTCAATGGCGCCTAAAGTTATCCGAGGCGACGTTAGCCTAGCGTTGTTCGGTCGTTGATGACGTCATTGGAAGGCGAGGGCTGTCGTCGTTGGCGTGCACTTGATGGAAGTGGTTCAATGAAGTATCGTCCTTAGATGCGTTGTCAGTTGCTGTGAGTGCGTGAGACGGGCTACTGGCCGATCGACAACGGCCCGCGAGTCCGTGATGCCCTGTCACACACGAGACGTCTCTCCCGAAGGCGAATTAGTACTTAGTGTGTCTGAATGCATGATTGAGCGTGCGCTGGTGAATGGACGCCGGTCTCATTGATGTGATCACAGTGGTGTGTGATTGAGCGAGTGTGTTCTCGAGCCGGTCACAGTGGTGTGTGATTGAGCGAGTGTGTTCTCGAGCCGGTCACAGTGATGTGTGATGGAGCGAGTGTGTTCTCGAGCTGGTCACAGTGGTGTGTGATTAAGCAAGTGTGTTCTCGAGCCGGTCACATTGGTGTGTGATTGTGCAAGTGTGTTCTCGAGCCGGTCACAGTGGTGTGTGATTGAGCAAGTGTGTTCTCGAGCCGGTCACAGTGGTGTGTGATGGAGCGAGTGTGTTCTCGAGCCGGTCACAGTGGTGTGTGATGGAGCGAGTGTGTTCTCGAGCCGGTCACAGTGGTGTGTGATTGAGCAAGTGTGTTCTCGAGCCGGTCACAGTGGTGTGTGATGGAGCGAGTATGTTCTCGAGCCGGTCACAGTGGTGTGTGATTGAGCAAGTGTGTTCTCAAGCCGGTCACAGTGGTGTTAGGCAGCGAACGGGTTCGTATTAACATGCACGGTGACGCAAATAATTGCGTCGTGTCTTAGATCGAAATGCCTCGCGACGCAAATAATTGCTTCGTGTCGTAAATATAATTGCGTCGCGACGCTATTCCGCCTTTATGACGGGTCGGTGCTTCCTTACGACCCATACACTGTAAGCCCTTCGCCTTGTGAGAGTTAAACGGGGTGGCTTGAAATTACGATAATATGGCATAGTTGTCTAATGTTGACATCATTGTGACAGGTTACTGTTATCATTATGACAGGTTACTGTTATCATTATGATAAGTTACTGTTATCATTATGACAGGTTACTGTTATCATTGTGACAGGTTACTGTTATCATTATGGACTAATTATATATTATTTCTAGTAACACAATCATAAGGCCTTTATTTCGGATTGTCTACGGTTGCGTTAATATAATCAATTATCTGGTTTCGAGTACTGCTTCTACTATTATATTACACCCCTAAACGTTTTATGACTTCATCATTGCGATTTCGGAACATTTATGTCAATCCGGTGGCGTCAACGTAATGTAATGGGTGCTGATTGCGCCAATCGTGTCGTATATTGAGCTAATATAGTATCCGGTCGTCGGACAGAGGCCACCTGTAATGTGTCCGACAGGTGACACACGACACGTTTCGTAACAGCGACGAACGCGCGATACCGTTCGTGTACTGCTGATTTGCATTTCTGCTGCCGCGGAAACAGGAAACTGTGCAGTGCTGGCGACACGGCGACGTGACAACCGAACACCAAGTGGCAAATGTTTGTTTGAACTCTTTGTTCCGATGACTGCGGCGACAGGTCCACCACAAACGGCAACGTTGACAAGCGCCAATGCAAAGACGATGGCGAGACCCGACAAACAATATGAGCAACGTTGACCCGAATAATCACGATAAACAGTCACGTAACCATATGACAGTCATTGTTTATAACCGACGCTCCCCTGCCGTAGTCGTCGCGTTCCCTGCCCACAGTAACGGCGTTCATCGGTAGAAACAACCAGGCAACTGTCGGATATGCGTGTTAGTTTTCACGCGGGAATATCGAGGCGACAAGATGCTATTTAAAATCCAGGGAGCGTGGGTTAATCTGTCGCTTTGTTACGTTGGCTGTCGTCGCTCAAGTGGACACGTTTGCTAATTCGTTGAGGCTGCTTCGTCTACTCTGACGTGAAAGCGTCGCGTAAAATCAATGTGTTTATTGGAACGTAGAAAATAGCGTATAGCGTAAACTGAAGAAGAAAGCACCACTAACGAAAGAAAATTCTGTTATTACGAATCTCGACCGGGTCGTGGTGAATTTAAGCGCAATAATAATGCGAACGATTGCCAATACAACATCCTTATTAATACGGTTATCTCAGCTTTTCCGCGTATTTTCAAACCGGTTTCTACGGGTGGGGATAACGCGATGTAATGTTCACCTTTAGCACCTTTCGGGACGAGGCGAACACGTGACCAAAGTATAGACATTTACCGCCTACTCGTGTGAAATAATATAGGAGCCTTTTAGACACATTAGATATGAGACCGCGCACCGGCTTAGCCCAGTTCTGACCCATTCTAAATTTATACTCATGTCGTAACCGGCGCACAAATAGCGTGAATCGGGTGTGATTGACAAGCCGCAGCCTGGCACGACTCTTGCGGGCCAGGTTTGCATTCGCGTCGTTGTATTGACGCGGTCATGGTTACGGCGCGTTCACGGTTGAGGGCAGTTGGCCGTGCTGTGACGGGCCGTTCGTGTTTGGCGGCCGCTGACCCGAGTGACCCGCGACTGACCGCTGGAATGCGCTCCTCGCGTGTGGCTGAGCGCCGGCTCGCGGCAGCTGTTGTGAGATAAAGGCGATTCAATGCCCGTGGCGTAGATGTCATATCGTCGAGTTCACGTCACTGGTCCATAGGCTGGCGACTCCCGGGACCATCGTTGGGGCCCATCGTTGTACCGTTGTCAAAGGCAACAGGTGGATCTTGGTTTAAGCACGTCCTTCATTTACTTTAAACCAGCATTTAGAAATGGAGATTCACACTTTCCGGTGTGGGATTACATTATAAATATGGAAAGATAAAATATATGTTATGGCAGATAACTGACACTGATTGGTCACAATTGTTGTGATGTTCTTTCAGAACCGACACAATAACATGATTTTCGAAATTAATTGGATATGTTTTGCGAGCGCTGAGCCAAGTGTATAACATCTTATTTTGGTCAGTTTCCAGTTAACAAAACCATGGCTCAGAATAATCCAAACTTATTTTGCACACAGTATATATATATATACATATATATATATATATATATATATATATATATACATATATATATATTGTACGACCCGATATTCTATTGTCCAGTTGTTTGCCGGATCTAAGTTATGTCGGCAAGCTGTGTTATTGCCGCCGGTCGAACTGGTGGCTTCACTCTGCCATACCATGCGGGCGGGGGTCACTCACAGTGCACATGTGTGCGGCAGCTAGACGCCCCGGGGTAGAGAGGCAGTTTGGCCGTGGTCGTTGCCGACCCCACATCCGCCCAACGACCGACCGACATACTAACAATGGATGGCGCTAACAACCGACGTATCAACCTTCCGCCATTCCGGCGCATCTGCCGCTGTTATGCAAACGCCCAGTTTAATCGCCTTTGCTATGTTCGATATATGTAATAGATACGGTATCCGGTCAGCATCGCTAAGTATTGTCGCATTCGTTGCTAATAGGCGTCGACGCGACGTTAATGTGACGGCCGTGTGTGGGTCTCGCTCGGCCGCTGTGGGCAAGTCATTATAATCGGCGTAATAACCAGAGTCAGCTTGCGTGGCCACATACCGCGGGCAAGGCGCAGACGGCGGTCTTCACGTCCACACACACTGTGTCTGCGCATAGTCCCCGTGTCACGAGCAAAAATAGAATTTTCATATCTGTGTTTTCTAGTTTTTGATCTTTTTATTAGTTTGCTCCTGCTAATAACTACACAAGTTATTACATGATGCTTATTCTATAATGTTATATTCCAATTATTAAAATATTAAGCTTAAACATGTTATTTGCGTAAACTACCCAAGTAGTAACGCCTATTTATGCACAGTCCTAGTAGGCTCCTAATCTCGGCACAGGGTTACTATCGGCCCGTCTTGCCGGCCACGACCTGGCTCAGCACGGTCCGACGGACAGAACTCGCGGCAAATTAAATAAACACTTGTCACATGGTAGCGTCGCCTTTATTACGGCCACGATCGTCGGTGTGATGGACGACGTCGCGGCCTTGCCGTGACCGGACGGAGGAGCCTCGGTGTCGGGGCCGTGGGCGGTGCGGTAGTCACACCGCACTCAACTCACCCAGACCGGCTTGAATAAAAACACTCGTGTTATGAATGCACCGTCGAGATTGATGGCATATCGATAATAATAACAATAACACACACTGAACGAGTTTCGCAGAGTCACCACCGCCCACTGCGGTCACATGGTCAATAGTACACAGCTCCTTCCTCGTTATATGGCCTATATAGCAGCACTTAACCTCGCACGGAATGACGTCATAGCGTGAAGGGTCTTGGTGGATTGCCAACTAGTGGTGACTTGGTACATTGCAACAAAACCACGTTAACGTGTCGCTATTTCGCTAAATCTAAATTTATTGCGAAACTAGTGTTAATACTGTCAACGCAACTGCTGTGTATGGCATGGTAACTGACATAGAAAGAAACTACTCTTGGTGTCCTAATCTAGGAGTGTGCGTGTGCAAATAACAACGGTTGGCCTACATGTCCGGTACGCGAAGGACTGTATGTCCAGTGTAACGCTTTCACACGCCCAACGGTTTTCACCGGCACTTGGGGACCCGATTTCGCAGAACGATCCTTTCAAACTGCGCCGGATATTGCCAGGGGGAGACGGGGTGCGCCCATAAGGGCCGGAGGGAGCGACGAGGAACCAGAGGGGCGTAGGATTTTGGGAGTCGCCATGGGAGTCGGTCCGCACGGGGGGCTGTCACCGGAAGTCGTAATTCAGTGTCCGTACTCGCCGGCGTTGTCGCTGCGCCGGCGTCAAAGGCAGCGTCAAAGATAACACGGCGCAAAACTCGGCCTACATGCAAACTAAAGTAAACAGAATCGGCACGGAGCTGCCTGATAGCGTATCAACAAATCCCCCTCCCGCCACAGCCTTTGCGAAAACAACAACATCATAGTTTTATTGGAATATATTTCACCGAGTAAAACAGGGAATTTTGCAATTGTAAATGCCACTGAGATTAGGTCGCCTGCCTTCCTTCAGTCAGAGAACATTTCCCTGCGGTCACTGGGAAACGAAATAGTGATCTGACCCCATGAACTGGACACAGTGTGGGCGAGGGAACGCAGGCGGAAAATGACGAGCTAATAATGTGAACGTGCTGACTCTGGCTGCATTTATGGATGGCTGACCTTCGTTATCGACGTTCCGGCTGTCTCGTCAGGGTTCAGCATTCCACGAAATTGGGTCATTTCCACGAAGTGTCGTGACACCAGGAAACACCAACGACCCATGACGCCCCCGAGGCTTGCCAATCCGGCCGGACAGAATGTGAGGGTCGACCGTGTAATTGTGCCCCCTCTGACTGGCCTTCCACGTACGCCATATGCATTCCTTGCTCTTGACAGTGACATTTGTTCTGCTGAAGGAGTGACCGACCACTTTCTTGGAAGTGCGCTCGTACCGACCTCAGTCACGAGTGTCAATGGGGCTTCAGTGAGCCTTGCTGTACTGGCTAGTCTCTAGGCTTCTGTCCGGTCTGTAGGCTTCGGTCCGGTCTGTAGGCTTCTTTCCGGTCTGTAGGCTTCTTTCCGGTCTGTAGGCTTCTGTCGGGTCTGTAGGCTTCTGTCCGGTCTGTAGGCTTCTGTCCGGTCTGTAGGCTTCTTTCCGGTCTGTAGGCTTCTGTCCGGTCTGTAGGCTTCTGTCCGGTCTGTAGGCTTCTTTCCGGACTGTAGGCTTCTGTCCGGTCTGTAGGCTTCTTTCCGGTCTGTAGGCTTCTTTCCGGTCTGTAGGCTTCTGTCCGGTCTGTAGGCTTCTGTCCGGTCTGTAGGCTTCTTTCCGGTCTGTAGGCTTCTTTCCGGTCTGTAGGCTTCTTTCCGGTCTAGGCTTCTGTCCGGTCTGTAGGCTTCTGTCCGGTCTGTAGGCTTCTGTCCGGTCTGTAGGCTTCTTTCCGGTCTGTAGGCTTCTTTCCGGTCTGTAGGCTTCTGTCCGGTCTGTAGGCTTCTTTCCGGTCTGTAGGCTTCTGTCCGGTCTGTAGGCTTCTGTCCGGTCTGTAGGCTTCTGTCCGGTCTGTAGGCTTCTTTCCGGTCTGTAGGCTTCTTTCCGGTCTGTAGGCTTCTGTCCGGTCTGTAGGCTTCTTTCCGGTCTGTAGACTTCTGTCCGGTCTGTAGGCTTCTTTCTGGTCTGTAGGCTTCTGTCCGGTCTGTAGACTTACACATACCGGCTGCGCTGTAATAGCTTCTTTCTCAATAACGTTGTAACTGTAAAACAATTGTGAGGGTAGTTACAAGGGTCTTTCTCACCTCCTGTTATTTGTGTTGGGGCAACATCCCATCTCCCATTTGCTTTGGGGTCAACATTACGCATCCCACCATTTGATAGTCCAGCTCGTGCCACACCCACCGATTTGTGAGACTACCCCTATGGCCCACGAGTAGTTGGAACCAACATGTTACTTTCTGCCACACACAAATCGCAAACAGTGTAAACACAAATGAGACCTCTCAAGCGTCACCCTCATATAATTTTACGCAATCATGTTTAGGATTAAAATGTTGACGTTATCGTTACCAGTTTAGGTAATGAGTTTGAACTGCACCTTTTAAAAATTAATGCCTCATCACAATTATTATTTACTTGAAAAGTCTATTCATAGCCCAAGTCATGAGCATGAAATTTATTATCTCATCATATGACTTCCAAGCACTCCCCTATTACAGTGTGTGACAGTCGCACAATGCGGCGGCTGGTCGAATTCATCACTCTTGACTCTTTGTGTTAGGATATTTTGGATCCTGTTTTCTCTCCGCAGGGTGTGATAAAATGGACCAGAGGGTGTAGCCAGACCTCACTAGGCAGAAAGGGTGCGTGTGTAAAAACGGTGATGAATATTTACCCCCATTATTTAACTGACCTTTCAATGGGGAAGTGGCTAAATGTTTTGTGTTGACAAACTTTAACCTTTACTGGAATGAACGCTGTATATTGGGGTGGTGACTAACTACTCGGTCAGTTTACATGGGAAAATACCTGGCGGTGTGCCGTTGCTATATATGGGCATGACCGCATGGATTAGTTTTTTCCCGAGGCCGCTAGGTGTCCTATAGCGACGGCCGTCTGGTACACCAAGGGAAGGAGTGTCAACTGTCGAAAATCGTCTCCTTATTATGAAATATGTTGTTGTTTATGTGAAAGCCGGAATTTTGCCAGAAAATTGTCAAACTTCCGAGAACCTATGAATACTTTATAATTGCCATGATAAATAAAATTAGTATACTGACTGTTAATTACGGGTGACGTGTGTAGTGACGTGTAATTAAGACCAAGTAAGATAATGCTGTTCGCTCGAAAATCGTTGTTAATCACCGTGCGCTTAGCGATAGACGTCAGTGCGTTTCTAAGTAGCTATTTGTCGGCAGCTTCTTGGAAGCCGTGTGTTCGCTCAAGCGCCATAAACGCCACTGGCGGGTTTCTGGAGGCCGCGTGGACGGATATAAACATAAACTGGACTGTATGGGTTGGGAAGAGCTTGACCTCTCTGCTCGGAATGCACTCTGTTTATTCACGTTCTCCCATTTTGGCGGTTGTGTCCCCCGCAACCCCTCCCCGTCAACCCACGCGGCACGGCAGTGATCTCGCTGACATTATCACGTTACTACTGCCGATTGCCGAGTCGTGCTTGGCTCCTCACTTCGCCCTCAAATCCCCGTGTTATGGTGTACCCGAGAACCGTTGATATTTATATAATGACCCTTATGTAATGACCCGGCCGCATAAACAAACCATAACCAACATCGTTTACACGGTGGCGTTGATAAATACAAGTTGGTAACTACGACAGGGCAGAAGCTATAATCACACTGCTATCGAAGATATGAACCACAACGTTTGGGAAACTGAGAATCGTACTGATTCAAAGTTCGACTAAACACTATATCTTGTAGTGCGAGTTCGGACGAACCGAGAGATTAGATTCAGTATATAGGAAGTGAAAGATTAGATTTTTCGCTTTGTTAAGATAAACTGCACTGATTGTTGACATTGCTGGGTCAGCACCACCCACGTCAGTAGGGAAGGTCGCTGGCACATGTGACTGGCTCGTTCACTAGCGCTAACAAAGGTGGCCTTTTGGCGCACCTGGGACACAGCCCCCGTGCGTGGTCACGACCCGCCTGCTCACACCGTATGTCAATACTACTCAGGGTATTGTGCACATGCAACACTACGCAGCGTATGAGCGTGGGGAGGCGCCGCCACCCATGCATAACTACCGACAACATGTCCCTCGACAAATCGGGAATATTAAACCACACGAGCACACACGTGACAAATGTATACACACATACAAGCCCGCGCGCTCAAGTAGTCAGCAGTCTCCAGTCAAGGCATTTATGCTCCCTATATGTCACCTTCAATAGCACACAACTAACTGCATTATATATAGCTTTGGTATATTTAGATGTAATCAAACGTTGGTTTGCCAGCGTGGTTATTACGCCATCGATTCCCCTGGCAAGCTTAGCCTCTCTCAACCAAGCGCACCAAGTGCTCGGTGTTGAACGTTTACTTCCCTTCGTCGTTTTTATGCCACCGATTTACGGAATGGAGTAAGAATTACAGGCGACGCAAGACGCGTTAACGGATTCCTCTGGCAACTCGCCTAACGTCGAAGATATCTGACGGGGCACAAGTAAATAATGTATCCACACTCGGCGAACTGGCACCCGATCGCAATCATTCTGGTGAAAACATTCCACACAATCGGCTCCCAAGTATACTGACGAGCCTTTGTAGCAGCACTCGACCTCCCACGCACCCCGGACACGCGGGCGCGAGTGTCGACGAGTTGTATTATCTCGAAGGCACTGAACGATGTTTCCGTTTCACCGACCGATCGTGATAAACTCCGTTAACCTGTCCATTTGCGAGAGAACTGATTGCTCCGCGTCGTGCGGTCGACTCCTGTATGTGATAAATTCAGGTCCTAACAAAACTCGCACGTCGCGAACCCGCGAAAAAAGCTTGTCACCATCGTTGAAACAAAGTCACTTGTAGAAAAAGCGGAATCTTTAGAAACATATTTGCAACTACACAGGCATATAAAGGGGCGGATGGTGGTATACAACGTGATCGCTCTGTTGGTCGATCGCCGCATCTGACAGCAGTGAATACGGCAACCGGAAATGAGTTACATATTTCAATGGAACGGAACAAACAAGTATAAAAGTTAAAGTTTAGCGTGTATGTTTTTGAATAGTGTATGTTTGCCCATGTTTAAACTTTTTGCGTCAGTATTCTATTGACATTATTAGGCCTATAATTGTAGAGCAGAAGTCCGGCAGCCATCTTGGATTTCTGAACTTATTGTATGCGTAGTTCAGTTGCACTTGTATACACATTTAGATGTGTAGAGATACGTTGTATAAATTACTTTTGTTTACTGGAGTCTGTATTAAGCAAGGCGGACTGTTCCTACAGCCACCCTACAGGTGTGGCGGAGTCTGCAATTGCGGGATGTTAACAGCTCTCTTTTTCGTTGACAGGTGAACGCCTTCCTGGCCGGGCGGTCTCCCCTCACGCTGGCCATGCGGCTCGGGGAGCACATGATGTTCGTGCAACTGCAGCTGTCCACGTCTCCGCCCAGTCTCAAACACAATCACCCGCCGCACCGGTGCCTCAGGAAGTCCGCCCCTTATCCGCAGCAAGTCCCGTCATCCACGTCGCCCTCCACGCCGAGCGACCACCGCAGTACTGCCCACGGAGCTTTCAGCAGGACCGCCCTGGCGGCCAACCCGAGTCGCACGGCCGACGATGGACGTACTTCCGGGCCGCGGCCAGGCGGTGCTACGCTCTCGGAGGCGAAGCAGAATTTATCGCAGAAACTCAAGGAGTTCTCGCAGGTGGCCCGAGCGCAAGGAGACGAGGTAGGTCACGTGTTCGCATCGAAGAATATAGGTCCTGCATTGCTAGTCCAGGAGTCAAAGAGACATATTTTGCACATAATTGGATAACGTGTTTTCTGTTTGATTATCCTGTGTAAATAAATCCAGGTAGGTAAGGACTTCTCACTTTGGAGAAGAAATGAACTAAAAGTGAGAAAATCCAAGATGGCCACCAAAATAAAGTGTTTTGTGATATCTTAACAACCGTGTGCATTGTTCTGGCTGCTGTACAATGGGCTAACTTTGTGCTGTCGCTCTGGGACAAATCATTACTTACATTTTCATTCGCCTTTTTCCATTTATGACAACTTTTATTTTCTCTTCGTCAGTAGGTATTCGTTAGGTTCAGTCTAATATTAAACATGTGAGGTGCTCCTTGTCACACCAGTATTTTGTCAACAAAATAAAAACTGTATATATCCCTGCGCGGACGGACGCTTCCCGAATTAGATGCGCCCGACCATCCCGGTATAACGTTACGGCGCCATGCTACCTCGTTCTCACACCGGTGTGTAATTACCATCGTATCGACCGCGGCCTTCTCTCGTGACGGACTATGATGCAGATAGGACGGACATGTTGCAACGGGGTTCTTCTTACCACCCGTTACCCCCCCTGGCGCTTATGGCAATGACGAAGTTCCTCCACCTCTCTCTGTCTCCGGCCATTCGCTGTATGATGCCCCAGCTGTGGTTCATTTCTCGCAGCTCCGCCTCCACTGTTCTCCTCCATGTTGTTTTGGGGCACCCACGTTTTCGCTTCCATTCTGGTGTCCACCAGACGGCTGTTTTTGTAATGGCGTCTGCATCCATGCGAAGGACATGTCCAATCCACCTCCAGCGTCTTCTTTGAATGATGGTGGGCATGTCCTCTTGCAGGCATTGGGCAAGCGACTCCTGGTTGGATTTGGTTCTTGGCCAGAAGATTCTGAGGATTTTTCTGATGCAGGTCGTGTGGAAGGTAAACAGTATTGACAGGTGCACCTCCGTCATTCTCCAGCACTCCGCCCCATACAGCAACTTTTGAAAATTCTGAGTTTTGTCCTTGTGCTGTACTGTTCTGATCGCCAAACTGCAAGTTGGCTCATAAAGGCATTCCGTGCCTTGTTTAGTCTCTGTGGATGCTGTCAAAGGCTTTCTCAACATCTATAAGGTGTATGTACAGCTGTCTTTGCCACTCTGAACACTGTTCTATGATGTTCCTCGGCGTAAAAATCTGGTCAGAGCATCCCCTTCCTCTGCGAAACCCAGCCTGTTCTTTCGTGTAGTGTGGCATCTATAGCCTGCTACGGGGTTACACGAACATATTCATAAATACCCGTCCATAACATACCCTTCCGTAACACTCGTCCACGCTGCCGCTGTTGTCGCGACAACGTCTCTGTTTACGGCAACTGGAAAATGTGCAATGTGCGCAGTTTTGCGACTTCGTAAATCTTACATGACTCGTTATCTTGTCTGGCGGCAGGCGCACGCAGACTAAACAATGAATTATTGTTGTCTTGTCTGGCGGCACGCGCGCGCAGACCAAACAATGACTTGTTGTTGTCTTGTCTGGCGGCGGGCGCGCGCACACGAAACAATGAATTTTATCTATAAAGCGGGTTGCACTCGGCGTATGGCGGATGTTCTTCCCACACACTGTCCTGTTCTCACTGCCATCTTTGTTCTCTCCCATTCACTCGCTATGGTTTATTAATTGCTCCACTCGCAGGGGTCGACGCTCCTTTGCTGTAGTTCCCGTCCGGAATACGATCGGCATGCTGCTTGCTTAATTAATTATGCCCCAGGCATTCTGCATTTTGTCGGTCTGTTTGTACTTGTATTTGCAACATAAATCATTTTCACCCCTCTACCAATTATCACCGCCAACATATTTTCAGAATGTCGTCTTAATTAATTTTGTAGGCACCATCCGGCAACACGAGGATATTTTCGGTATTTTCTAATCAATCGTACGCATCGAGAACACACACACACACACACACACACACACACACACACACACACACACACACACACACACACACACACACACACACACACACACACACACACACACACACACACACACACACACACACACACACACACACACACACAGACACACACACACACACACACACACACACACACACACACACACACACACACACACACACACACACACACACACACACACACACACACACACACACACACACACACACACACACACACACACACACACACACACACACACACACACACACACACACACACACCACACCTCCCCACCAACACGTCGTGTGTTCAGTCCCTCCCACCAACATGTCGTGTGTACAATCCCACCCCACCAACACGTCGTGTGTTCAATCCCTCCCACCAACATGTCGTGTGTTCAATCCCACCCCATCAACACGTCGTGTGTTCAATCCCTCCCACCAACATGTCGTGTGTTCAATCTCTCCCGACCAACATGTCGTGTATTCAATCCCCCCACCAACACGTCGTGTGCAACTTGCGATGTCTACTCGCTACGTGGCGCCACTATGGCGATATATTTTGGCGACGACCCAACCACCCTTATACGTCATTGTTCACGTATTTTGGGACGTAGCGACCTCATGCCACAGCCCCTAGTATACGTATTAAAGGGGTACTTTGGGGTAACACACGAGTAACGGCAAGTTTAACAACGGTCTGTTTGTTGGCTGTTGCAGACTGCGGAGACCCCTGCAGCACAACGACCGTCATCGTCATCATCGTCGTCATCAACGTCATCATCGTCGTCACCATACTCGTCACACGCCATCATCGAAAGTATGGAGCAGGTCGGACAAGGCGTCTACTCTGGTACTTTCTCTGGTAAGTACCTTTTGTGAAGCAGATAGCGCTGACGAAGGGCGCACCTTTTGCATGATTATGTTACAAAACGTAACTCAGCAGGCATCCGGAACAGTCTGGACATCCTGTATACTGCAGTTGGCACCCGCTGTTTTTATACGTGATTACTGTCAAGAAAATATATATGCAATTGCCCGGTTTAACCAACGGAAACGGCTATGTAATAAACCGTGTCATCGAGTCCATTTTTTTCCTGTACATGTCTACTCGTGACCTCTTCATAATGACGTCATACGCGTGGATGCCGCTAGAAGCCCAGAACCTGCGTTCACTCGTGCATCTGGGCTCCCATCCCAACGTCGGTGGCGGCTGTTGACCCGTCCGCACTCGTGCGTTCCCATTACATCACGAACCCACGCCGTGTTTGCCTAACGCCAAACCCCTAAGCTGATAGCGTTTTGAAGCAGCATGACACAGTTCGACTAATGACATTTTGATCTGTTGAGTGGCGAATCGCCACGGTGTAGACACCGTCCCAGGCCTTATGAATTAAGTTGTTTTCGAAGCACTCAACTTTCGGCGAGCGAGGCCAGAGCATGTTTTGCCGAGCACCCTGTGCGTGTAGATGGTACTCCCACTCTCGTGCCGCTTGCCAGGTCCAGAGAGCGCGCTCGGCCCAAAGGCAGACAGAGCAAACGTGATTCGCGTGTCGAGCCTACCTCGGCACTCTTGATCTTTGCAGAATTAATTGGAATGCGCCGTTTAGTTCGCCCAAACAATATCGACCTGCTAATTGGGTCGCGGTTGTTGATGTCGAGCGCTTACTCCGTCCTGCGTTGGCGTTTCACGGAATGTAGTGTTTGCTGCATGGGCGCTGACTCCGGTCGGGTTTCAAGTGTACACATGCATGTTGTACAGCGACGGTCGGATCAGCTCTGTTTGTCCGGATCCTGTTACTACCGCCGGCCTTATGTGCCACTTCTCGCCACAGAAAACCTCGTCCCTGGGAAAATATCTTTCGATAGAAGTCTTTCGTATATAAAAGGATGGAGATTGCGGATGCAATTCACAAGACACAAGTCAATAGTGAAATTAAGTGCATAGTCGATAAATTTGTACCTTTAAAAAAACATACGCCTAAAAGAATGTGGTTTAACAACATTAGAGACCAGGAGATTGAGAGGAGATCACATAGAAGTGTTTAAAATATTGAATGGTTATGAAAATATTGATAGAAACATTTTTTTCTCAGTTAAGAAAAATAGAAGGACCAGAGGACATGAAGCTACATTAGTAAAGGAGCAGTGTAGATTAGATATAAGAAAGTTCTCATTCTCACAAAGGACTGTAAATGAATGGAACAGATTATCTCCTGATTGTGTTGGTGCTAGTAGCGTGAATATGTTTAAAAATAAAATCGACACACACCTTAAAAAGGCGGGATACATGTAGATAAAAAGTATTGGACTCTCGATAAGCCAAAAGGCTTCCTTGTCCACCTGCCATCCAGAGTAATTTTCTGGATGGCAATCTTGTTAAATCTTGTTAAATTATTACGCTCGTCGGCACACACCATAATAACGAACACATACGACGCACACTAATTTTGAAAAGCGCTACATGAAATATTTACACCTTCAAAATACTTGGGACTAATGAAGATATTCTGGAGACGTGACGCAATGACGGAGCACAGTAACGGAGCTACCCAAAGCGAGACGCTGCCACCGGATGTTGCTGCTCCTCGTCGGCGTCAATCGAGCGGCGCTTGCAGCACGTGTTGCGTGCTGTCTCGTGGCGCCAGTTGTCCGTCCAACAGTTTTACTGGTCATTGCAATACTGCGTTTTTTACAGTGTATGTATAACATGTAATTTGGTTAAGTATAATTTGGTTATGGAACACGTGTTACTGTTTTGATCTGTCGTGTCATAATATTAAAACTAATACGATTTGGCTGTCACGTTCCGGTTTTATACAGTTGCTGACGATAAATAAATAACTTAGAAAATTGGTGAATATTAGGGGGGCATGAGGCTCATCAAACACCCTCCAAATGCACGCACCATTGAGGCCCACCAAACACCCTCCAAATGCACGCACCATTGAGGCTCACCAAACACCCTCCAAATGCACGCACCATTGAGGCCCACCAAAAAACTTCAGCTGCACGTCTTGCCGAAATATTGAGAAGCGAAACCTATATCCAGCCACCCACCTTAAATATGAGGCGGGGTTCGGCTCCCGAGTCCCCCGGTCGAACTCCTATGTGCCCCAGCAATAATGATTAAAACGTGATGTATAACATAGTTATTTTAGACGTACCCTGAGATAACACAAGTATAGAATTGTTACGCACCAGTTAACAGTTAACCAATAAAAATCGTTGTATCTCAGAGTTACGAGCCGGCATTAATGCCTCTCGATTCACCCCTAATTAGCGTTTGGTGAAACGTGTTTGATCAGTCCTGTTGATAGGGTGATTAAACCCGTGATTAAGTTCGACCCAGCATTCACAGACATTCAGAATGTAATATCACTAATGCGGTAGTTAATGTCTTGGTAACCGAGGCAACGAAGCAATTCGATGAGGCGGCGTGATTGATTGCGATCGTTGGCTGCGGGTAGACGCCATTGCAGATCTGCGTTTGACCGGCCGCCCTCTGCAGCCGGATCAATTCACCGCGGTTGAATTGTAGCTGTTCGTGTCGCGCGAGGCCGCTTTTTGACCCAATTGATTGATACACGGTGACGTCACACAGGTCGATGTCAGTCACTTGAGTCTTGTGGGCTTATTCTATTATCGGTTGGAGAAAGTTCAAAAGTCATTCGATTCACTTGTCCTGTAATAGCGCCGGTCTCTCAATGGTTGACACAATTCTCGGGTCACAACTTCCTTTTAGGGACACAACAACCAGAGTCGAGAACAAGGTTATGACCCGAAAACACGATCTCCGATTGTTCCCATCTGTGGAATGTCCGAGTGCTTACGCACTTGTTGGTGATGTATGTGCTTGTATTGCCATGGTAATAGTCATACGTTAATGACGACGCGACATTAATTAACAATGACTATTAATGCACGAATCGTGGCGCATAATGCGTAACAGATGTCTGCAGTTTCGATCAAGGTAACAGAGAAGTGCACACGCGGCAGAGCCAATGCAGGCGTTGGGACGGGTAAACAAAGTAAGTTATTATATAGCGCCGTATCCAGTCCTCAGAACTGCTCAAAGCGCTTTACATTTTTCACCCTGCCAGACTTATTCAATCGAACACCATCTCGACTTCTCTGGGACGCATTCAGCCACGCTGCAATTAACACGCGAAGACTATTCGTACACACAAATCCAGCACTGGCTATGTAGAGAGAACGAACTTGCTCAAGGTTCGACACCACCGCACAGGATTCGAACCCAGGTTCTCTCAGTCGAGAATCCGAAGCTCTTACCACTGCGCTACTGCGCTCTGTAAGTAGACAAATCATTGGCTTACAGGTTATATGACAGTTCTCGAAATGCGTTCTGTTCGAATAAAGCGCACGTGCGCAGACAGTCTGTGATAGGTTTCACCCTAGGACCAGCACGCCGATTAGGTCGTAATCGAGCCCGCCAGTTAGGACACGAGACGACACGTGACGTCACAATCGGCCGTGCGTGATAAACCTGGCGGCGAAATGTCGTCCTAGATCCCCACGAGACTGGGTTAATCACGCGACATCGGCGACGCGACATCTGGCGCAAACGGCGGTGACTCAACGATCCACGGTGACATTCCGCGATGCCGCACTTTAATGACACGCCGATAAAACAACATTATCAGGCACTGATAACCATCAAGGCAGTGAATTATTGCAGCCACAGCGAATGTCGTTACACCTAGCCCAAATAAATCTCAATAAATTTCCAGTATCGCGCCTCTGTCGCTGGCTTTCTTTCGTGCATTATTATGGATGTTGCGAGCACATAATGGGGACATCCGACTCGTATCGGTCGTAACGCGTGCACCCAGTAGAAATTAATAAGGTCACGCCGCGATTACAGGTAGATAATATTGCAGGTGTTGGCGAATGAACGCGCATTATGACCCCATTTATCTCGGGTGGGGGAGGTCGGTACTGACACTGATGTAATTAGCAGCGCCCCTGGCGTGGGAGGATGGTTCAACATATTTATTAGTCTTAAGAACATTATTATTAATTAATTAATTAAAAACTAGGAACAGGCGGTATCATTGTAACGTAATAATTACACTCGTATTACAACCATGGCGCTTATCACTTAAGCTAGCTACTCGCTACACAATTGACCACTGGCGTACCTTATTCAAGACGGTTACAGAGAAGGGGGTGTTATGTAATTAAATGCTCTACAGTACATACCTCTAAACACCAACGAACCTATTCGCAAAGACAAAACACACGGCGCAATAACGAATTCGGATTAATTCAACCGCGACCGCCACTTGACTCCGGTTCAACGAGCGCGGTGCACATTGCGGTCGGCGAAACAAAGCGTTCGGCTAAAAAGAACGCGTCACCCGACGTACGCTGATACGGAATGACTCCGCAATATCATTTGTGGTTGACCGCAAGAGTGCTGACGGCGCGGCAAGCGTTGATTGATGGTACAGTGTCGGTGTGAACCGTTAAACCGTCGCTACGAACGCGCGGCCGAGTGAGCTCAACGTGGCGGTCTGTCATAAACATCACTGCGGGCGCGTGATTCAGACGGCTCGAGTTGTGTGATTTGTTTTTGTGCGACACCGACAGCGCGGTCAACGTCTCGCGGTCTCGCGATGTAGTCAAAAACTGGAGCATACGCAACTGATTGTGGCGTAAGTTTTTGTGCGTCGGTATTATTTTAATAGACCACAAGACAAAGTTCTCTTTTGAGAAATGCAATCAAGTATATTGCATCTTGTATTGATTGATACGGCGTCTGGATAGAAAAGAGTGTCAGATCGCAGTACAGACCACGGCAAACAAACTTATTTTTTTACAAACTCTCAACAATTTTGAAACCACATTTTGTAGAAAGCCGACCACCTACCGATCAACTAAATCAATAAAATAAATCAAAGAAACAATAGTGTGTCCGTGTCCGATACTGGCTTTAGTCAAGAGGCAATAAACAGCAGCGCTGTATCGAATACAACAGCCGATACATTTTCAAATGTTTTAAATTTATATAACTAGCTAGTGGAGTCCGTGTTGTTTTTTAAAGAGACACTTGCGGTATCGAAGACAGGTGTTATTCTGCGTATGATCTGCGGGTGTCTAGATGCTTCCTAATGCTGACGTCAGCGGGCCTCTTCAATCCGCGCTAACAAAACAACCACGTTATTTATAAACTACAGTTGACGGGCTTAGGACTAGATAGTAAGGGTGTTATCACCCATTAGATCTCCGCTGGCGAAACCCTCCAATCAGCGACCAGGTAATGTATGACGCACATAAATTAAGTGAGTCAAAATCTACAGTCTCTATTTGTGACTGACCAACGTGCTTTGCAACTAACAGATTCAAGGATGCGCGACGTATTATTCAGAGACGGTGCTACGGGTAAAAACATGATACATAACGCCTTATATGGTGAACGGAGACGGATCTGTGCGCGCTGCGGTGATAAATATAGGTAGTGAATGGGCTCCAGTCAGCGCCAAACGCAGGTTGTGTCTTCCCGTGTGACGAGTGGTGCATGTGTTTACGAGGAAGCGACAACGACCAAGTATAGTATAGTCCTTACACGGCGGCGTCTGACGCCCAAGTCGCGTATTGCCTTGTATGGTGCGGTTGCGAGCGAGACGCACGTAGATCAATACGCGGCTAAACGCGCCAATCTTTCGCGAACATAAATGTCGCGTTATTGGTTGGCGGTTGATGAAACTGTTATTGTCGGCGGTCACTGAAAAAATACGCTGTTTATTTCGTATTCCCCGACGTCGGCTCGATTGATCATTTTCTTGTTCGCGTGTAGCCGTCGCTGACCTTACAGCTGATAGCGGGATAAACAACTGAAGACTAAAGGCACCCGTGTCATCAATCCTGATTCCTCAACGTGCTATTGCTTTGGCACGCGTGTCATCAATCCTGATTCCTCAACGTGCTATTGCTTTGGCACGCGTGTCATCAATCCTGATTCCTCAACGTGCTATTGCTTCGGCACGCGTGTCATCAATCCTGATTCCTCAACGTGCTATTGCTTTGGCACGCGTGTCATCAATCCTGATTCCTCAACGTGCTATTGCTTCGGCACGCGTGTCATCAATCCTGATTCCTCAACGTGCTATTGCTTTGGCACGCGTGTCATCAATCCTGATTCCTCAATGTGCTATTGCTTCGGCACGCGTGTCATCAATCCTGATTCCTCAACGTGCTATTGCTTTGGCACGCGTGTCATCAATCCTGATTCCTCAACGTGCTATTGCTTTGGCACGCGTGTCATCAATACTGATTCCTCAACGTGCTATTGCTTTGGCACAAGTGTCATCAATCCTCATTCCTCAACGTGCTATTGCTTTGGCACGAGTGTCATAAATCCTCATTCCTCAACGTGCTATTGCTTTGGCACGAGTGTCATCAATCCTCATTCCTCAACGTGCTATTGCTTTGGCACGAGTGTCATCAATCCTCATTCCTCAACGTGCAATTGCTTTGGAATTTCTATTATTTTTATTAATCAATATACCTAAATGAGATTATCACATTCCATCACATGATATTATGACATATCGCCAACCTGATATATTATATCGGTTCATTTGAAGAATTTTCCAACATACTTATTATTTTCACATTATTTTCTTATTTGGCTGTTCTATAAATATATTGACTTAATGATTTGAATGTTTCAAATATTTCGTCATCTCCACTACCGGGGTAATATGCAATTCTTCGTCTCTCACTAAACACCTCGCAGCTGCACGATCAATAATCTACTATTCTGCCATCACCAAACAGTTAAGAACTTAATCCAGTCACGTGGCTCACGTCATATAGTAAAAAAACACTTGTGCGTTTTCGGCGTGAACTATTGGTGACATTGGATAGCAGCTCGTGTAATGCTATACAACCCTTGTTGACAGTCTCTGAGCGTTGTTGTGTTATAGCTGCCCAGTCGAGACCGTCACGTTAACCACAGCGCTGCTCTGGCGTTTGACAGAGACTGATGGTAACCCGTGACATATGCAATTGAGCAACAAGTCGTTGCAGCGGGTTTGTTCAACCGGGGACGGGAGTCCGTGTTGACACGCTGTTTGTTCACCTAGTAACCTTCTGAAAGCTTCTTCGACAAAGGTCACCTCTTGTTGAAAGCACGATTCTGTTGTGACTGATTGTCAGCACTGAATCATCCACACCTGCTGTTGCCTTCTCGCGGTGACGTAGCCTCTTTGTCACAGGGAACAATTTAACGGCGAAATAATACAGACGAATATAAGTGAGTCGGCCATGCCCTCTCCCACCGACGTTGTGTTATTTAAATGGTGTCAGCGGTGCGTCGTCAAGACCCCTACAGTCGCCACCCCACAGTAGTAACTCGTAACCCCACGGTTATAACTCGTAACCCCGTAGTCATAAGCACACAGTCTCAGCCCCACAGTCATAACTCATAACTCCATACCGACAGTCACAACAACACAATCCCACAGTCATAACCCTCAGTCACACAACCGCCTCAGTCACACAACCGCCAAAGTAACAAATCACGGTCATAATGTTTGATCTTGTTTTGATAAGGTGTTGCCCATGTGTGGAGGTTTTGATCGGTGCTAGTTCTCACCTGGATTCCAGATTTTATTCTTTACAGTTCTGACAGACGATGCAATCAACTTTCTCAACACAAATATTTGTTTTACAATAGACGAATGCCTGAGTCGTTCACTGACCTCCCACGGCATTTCCACGCCTTCGGAATGTCTTTCACGAAGGGTAGCCACTCGCGATATCACAGCCGTTCATCACGATGGCGACAAGAACACAGAGTACACGCTGTAATACCCCCTACGATATGCTTGATTGCACATTCAATGGGTTGAAGACTAAACGTAATGTTGATTCAGCAATTAGCTTTGGCAAGTGACTAGATTTTACGACCGAAGTCAGTTATTCCCACCATAAGCGTCTTATCGACACGAACACTACATATTTAGATATCACGAAACCAGATGTGTGGTGGCTAAACTTGTTGAAGAAGCAACTTTAAGAGGGGTACCTGGCCGTGCATAGGGCAATCCGAAGATCCGGCGTCCGTCCGGTCGGGGTAGCTGCAAAGTTTTATTAAAAAATACGAAACCTCAAGTATTTACGCCCAATAAGGCCCTTTTGAAGGCCCTCTTGTATACGAATCATGGGAACAGCCGGGAAAGGTCGCACTGTCGTTGTTACTACTGTCGACTACACGACTCGTTATTGTTTCCAGAAAAAATATGCTATCGTTGACCGGACACACCACACCCTCCGGAGAAGATCGCGAGATAGGCCCTTGTACGGAACAGTCAATGGAAAGTAAACGTGGACGACTAAAATAAATAGAGGCAGTCAGTATCTGAGGACATATTTAGGTTTGGCACCACGTGACATGGGAAGAGACGAAGAAATTTTCAGCCCTGTGCTGCAGTTTGATCGACGAGAATTAAGTAATGTTTCCGGTGTCATATGTATAATTATAATATATGATTGCGTTGGTCGCGTATCAATTACGTAGCATTCGCTTTTATTTGCGGGACGAGTGTAGATTTCCATGAAAAGACCCCCTAATTGTAGAAAATCGTCACCGAAAACGTAGCATCCTATTTCGCTCGGCTGTGACGTCTGTGCCGCGAGGTGGCGCCACCTGTACACGGGACTTATCTGGGCGGACGTGGAGGAGCCTCTGAATGTTGACCGTCACGTGGTTGACCACGGATAACGGAAGCGCGGTGCACCTTTGTCAAAGGCAGCGTCAGCGTCGGCCGTTCGGCGCTGTCGTGTTTCGTCGTGACTCGACAGGTGCTGCGGGCGGGGTTACCTGGTAGACTGCGCCGAGTAACCACCGAAGCCACCACTCGCTCGCTGCCAGTGAGTAGTTCTGTCAGTCGGAGAGGATGTGATATTAACGAGCTGAGCGGTCTTCACCGTGACTGCTCTGACAATGCGCGCACGAAAATAGCTCGCACGCAAACAGCGCTCGTCTGAAAACAGGATACTACGCGCCGGTTTTTCTTATTGTTGTTTTTGGTTTATGCGTGTATTTTCGGTGCCGCCAGGTGTGTTCGTATCTAGTTTCACAGCATAAGCTACTTTTAAATGGGAAATGCTGACGCATTTGATGGTGCGCATCAACAACTGGTTTGAACCAGAACGTGACGTTTGTTTGCTGGTCCACGTTCTCTTCAGATTGCTGTACTAGTTTCCCAATTGTTGTGTTCATCCCTAAACCCCCGTCATCAATATACACAACATGACATGCGCTATGTCAGTGACAATCAATGGAGGTATGTTAATTGTAATCATTCGGCGGCATTTCCTCTCGGCCACTGGGAAATTTCTTGTAATGTTACTCCGATTACCACGCGAAATACGCCACCTCCTGCGTGTTTGGCAGCCGATTACGCGGCGACGTCCAAAACGAAACGTCCCTGCCAAGTGGGTCACTAATTTAGCAACAGTTAGCGCCGTAACTGCGGCCAAGCGTGGGTCTTGCTTGGCCTGCGTCGGGTGCGGGGAGCGCGCGGTGCTGGCGGAGCGCGGACGGTGACTATTGGTAGGGTCTACGTCCTAATATGAGCGTGCATTGAGCGGGAGAGCCACACACCGTGACGCAGTGCTCGAGCTCGCCTACGTAACCCATACGCACAGGATCACGCCAATTTGGTTAGCAGCGTGTATACTCGAACGCTTTGTAAGGAATCTACGTTTAAAAAACCTCACACATAATGTCACTAAATGAAATCCCATTGCTTATAACGTCACTACCAAAAAGTCGCCCATGCAGTGCTTTTGACTCATATACTTTTTATTAACGACTTTGTGCTTTCTTCTCTGTTATAACAACATGACATGATTAGTATTACACTTGCGTAAAACAGGTGATGTAGGTTTTTGTATGTTGCCGCCTCCACCTAGTAGTGTCCATGGGTGTTGTGCCTTACATCACGCGGTATTGTGCATGTTGGCATTTTATTCGTGATCTTGATGCCCTGTTGTGATATTTGTGTGTCAGCATTTTGCCCACTAATGTGCCATCCCACCATATGACGTAATGTCGTGTTTGTCTATGTATGTGATACCCTAAAACGTGCCATCCCACCATATGACGTAATGTCGTGTTTGTCTATGTAAGTGATACCCTAAAACGTGCCATCCCACCATATGACGTAATGTCGTCACATTTGTCGTGTTTGTCTATGTAATTGATACCATATAACGCTTTCTCCATAACATTGATAGCATACCACCTTTCGTCGGTGGCTATCATCTGTGGTTTGTTCAACGCACATGGCCAGTGTCGAATGTCAGACACGCAGACGTCTGTTTTTAATATTCTAATTAGTTTTAAATTTGCATTACTAAGTACTAATCTCATTGATATACCGTGATGTGTTTTGTTTGTTGGTGCCTAGTGATGTTGTTGCCCCTGGATGTGACAGTCTGTGTGTATGTCACGTGTTACACCGAGATTGTGTGTGTGTGTATGTGTGTGTGTGTGTGTGTGTGTGTGTGTGTGTGTGTGTGTGTGTGTGTGTGTGTGTGTGTGTGTGTGTGTGTGTGTGTGTGTGTGTGTGTGTGTGTGTGTGTGTGTATGTGTGTGTGTGTGTGCCTGATACATTGTTTGCCACATCGGAATCACGACGCCCTTGTCGTTGCAGGCACCCTCAACCCGGCCCTGCAGGACCACGATGGCCGGCCTAAGCGCAGCATCAGCACCATCATCCACATCCTCAACGACCTGCTCGGAGCCAGTCCAGAGTACAGGGCGCACCGGCGCGCCCGTCGCATCAACCGCCAGGATGCGACACACCTCGCTAAGCCGTCAGGTAAACACACGACGTCACGGCTTTGAAACTGAACGTAGAATGTCGAGTCACTCCCTTCGCTGTCACGAGGCCAACTTCCGCATGTGGTTTTGTGGAGACTTGCCTGATCATCTTCCGGTCATATGTAAACACGTTATTATTGCTATCCACAAACTAGGTTAAACATGTTGAGAATGTGTGTTAATCTATAACTAGTTGCTGACGTCATAGTGTTTGGAAAGTGTTATTACTGCGTCAATACGTTTAGTAATAGCAATTGTTGACTTTACTAAATGGATACTTCCCGACGGATACGTATTATCAAAATGAAAACAAAACCAGTAGGTGTGGCCTACTTTGTTGTAATGTTATGATTGTTTCATATCAGTTACCACGCTGCGATGTCTTTTTCAAAAGTTAGACCAGTGCTTTATAAAAAAAGTACTAACAAAACACTAGGCACGAGCTCTAACATCAGTCTGTTGTGTAGTCGACACATTTGTGCGCCAAATATCAATCGAGGTCAGCGGACCGTGAATGACGTATAACAAGACCGGCTCAAATCACCGACCGAGAACGACGTCAACAATCTGTTCAGCAAAGCCTCATTAGTTCGTCTTGTGTTGCTATTGTCAAGCCACAAAGAAGTCACAAAAGGTCCCGCTAAGAGCACTGCTAACATCATTTCGTGCATATCGCGTGGGTGTGATAATAAAGGCCATAATGCTTAGGACTACTTCGCCGAATTTGGACGCTTTCTTGAAAACGGGTCACTCGTAAATGGGTCGTTCTTGAAAATGGATAATGCGTGAACGCGAACGCTTGGACACAGCCGAGGAGACTATTATCTCCCCACGAGGCGCTCTCGCGAGGGTGCCACTGCGGCCATTGAAGAACCGCAGTGCACCCGATGTTGGACTGCGATGGGATTATTAATGTAGGTCGATCGGCCGGTTTATCGACCAGCGGTGCGGACTGACGTAAAAACCAGTGAGTCGTGTAAACCGAGTGGCGAGCCTTGATTTGCCTAATCCATTTCCACTGTAGAGGGCCCGTGTGGTAGACGCGTCTTTATTAATTCAAGGAATGTCGGTCGCGTCCGACAACCACGTCTCACCGGTCCGACCACGTCCGCGGCGGAGGCCTGGATCGGATATCATCGGCGAAACGTCGTAACTCATCGGTTGCTATAAATATACGTGAAATATGCGCATATATTTCGCGCGAAAGGTCATATCTAACGTGAATGTAACAGTATCGAAGTTGGCGTATCTGTAATGGTGGTATTGTGTTCGGCATTGCGCATAAAGTATGACGCATTAATGCCATAGTCCCCTCCGTGTTGTCCGCGAAATGGCGGCAAATCAGTTACCCGGATTCGCGGTTTCGCAATTAGGCCCTACCAAGAACGCATTGTACGCACACGGTCGCCGCTTGACCAGGCATTTCTTCAAATCTCGTGAAAACGGGTTTGACTTGCAAAAAACAGGGCGTTAACACTCGGCATGCACCCCGGCTGTGATTTACCTGGGGCCGGTTTCATGCAACTTAACGCCAAGATGATTGTCTTAGTAAATGACGTGATTTTGTTAATGTAAGCGAACATAGGAGTTTACGCAAACACGTAATAAGTAATTGCGTAACTTTAAGTACGCTTCATGACACCGGCCTCTGATGTTTCCGGGGTTTCTCTGATGCAATATATGTTTTGCACGTGAGAAACTTTTGGAAGGCAAGAGCTGGAGCGACCCGTAAGATGGCTATGCTGCTATACGGTGGGATGGTTAGGGCCGACTCATGGTGGCGAATATTGAGCTAAACACTTGGCGGTCAATACATCGATCTCCCCAGACCATCCGGGAAACGGATAGTGTTGCACAATGACAGAAGAAATCGGCTGCGCGCAGTATTTCGACATGCGAATGTCAATTGCACGACAGTATTGATTGGCGAGGCTCTCGTCGACCGCGCGCCTTTGTCTGATGCGCCGATGACGTAAGCGATGACGTAAACGGTGACATTCAGCGCGCCGGTTGGCGGGCATTATACAGCGCAATTATGACCCGTAGGTATTGGCGGTGCTTGAGATAAGAAGACGATTCCCGCTGCACGCGTAGATCGAGTCTTCCGCCTTTTGACCGTCGCCGCCAAATGTCAGAGGTGACGACGGCCTATTTAAAGTCTGCGCTCCTCGCGGCCGGCCCGGTATGCCGTGGCGGGCAAGACCACGGCGAAAGGGCAGCTATTTCACGGGCCCGTTTATTGCATTATTGCACGGATGAAGTATTAGTGACATTTACTTGCCGCCATTAAGCCTAACACGCGATGCCCGCTTGGCACGGACAGCGAGTGTTTTTCTTATAATGAGCGGTTACCGTCGTATCTTCATCCGTTGTCCCCGATTAATTCAAAGTGAGCGGGACAGATTTAAGTGACACTTTGGCCTACCGCGAACTCAACCCGTCGGGCAATGACATGTGCAAAAATAACCGAAGCATTTTTTTTAAAACCACACTCGAAAAGTCGTAGGCATGTTCTTGTGGGCACCAATCCTTTCGTGGCTTGAATGGGATTTTTAAATATATGTTATAAACATACGACTGCAATACAGTGGAGCAAAATTGTCACATCGAACTAACCTTTCGCTTTTCAATTTCCGTTAATATATAGACACATTGAACTTTCAGTTTTGCTGCAGCAACAGCGGTGGCTGTAGGGCATGCCACGAAGGCTACGATTAAACCTGCGCACACTTTTAAATCCACGGTTCTGAGTGTTAAAATATGAAACCGTAATAGAGTTACCGGTGTGCATAAATAAACAGATTAGCATCACTTTAAGTCTATTCTGGAGTCGTCTTCAGTTGTGGTCAGAAAGTATCATGTGTGACTAAAGTGACTGCAGTTGAAACTAGTTAGTTACGATTTTTAGCACTTTTCTTGCTTGGATGACGATTGAAATCTTAAGACTATGACTTCTCGTTGCAGACTGTCAGCGACAGTCCCAGGAGAACCAGGCGACGCGCGGCAAGATGGAGTGCCTTCAGATGATGTTACAGGAACATCGCAATCGTCGACAAGCGAGGAAGGAGCGTCGTTCGTGCCCCTACCCTACAGTCCACCGCCACCATGCGTCGGTCGCCTCCAGCTCGCAAGATGGCAGCACTTCGTTCGGCTTCGACACGAATGTTGACGCGGCGGCCAACATGGCTGACTCCGGCAGCGGATACGCACCAGTGATGCAAGACAACGAGGCTGACCTGAGCCAGGGAACGGTCGTTGTTTGATGGGCGCGGCTCCCTATCCTGGTTGCTGAATGCTCGTCCGTATTTGTTTGGAATACGCGGACGAACGATGCTGCGTTGCAGCTGGTATTCGCCAAACTTGTGTCCCCCGACGGTTTCTGTCGGCTGACGGGCTGACATTGACGGGGGAAGGTTCACTGGGATAGCTCCCATTTGCTGCGTCTGCCAGACGTGGGAATCCGGGCAGTGCAGACGCGGCTGACCCCGGAAAACGAGCGGCTGACGGGGGGGGGGGGAGCATGCACCCGTTGTGAATCTATGCAAGACGTAAGTTTCGCAATGGGCACTGTGCGAATTTGTAGGGACGCGTTTGTATGCACTATTTTGACTCAACAGCGTTGAGGTGCTGTGTCGATGGAATTTATACACTGGACGAATTTACACGAACGTGACTGGACATTGCACTTGAGAGCACCGTGTGGACCGCGCCACGCTACATATAAAATGTAGCGTCATTAACCGAGTTACCTTCATTAGTGCGTGGCACAAATGGCCGCTTTCAGGCACAATCACGTAGGAACTAAAACCGCTGGATTTGAAGCACACAAGAACTGCACAGGCTCTCACGAACACTGACGTTAATTACCTGTTATCACCCAACGCACCGGGAACTGTACATATTCACGATAGTTATATATGGTGTTCGTGAGGCGATGAGAAGGTCGTCACGACGAACGCCAAGTGCCTCTTGTGCAAACTGATGCGTAAGTCAATACGTACGCGGCATCACAATTACATAACAATAATACTGCTAGTTTTGCGTGTCGTCTAATTATATTGCGGTTGGTCATTGGTAGTGCTGCTGCTGCGCCTAGCGTGGGTGTAGGTTGTGGGCATGACTATGTGTACTTGTTAGGATTATTGGAACATTTTCTCGTCTGCCTAGTCTTCGTCGACACGGGTGTTGTCAATATTTCAGGGGCACGTTTTCTTCAGGACTGCGCGTGACGTTGCTAGGGCGCAACCGACGGGTGTTCACAGTTCGACTGCGTGTCAGCAAAGGACACTAGCTATACTGTTGTCGGTCGGGTCATTAAATCAAACGTAAATTGGGAGAATGTTAACGTCTATATATATATATATATATATATATATATATATGGTACTTTAGTTCCTAAGTCGCGGTAGATTTTGTTAAGTCTGGTCATTTTTATCGTACAGTCCTGCGATATACAATGAACTATAATTATATTCTATCTGTTAACATCGTGACCCACCAAATGTCTCAATGAACCACGGGATTAATGGCGAATTACCGACATTCATCCCGTTGCTGTTCACTAAACACATATGGGTGATCAAGATGTCGGGATAGACGTAGTTTATATTGAGTAACATGATGTCACGGTCAAGAAGTCACACTTTGTACCATCAATTGGTGGTTAGAATAGTTATTATATTAGTCTGCCTGGACCACTGATTCTGCTCGAATGTTAGGCTATGGTATCTAAGTGCAATACTGGAAACGACGGTGTTGTGGAAAACATGCCCAACTTAAGTTTTTTGTGACAATATCTGTGCCGACGAAACGTGCGGCGACGATGAAGAAAACCACAACGAAAACGTTATTAATTATCAACGCTGAATCACGACGCTTGTCGCATGGCGACTACACTGATACCGAGGCCACGCACACTAGACCCCCGTCAAATATTCGTGCACTTTGTATAAATAATCTTTACTGTATCAGTATTCTTGAAGTCGATGGCAGCGCTGTTTCCGGACTGCCTCCCTCGGACGGCAATCGGACAGACGGCGACGAAATCTGCCGTCGGATCAGTGCACGTCGCAACTATTCACACCCACACTCACTTCAATACACATACACGATTTCTCTGAATGAATAATACACGATTTGGTTGTGATTGCGAGTGAGTGTTAATGTACCAAATAGAGTTGATGTGACGACGTCGTGTCGACATTTCGGCTCCAGGCGGCAGACGTTATCGATTCTGTGTCGTTTGTGTGAGTCACCAGACGGAACGCCACCGGACATTTGGGCAGTCATTAACTAGAGGCGAATATAGTTATTACTCGCCGATGGTACCTGAGAAAATCGCACAATAAGGGATGATCTCGCCAATTCGCAATCCCCCCAAAATGATATGTTTAGCACTGGTTCAACACGTTTCTCCACCATTGTGAGAAGTGGGAATATTTTTACGACCCAAAATTGCAATTAACGTTCATTTGCATTTATTCGCTAGGTGACACCACAGTATCATTTATTCTCTAGATGACACAACAGTATCATTTATTCTCTACGTGACACCACAATATCATTTATTCTCTACGTGACACCACAGTATCATTTATTCTCTACGTGACACCACAGTATAATTTATTCTCTACGTGACATCACAGTATAATTTATTCGGTAGGTGACACCACAGTATCATTTATTCTCTAGGTGACACAACAGTATCATTTATTCTCTACGTGACACCACAGTATCATTTATTCGCTAGGTGACACCACAGTATCATTTATTCTCTACGTGACACCACAGTATCATTTATTCTCTACGTGACACCACATTATCATTTATTCTCTACGTTACATCACAGTATCATTTATTCGCTAGGTGACACCACAGTATCATTTATTCGTTAGGTGACACCACAGTATCAATTTACTTCCGTCGCGATTTGTGAAGACGACCATACCACTATTCCTTACGTAATACCGAATCTTGCGAACTTGTGCGAGCATCCCTAAATAAATGCAATATTTTTGTGTGCACGAATTCGGCGTTTGTTGCGAGAGTTGTGCGTTCCCAAAACACAAAGTCTTCCAGGTTTGTCTGTTATTGAGGCGAGACGAGGTGAGATGATGGGGGTCACACCTCGCCCGGGGTCACACCCCTCTGACACGGTCGGTTGGTCGGTCGGTCATTCGCGTAGGTTTTGCAATATGTCTAGACGCGAATTACACGCCGCTAGGGAATTGACTGTTATACTAACGTATCTTGCAGCGCGGCTTTGCTCCTACTCGTGTTTCTATTGTGTATTATTAAGGTTCGTGCGACAACTAATTATTGTTCAAAAAGGAAAAATAATTAAAACGAATAAAAATTGCCTTGTCCTATATTCGCATGTTGTTTCTTCGATCAGTTGCCGTCATGTTGTATACCTGCCAGCCTTTGCGTTTTGAAATCCAGGAGAATTTGTGGCTCACTGAAAACGTCCAACTGCATCTCATTAAAATTCATCAAACTTTCCAACTGCATCTCATTCAAACTCACCAAAACTTCCAACTGCATCTCATTCAAACTCACCAAACCTTCCAACTGCATCTCATTCAAACTCACCAAACCTTCCAACTGCATCTCATTCAGACTCACCAAACCTTCCAACTGCATCTCATCTCATTCAAACTCATTCAAAAAACCTTCCAACTGCATCTCATTCAAACTCACCAAACCTTCCAACTGCATCTCATTCAAACTCGCCAAACCTTCCAACTGCATCTCATTTAAACTCACCAAACCTACCAACTGCATCTCATTCAAACTCGCCAAACCTTCCAACTGCATCTATCCAAACTCACCAAACCTTCCAACTGCATATCATTCAAATTCACCAAACCTTCCAACTGCATCACATTCAAACTCGCCAAACCTTCCAACTGCATCTCATTCAAACTCACCAAACCTTCCAACTGCATCTCATTCAAACTCATCAAACCTTCCAACTGCAACTATCCAAACTCACCAAACCTTCCAACTGCATCTCATTCAAACTCGCCAAACCTTCCAACTGCATCTCATTCAAACTCGCCAAACCTTCCAACTGCATCTATCCAAACTCACCAAACCTTCCAAATGCATCCTCATTTAGGCTAACCAAAACATCCATGAAACCCACAATCGGATTTCCCAGGAGGCCTGGAGTTCCACAAACAACAAATCCGGGACACTGCGTGACAACAGAGGAAGGGAGGCAGGTGTATAATGTCTAAACGATAGCATCGCCAAATCGGCATTTTAGGGTCACGTGAAGATATCGACGATTGACAGTAAACACAAATAATCGCGTAAAGCGAGGATGTTCGTTCCGTAACCGGGAAAAACACAATCAATGTATACTCCTCTAAGTGTCACCATCACCCAACAACACGAGATGCACTGTCTACCCTTTAGTCCACTGAGTGTCACCATTACCCAACAACACGGGATGCATTGTCTACCCATTAGTTCACCGAGTGTCACCATTACCCAACAACACGGGATGCATTGTCTACCCTTTAGTTCACCGAGTGTCACCATTACCCAACAAAACGGGATGCACTGTCTACCCTTTAGTCCATCCAGTGTCACCATTACCCAACAACATGTGATGCACTGTCTACCCTTTAGTTCACCGAGTGTCACATCACCCAACAACACGGGATGCACTGTCTACCCTTTAGTTCACCGAGTGACACCATTACCCAACAACACGGGATGCACTGTCTACCCTTTAGTCCACCCAGTGTCACCATCTCACAACAACACGGAATGCACTGTCTACCCTTTAGTCCATCCAGTGTCACCATGTCCCAACAACACGAGATGCACTGTCTACCTTTTAGATCACCGAGTGTCACCATTACCCAACAACACGGAATGCACTGTCTACCCTTTAGTTCACCGAGTGTCACCATTACTCAACAATACGGGATGCACTGTCTATCCTTTAGTCCACGCAATGTCACCGTTACCCAACAACACGCGATGCACTGTCTACACTTTAGTCCACTCAGTGTCACCATTACTCAACAACAGCGGATGCACTGTCTACCCTTTAGTCCACTCAATGTCACCATCACCCAACAACAGCGGATGCACTGTCTATTCTTTAGTCTACGCAATGTCACCATCACCCAACAACATGGGATGCACTGTCTACACTTTAGTCTACTCAGTGTCACCATTACCCAACAACACGGGATGCACTGTCTATCCTTCAGTCCACCCAATGTCACCGTTACCCAACAACACGGGATGCACTGTCTACACTTTAGTCCACTCAGTGTCACCATTACCCAACGACACGGGATGCACTGCCTATCCTTTAGTCCACCCAATGTCACCATCACCCAACAACATGGGATGCACTATCTACACTTTAGTCTACTCAGTGTCACAATTACCCAACAACACGGGATGCACTGCCTATCCTTCAGTCCACCCAATGTCACCGTTACCCAACAACACGGGATGCACTAATACACTTTAGTCCACTCAGTGTCACCATTATCCAACAACACGGGATGCACTGTCTACCCTTTAGTCCACCCAATGTCACCGTTACCCAACAAAACGGGATGCACTGTCTATCCTTCAGTCCACCCAATGTCACCGTTACCCAACAACACGGGATGCACTGTCTACACTTTAGTCCACTCAGTGTCACCATTACCCAACAACACGGGATGCACTGTCTACCCTTTAGTCCACCCAATGTCACCGTTACCCAATGAAACGGGATGTACTGTCTGCACTTTAGTCCACTCAGTGTTACCATTACCCAACAACTGCGGATGCACTGTCCATCCTTTAGTCTACTCAGTGTCACCATTATTCAATAACAAGGGATGCGGTGTCTATCCTTTAGTCCTCCCGATGTCACCGTTACCCAACAACACGGGATGCACTGTCCACACTTTAGTCCACTCAGTGTCACCATTACCCAACAACAGCGGATGCACTGTCTACCCTTTATTCCACTCAATGTCACCATCACCCAACAACAGCGGATGCACTGTCTATCCTTTAGTCCACGCAGTGTCACCATCACCCAACAACACGGGATGCACTGTCTACCCTTTAGTCCATACAGTGTCTCCATTACCCAACAACACGGGATGCACTGTCTATCATTTAGTTCACCGAGTGTCACCATTACACAACAACACGGGATGCACTGTCTACCCTTTAGTTCACCGAGTGTCATCATCACACAACAACACGGGATGCACTGTCTACCCTTTAGTCCATCCAGTGTCACCATCTCACAACAACACGGAATGCACTGTCTACCCTTTAGTCCACCCAGTGTCACCATCTCCCAACAACACGGAATGAACTCTCTACCATTTAGTCCACTCAATGTCACAATCACACAACAACAAGGGATGCATTGTATATATTTTAGTCCACCCAATGTCACCGTTACCCAACAACACGGGATGCATTGTATATCATTTAGTTTACCCAATGTCACCATTACCCAACAACACGGGATGCATTGTATATCCTTTAGTCCACCCAATGTCACCATCACCCAACAACACGGGATGCACTGTCTACACTTTAGTCCACTCAGTGTCACCATTACCCAACAACACGGGATGCACTGTCTATCCTTTAGTCTACTCAATGTCACCATCACCCAACAACAGGGGATGCGCTGTCTACACTTTAGTCCACTCAGTGTCACCATTACCCAACAACACGGGATGCACTGTCTATCCTTTAGTCTACTCAATGTCACCATCACCCAACAACACGGGATGCACTGTCTACACATTAGTCCACTCAGTGTCACTATTACCCAACAACACGGGATGCACTGTCTATCCTTTAGTCTACTCTATGTCACCATCACCCAACAACAGGGGATGCGCTGTCTACACTTTAGCCCACTCAGTGTCACCATTACCCAACAACACGGGATGAACTGTCTATCCTTTAGTCTACTCAATGTCACCATCACCCAACAACACGGGATGCACTGTCTACACTTTAGTCCACTAAGTGTCACCATTACCCAACAACACGGGATGCACTGTCTATCCTTTAGTCCACCCAGTGTCACCATCACCCAACAACACGGGATGCACTGTCTACACTTTAGTCCACTCAGTGTCACCATTACCCAACAACACGGGATGCACTGTCTATCCTTTAGTCTACTCAATGTCACCATCACCCAACAACAGGGGATGCGCTGTCTACACTTTAGTCCACTCAGTGTCAACATTATCCAACAACACGGGATACACTGTCTATCCTTTAGTCTACTAAATGTCACCATCACTCAACAACACGGGATGCGTTGTCTACACTTTAGTCCACTCAGTGTCACCATAACACAACAACACGGGATACACTGTCTATCCTTTAGTCTATTCAATGTCACCATCACCCAATAACAGGGAATGCGCTGTCTACACTTTAGTCCACTCAGTGTCACCATTACCAACAACACGGGATGCACTGTCTATCCTTTAGTCTACTCAATGTCACCATCACCCAACAACAGGGGATGCGCTGTCTACACTTTAGTCCACTCAGTGTCAACATTATCCAACAACACGGGATACACTGTCTATCCTTTAGTCTACTAAATGTCACCATCACTCAACAACACGGGATGCGTTGTCTACACTTTAGTCCACTCAGTGTCACCATAACACAACAACACGGGATACACTGTCTATCCTTTAGTCTACTCAATGTCACCATCACCCAATAACAGGGAATGCGCTGTCTACACATTAGTCCACTCAGTGTCACCATTACCCAGCAACACGGGATGCACTGTCTATCCTTTAGTCTACTCAATGTCACCATCACCCAACAACAGGGGATGCGCTGTCTACACTTTAGTCCACTCAGTGTCAACATTATCCAACAACACGGGATACACTGTCTATCCTTTAGTCTACTCAATGTCACCATCACTCAACAACACGGGATGCACTGTCTACACTTTAGTCCACTCAGTGTCACCATTACACAACAACACGGAATGCACTGTCTATCCTTTAGTCTACTCAATGTCACCATCACCCAATAACAGGGGATGCGCTGTCTACACTTATGTCCACTCAGTGTCACCATTACCAAACAACACGGGATGCACTGTCTATCCTCTTTGGTCTACTCAATGTCACCATCACCCAACAACACGGGATGCACTGTCTACACTTTAGTCCACTCAGTGTCACCATTACCCAACAACAGCGGATGCACTGTCTATCCTTTAGTCCACCCAATGTCACCATCTTTCAACAACACGGGATGCACTGTCTACACTTTAGTCCACTCAGTGTCACCATTACCCAACAACACGGGATGCACTGTCTATCCTTTAGTCTACTCTATGTCACCATCACCCAACAAAAGGGGATGCGCTGTCTACACTTTAGTCCACTCAGTGTCACCATTACCCAACAACACGGGATGCACTGTCTAACCGTTAGTCTACTCAATGTCACCATCACCCAACAACAGGGGATGCACTGTCTACACATTAGTCCACTCAGTGTCACTATTACCCAACAACACGGGATGCACTGTCTATCCTTTAGTCCACCCAGTGTCACCATCACCCAAAAACACGGGATGCACTGTCTACACTTTAGTCCACTCAGTGTCACCATTACCCAACAACACGGGATGCACTGTCTATCCGTTAGTCTACTCAATGTCACCATCACCCAACAACAGGGGATGCGCTGTCTACACTTTAGTCCACTCAGTGTCAACATTATCCAACAACACGGGATACACTGTCTATCCTTTAGTCTACTCAATGTCACCTTCACTCAACAACACGGGATGCACTGTCTACACTTTAGTCCACTCAGTGTCACCATTACACAACAACACTGTCTATCCTTTAGTCTACTCAATGTCACCATCACCCAATAACAGGGGATGCGCTGTCTACACTTAAGTCCACTCAGTGTCACCATTACCAAACAACACGGGATGCACTGTCTATCCTTTTTGGTCTACTCAATGTCACCATCACCCAACAACACGGGATGCACTGTCTACACTTTAGTCCACTCAGTGTCACCATTACCCAACAACAGCGGATGCACTGTCTATCCTTTAGTCCACCCAATGTCACCTTCTTTCAACAACACGGGATGCACTGTCTACACTTTAGTCCACTCAGTGGCACCATTACCCAACAACACGGGATGAACTGTCTATCCTTTAGTCTACTCAATGTCACCATCACCCAACAACACGGGATGCACTGTCTACACTTTAGTCCACTCAGTGTCACCATTATCCAACAACACGGGATGCACTGTCTATCCTTTAATCTACTCAATGTCACCATTACCCAACAACTGCGGATGCACTGACTATCCTTTAGTTCGCCCAGTGTCACCATCACCCATCAACACGGGATGCACTGTCTATTCTTTAGTCCACGCAATGTCACCATCACCCAACAACAGCGGATGCACTGTCTATCCTTTAGTTCTCCCAGTGTCACCATCACCCAACAACACGTGATGCAGTGTCTATATTCACTGCGACTATTAGCCTGGGATACATACTCTTCCTTTTAGGTCATTTAGTACGGCCCTCGACCAGGTTTCATTCAGTGGCATTGCCACTGAATGAGTCAGCCGGGCAGCAACGAAACAGTAGATCACTAAAGGTCGGGCCATCTTTAACGAGGATAGGTCAACGCCTGTTGCACAATGATCCATTTCATGGTATGCGTAGTACCATATATTGACCCAACCACACCTGCTTTTAGAACATCGCCCTCCTAGCTGGAATATTGTAGGTGGCCTGTTTGAGGCAATAGTAGCATGTCCAATGGTTTCCTAATGGATCACAGTTTGCATTAAAGTAGATTATTTTAACAAAACAACATTGAGATGACTAATATGACTGATGCACTGCGCCGTACGGGACGTGTCGTGTTTTCCAATGTCTCTCCTTCAGGGTCGTAATATATAACAGTAACTGCGATTCAATCATAAAGTTTCCCATTATGCCCCGACTACGTTATAGTCACGTATGCAGCTAACCCGCCTCGGTGATCAGTGATAATAACGGCCATATATTCTATATTATGCAGGCATTTAATGACAATAATTCAAAGTTATGCATCATTTCAACTGTTCCCATTGACTGTTTACATTACACGGTGTCAACAGACAAATGACATCAACTTATATTTATGACGGTATAACTCAAAATGCGGTGGTATTTGTTTGTGCGTCGTTCCAGTGCGTGCACTCCTTATAAATAAATAAATAAATAAATAAAAGTACTTATATAGCGCCCAATCAATTAAAATTGCCCTCGGGCGCTTTACATACATGCACACGTATATAATAGTATTATACATTAAAAATATATATATATACCATTACCTGAAATATAATTATAAAAAAAGAAAAAAGAGTAGGTGTAGTCATTCTACGTTACGAGATGAGCTGTACTGTCGTTCTACAGTAGGATGACATCGTTGGCTGGAAGCCGCGGGGACGCGTGGCAGCCTTGCATTGCCACCCACAACCTTGCCCGTGAGTCCCGCGGTCCATCTCCCACGCCAGGGCAGGTACTACCACACCACCCAGGGCATGTACCTTACGCAATGAACGCGTGTTTGCTGACTCACAGCTGTATTTTGCCCCACTTGCCGTCTTCGCTGGTTGTCATTGTGGTGACCAAACGACGCGTCCAATATCAAAGTGCGGTTCCTTGAGATCGCCATAACTACCCGCCAGACCATAGTTCCGAGCCAGCATTGTTATTAGAGTGACCGTCCATCGTGACGGGCCCTCGACAGTGAGACTGACGTCATCAGCAGCGCCCCTGTCTCGCGAGGATACACGCGATCACCGCTGAAGTTTGTCGATAGCCCGATTATTGAAGTTCTCCTGGTCATCTTTGCACGATCCAGTGACGGTTGATGCGGACTTACCGGTGTCACAGTTGCGACGTTCATCAGCAGAAGGGTTTGGCGTCCTGTGACGCTTTCAAGCCACGAAGGTCTTAGCAAGAAGCTTTGTTGTGACAGTTGAAACAAGAAAATACCCAACAAGTTTTTATTTAACAAGGTATTTAACAAGGTAGCCATCCAAAGCTACATACCCCTGATGGCTTGTGGACTACGACGTCTGAGGCTTATTGAGAGTCCAACAATGTTCCATCTACGTGAAACCTGCCCTTGTCGTATATCTAGCAATTATATTTTTAAACATGCTAGAATTAACGCAATCATCAGATAATTTGTTGAGGTCATTTATTGTCCTGTGTGAAAATTTGTATTTTCTCGTATCAAAACTACAGTGTTCCTTGGCTAATGCATTATGCTTCTGGTTGTACTGCTTTCTTTAATTTTGAATAAAATACCCTTATCAATATCTTCATAACCATTTTATATCAGCGATACTTACTGAATAAAAAGGCTACACTAAAACAAGCTAATTGGGGATTACTGTTTGTCAGTACAGGGCACCACGATGACTCGCCATACTGTCTCGCTTTCAGTCAACCCGACGTAAAAACTGCGAAAGTGTATACTACGGAAAGAGACCAAGTTACAGAGAGTTCAGCAGAAAACAGAAAACATGACAGGCGTGAAGGTGACAGGGGAGAAAATGACCGTAGTGAAGGAGGTAGCCGGGGAAAAGGGACGGGAGAGGAGAGAAGAAAATGTGATGGGAGGAAAGAAGAAGGGATGAAAGGAAGTGAGAGTAAATGTGCTAGAAGAGAAGATGACAAGAGGAAAGGGGACAAGAGAAAACGCGACAGGAAAGAAGGGAAGGAATGTGACAGGAGAGAAGACAACAAGAGGAAAAGACAACAACCAGACATATGCAAACCGGAGGAGCTACTCCGAAGCAGTGATTGTGGGGGCAAGGAGAAAAGAGAGAGTGTTTATGGGCGATTCAATTCTGAGAAAAACAGACAAGACTATATGCGAGGGGAAGGACGTTGTTGTATGTCTACCGGGGGCTAGGATAGAGCATGTGACCGAAAGGGTAGAGAAGGTATTGGGGCGTGGCAAGGGAGGGTCTATACTAGTACACGTTGGGACAAACAATGCAGCCAAGGAGGGAACAACTGGGATAGTTCAGAAGTACAGACATCTAGTGAGGAAGCTAAAGAAGACAAGAGTGGAACAGGTTATTCTCTCAGGAATTTTGCCAGTAATGGGAGGAAGGGGGGCAAGATACAGAAACTGTAAGAGGATGGCGATCAACGCACTAGTTGAGCAGATGTGTGAGGAAGAGGGCGTGGGATTCCTAGATTTATGGGGGTACTTTGTTGGGAGAGAAGATATGTACATGAGAGATGGCCTCCATCTAAGTGGAAAGGGGGCAGCAGTATTCTCAGAGAATCTGCTGCGATCTGTTGACAGTGGGACAGGTTGCATCTATTTAAACTAAATTCGCAGGGGGACTCGCAGAGAAGCCTGAAACTGGAGGCATAGATAAAGGCAGCAAAAATAATTCAGCAAAGAACAGTCTGGAAAACTGTTCTGAAGCTGGGTATAAATGTGTTTGTTTAAATGCAAGGAGTATAGTAAACAAAAGAAATGAACTAAACATTATGGTAGAAGATATTGACCCTCACATAATAGGTATAACCGAATCATGGGCAACCACCGATATATCAGATGCCGAATTGGGACTGACAGGATATGTAATGTTTAGGAAAGATAGAATAGGAAGAAGGGGAGGTGGAGTTATTTTATATATTAAAGAATCTATCCAGGCTTATGAAATAAAATTAGACAGAGAAGCAGATTGCGAAGAAGCTGTTTGGTGTAACATAGTTACAGGAAACTCAACGTTAACGGTTGGATTAGTTTATCGAAGTCCAAACATAAGCATAGAAGAGAATGAAAAAATACAAAACGCTATAAGGGAAGTGAGCAAACGGGACTGTGTTATTATGGGGGATTTTAACCATGGGCATATAAAATGGAAATCTCTACAGAGTATGGGTAGTGAGGACCACAAGTTTTTAGTTTTAGTACAAGATAGTTTCCTTTCTCAACATGTGCTAGAACCAACCAGGGGAGAGAATGTGTTAGACTTAGTTTTGTCCTCACAGAATGAATTAGTTGACAATGTTAAATTATGTGAGCCTCTGGGAAGTAGTGATCACAACCAGATACATTTTACCATCAAAGTAAAATCAGAAAGAAATAATAAAAAGCAGTTCAGGAGAAATTTCCACAAAGGAAGATATAAGGAAATGAGGAAATATTTAGCAAAGATAGACTGGAATAATACACTGAAGAATAAGACAGCAACAGAATGCTGGAATATCTTAAAGAATGAAATAGAGTGCATCGTAGATAAATTTGTTCCCTTCAAAAAACAAGGGAAACGGACCAGAAAGAAATACTTATCGAAAGAAGCCATTAGAAAAATTAAGTATAAACAAATGATGTGGAAGTCATATAGACGTACTGGAAATGACGAAGACTACAACATTTATAAAGAAGCACTAAACCAAGCTACAGCTGAAATTAGAAATTCAAAGAGAAGCTATGAACATAAATTAGCTTGTAATATAAAACATGACAGCAAGAGTTTTTATGCGTATGTTCGAAGCAAACAGAAAGTTCAGGATAAGGTCGGTCCTCTAGAAGATAGTGCTGGAAATATAATATCAGAAGGATTCTTAATGGCTGAAGACCTAAATGAGTATTTTAGTTCAGTGTTTACCAGAGAAGACACTAGTTCACTGCCAGTACCAGAGGCTAAGTTCAAGGGGGCAGAATCAGACTATTTAAGACAGTTAATTGTAACCCCAGAAATGGTAGCAAAGAAAATTAGGGCTATGAAGGAAAATAAATCACCTGGAGTGGATGGTATTCCACCCAAACTACTAGTGGAAATTGTAGAACAAATTAGCATACCGCTTGCAACAGTTTTCAACTTGTCATTAGAAGAGGGAGTGGTTCCTTTAGAATGGAAAGAAGCAAACATTATACCGTTATTTAAAAAAGGTTTGAGAAACAAGTCAGAGAACTATAGACCAGTGAGTTTAACATCAGTGACTTGTAAATTATTAGAAAGACTAATTAAAGATCACATGGTGGATTTTCTTGTTAAACATAACTTAATAAACCCATCTCAACATGGGTTTCTAAAAGCGAGGTCATGCTTAACAAATATGTTATGTTTTTTGGAAGATATCACTAAGTGGGTAGATGATGGATCACTAGTAGATATCATCTACTTAGATTTTCAAAAAGCTTTCGACAAAGTGCCACATCAGAGATTACTGCTTAAACTAAAAGCCCATGGCATAGGAAATGGTATAATTAACTGGATAGAAAAATGGCTGATTGACAGAAGACAACGGGTAGTTGTTGATGGGGAGGCTTCAAACTGGAAATCAGTTTTGAGTGGGGTTCCACAGGGATCAGTACTGGGACCTGTATTATTCTTAATATATATAAACGATTTGGACGATGATATAGCTAGCAAGGTGTTGAAATTTGCAGATGATACAAAAGTGTTTAGAAGGATTGAAAGTGATGGTGATAGACAGCATTTACAAGATGATCTTGACAGGATGATCAAATGGTCTGAAAAGTGGCAAATGTTGTTCAATTTTGGGAAATGTAAATGCCTCCACACAGGACATGGGAACGAATATGTAGAATATACAATGGGGGGAACTGTACTAAGTACTACTGTAAAAGAAAAAGACTTAGGGCTGACAATTAGTGCTGACATGAAGGTTTCAGAGCAGTGTGGAATTGCAGCTTCAAAGGGAAATCAAATCCTTGGATTGATTAGGCGAAATATAGCATATAAAGAAAAAGAACTAATAATACCACTGTACAAAACAATAGTTAGGCCTCATTTAGAATATTGTATACAAGCGTGGAGGCCATACCGCAAGAAGGACATAGATATGCTAGAAAGAGTACAGAGGAGAGCGACTAAATGATACCAAAACTGAGGGATCTTAGTTATGAAAAACGCCTAAAAGAATGTGGTTTAACAACACTAGAGACCAGGAGATTGAGAGGAGATCAGATAGAAGTGTTTAAAATATTGAATGGTTATGAAAATATTCATAGAAATATGTTTTTTTCAGTTAAGAAAGATAGAAAGACTAGAGGACATGAATTTACATTAGTAAAGGAGCAGTGTAGATTAGACGTGAGAAAGTTCTCATTTTCACAAAGGACTGTGAATGAATTGAACATATTATCTGATGATTGTGTGGGTGCTAGTAGTGTGAATATGTTTAAAAATAAAATCGACACATACCTCAGAAGGGCTGGATATATGTAGATAAAAGGGTTGGACTCTAGATAAGCCAAAGGGCTTCCTTGTCCACCTGCCATCTAGAGTTAATTCTCTGGATGGCAATCTTGTTAAATCTTGTCTTGTTAAATCTTAATGTTGTTGTGGATATTAGAACTGCAGGGCATGGTGGGTAATGTCTTAGCAGCCATATCATGTTAGTTGAATCCAGCAGCTATTGGATTGGTTTTGGAAGCCATTTTGGGTGCTAAACCACGTATGTGTGGGGGGTTGGTTTGGCCCAATATGAAACACTGTATATACATTTTTGGGGTATTTTGCCAACTTATGAAATCGTTTGTCAGTTTACATGTGGAAAAACTTACCTGCTTATGTTATTTCTTGTGCTTCAAGGTAACAAGCGATTACAGGAAATGATGCACATCATGGCAACCGAGAGGGGCGCCAAGTTATTTGCCACAGATGAAAGGTAAGGGAAATTCTCAAAATTGTTCTAAATAAGGTAGGAAGTAGATAATTTCAGTAAGAGCAAAGGTGTTCATTGGATCTGTCTTTATTGCACATAGACAGTATTTTCTTTAGAGGTATTTGTGGATTTAAATGCTTTTTGGTGAAACAAGTCAACAGCTTCTTTGACCGTGGGATTCCCACACATTTTTTTTTACAAACAACTGATTTAATTTATAATGGAAACATGTTCTTTTTTTGACTAGCTGACTTTACTTATTTATTATATTAAAAATATTATACAGCACCGTAGAACACAAGTTTATTATGGCCCTATTGGATACCTTTTTTATTATATAAATTGTAATAGAAAGTGTATTTTTTATTCACGTCTTGGCGCTCAAGTCATCTACACATTTCTGTCAGAACTTCCATTTGTTGTTCCTGGTTGTCTCGCATCGTCATTTATGCTACTGTGGTTAAATGCTTTAATTGCAGGCAACAAGCAGAAATTAAATGCTGAGTGGAAGTAAGTGTAAGATCAAAAGTATCTAATAGTGATAACTGAGGACTGTTGCACCAACATTTTTATGGGTGCATAAGTCTGATTTTGCTGTTTAAAATCAGCTTCACAGCAGCCTTCACTCCTTAACAGTTATCGAGTATACTGAAAACTGTCCACAGCAGGGTGCGCTACCAAGACACTTTCGCCAGTGTGTCGTAGAAATAATGTCCTCTGTCATACAATGGTGGCTTTTTACATTTTGAAAACGCACCTTAAATTTTACAACAGTCTGTTTAATGATGGATCATCTCATGAGCTTGTTCTCTCAGTGAGACGGTCCCCTGGTGGGCATAGTTTGTCGTTCCACGGATAGTAAAATACGTTATTATTTAGACAGCAAGAAATATACTTACTTTGGAGCAAATGTTCAAATATATGCAATGTTTTAACCCGTCTACAGTCGATCTTGTTCTGATGACGTGATGCGGCTTAGATTCTGGTAGAATAATCTGGTTGTAGATGGCGGGCAAGTGGTATCCCTGATCTCGGTTCATGGCGGGGGCCCTCTGTCTGATTTAGATAGCTTCCTTTACTTTCCTCTTATGCCAGTTCTGTTCTCGGGCCAACACTTTGAATCTGAGCCGTGTCACATGACATCAGTGCATGATCAAGGTCCGCTGTAGACGGGTCGAAAATTTGCATATGTTTCAACAGTTGTTCCAAAATAAGTTCATTTCCTGCTGTCTAGTGGAATCTTGGAGCCGCGAACAATATATTTCATGTGAACCGTGAGAAAGTATCCAGGTAATACCAGTGGTGGTGTTTGTTGCAGGTTCTGTATTGACAATGGTGCAATGATCGCCCAGGCAGGATCGGAGATGTTTCAGTCAGGTCAGACGATGGACTGGGAAGATACGTTCTGTACACAGCGGCAAGTGTCAAGCCCTCTACCTTAGTAATACAGCCACCTCACAATTAAGGTCAACCTGGGACAGTTTCAAAGTACTTTTTGTAACAGTAAAGTGTAGGAAAGTAGGGACATTCCACTGTAATTACATTAAACTGTTTGACCATTACTCCCTGTGCTCAGACTAGTTAGGCATTGTTCATTTTATGTTTATAACAGATTTGGGTAGTCTTGAAACACCGATATATATGTCAACTTCTAAACATAACACCATGTTGTGTTTGTAACTGCCCTTTTTGAGAATGTGTTGTAAGTATGCCACATTGGTAACTTTTATTGGTCTGCTTTAAAAAGGTTTATTGTGTTGTTTCTTTACAATGAATATGCATATTAGCCAGTATTCCTTACAAGGTTTTAAATTGTCAAACTAGCTTGCTTTATCAATGGTAATCAGTAACTAAGCTGTTCTTAAAAGTGGTTCCTTTCTTTACATTGTGACTGCTTAGTTTATAAAATTTGAAGTGTATTTGTTATTAAATTTTTGTGTCTTGTTCAAATTTTAGATACCGAACAGACGAAGTAGAAGTGACATGGAGAGACTAGTGGCATATGGAGGAAACACTGGTGTTGCCTATTTCCATAATGTACTGATCATATCACATTAACTTATAATGAAGCCCCTATAACTAGCACAGTCAGCCTACCAATTAAAGACTGATATATTTTAATAGTTTGTTGTCAACGTTTATCAATATAAAAACACATTTTATTTTTTAACGATCCACACCTGTGTACATGTCGCTAAAATATCTTCAACACATACCTTAGATTAATAAGAGTTGAACTTTGTTAACAACACTGTTTCCTTCCAACCAAATCTGGGTCCAGTCTGGAACAACCGAAATGTGGCTGCAGAAAGCCTATCTTTTGACATTTGAAAACAATTCTGGTGAAATAGAAATGTTCAGCTCCCTGATGGTGTGAATGCTAATTTCATACCAAATATTGTTTTAAATTATTGAATCCCTCTCATACTTAAAGAAGTTACTTGTGTCTATCAGCCTAATCATATATCAACTTCACTGAAGCAATGTCGTTTGTTTCATTACCCCAAATCACCAGAGGTCATTATTAACAAGAAATTAGCTGAATCGCTTGTCTAGAATGTGGGAACCATGTTAAAGTGACAAACATCAAAGGGCTTTCCAGTTGGCGATACATGCCACCGCAATATTGCCTATTATGCATGTTTAGACGTTGAGTGTTTTATTTACAATTTCAACGTTTTGTGGATGCAATATTAAAATTGCAAATAATGTTTTGTGCTTATCAAGTGTAACAGGGTGGGCAGTATATCATTAACATTTTTATTCTAGTATTAGAAACATTGAACTAAGACAGCCTCAGTTTAAGAACTCTTTCTGGTTCCTTTCGACATAAGAAAGTTGTTCTGTACCAATCATGATTCTCTCAGTTTAAGAACTCTTTCTGGTTCCTTTCGACATAAGAAAGTTGTTCTGTACCAATCATGATTCTCTCAGTTTAAGAACTCTTTCTGGTTCCTTTCGACATAAGAAAGTTGTTCTGTACCAATCATGATTCTCTCAGTTTAAGAACTCTTTCTGGTTCCTTTCGACATAAGAAAGTTGTTCTGTACCAATCATTGTTCTCTCAATTTAAGAACTCTTTCCGTTTCCTTTCGACATAAGAAAGTTGTTCTGTACCAATCATCGTTCTCTCAGTTTAAGAACTCTTTCTGGTTCCTTTCGACATCAGAAAGTTGTTCTGTACCAATCATCATTCTCTCAGTTTAAGAACTCTTTCTGGTTCCTTTCGACATAAGAAAGTTGTTCTGTACCAATCATCATTCTCTCAGTTTAAGAACTCTTTCTGGTTCCTTTCGACATAAGAAAGTTGTTCTGTACCAATCATCGTTCTCTCGGTTTAAGAACTCTTTCTGGTTCCTTTCGACATAAGAAAGTTGTTCTGTACCAATCATCGTTCTCTCAGTTTAAGAACTCTTTCTGGTTCCTTTCGACATAAGAAAGTTGTTCTGTACCAATCATCGTTCTCTCAATTTAAGAACTCTTTCTGGTTCCTTTCGACATCAGAAAGTTGTTCTGTACCAATCATCGTTCTCTCAGTTTAAGAACTCTTTCTGGTTCCTTTTGACATAAGAAAGTTGTTCTGTACCAATCATCGTTCTCTCAGTTTAAGAACTTTCTGGTTCCTTTCGACATAAGAAAGTTGTTCTGTACCAATCATCGTTCTCTCAGTTTAAGAACTCTTTCTGGTTCCTTTCGACATAAGAAAGTTGTTCTGTACTAATCATCGTTCTCTCAGTTTAAGAACTCTTTCTGGTTCCTTTCGACATAAGAAAGTTGTTCTGTACCAATCAGTCATCATTCTCTCAATCTTATTAACTCTACACAATTTTACATAATGTAAACAGTCTTTACCTTTATTATCAAAAAGTTCATTCAACATAAAAAACTGCATAATTGTCACTTCACTACAAACTAAAATAACATCAGCCCAAGACTGATTGATACACAGTTGATACAGGTGGCAATGTTTTATTCTTGAAATGGTAAATATACAATATTTTGTTGTCAGTGTCGCATTAGTAGGTGAAGCGTACAAAAATATACTAAATATACACATCAACATCGTCAACCAATATAGTATCACTGGGTTCACATCGTTAAACTAATCCACACAGTCGACATGAACGCCAATGGAAAGTCACAGATGACAGAACAACATTCAACATCGATAAACATCACAATCGCATCAATAGGTATTTGGCCAACATTCTTTACAACGGTAACTTAATTGCTGAGTATTGACTACAAAATTATGTTTGTGTGACTAATAAACACATCACGGGCAAAGCATATCATTGGTCGTAGTAAATCACTGAGTTTAAATCTTACTTAATTATTGCATCATGTATTTAATATGCAGCACTGTGGACTAGTTTAAGTGAAACCATTGTTCTCTTACTGAATTCAGTAGACGTATTACAAAGCATACATGTGTTTGATACACGTATGAGAGACAGAAAGTGGAGAGTAAAAGAATCCGAGATTAGACAGAATGCAGTTACCTTTATGATTTCAAAAAATTATTCAACACATTTCCAAGTCACATCACGTTTCCCCAACATGATTTGATTAAACAAACACTAGGCTGTGTACTTCTTCGTTTTAAACTTAACATACAGTATTCCAATATATTATTTATAGATTAAACTTGTTCGCTCCGAACAAGTTTTAACAAAACATTTATAAAAAAAACACTATCTATGAAGCTGATTATCTAGCAAATGGCATATTCTTAAAAACAACCTTGTGCTTTGATTTTGTTTGGCTAAATATGTAAGATACCTACATAATAATGTAACATTTCTTTGTTAATCACAGTGCTACAAAGTCTTACTTGCGGGTTACAGAATTTAGTTATCACTGTTTTAACATAAAAACGTCTGTTCACTTTTGGTAGTCCTGTAAAGATGGCAATTTCACAAGCTGCATATCTTAACCATGTCTGAATCACAACGTTGACAACTTTATAAACATGATCTATTTCACCACTTCAGCCAATTAAATCCAAGTACATGTAATAGTAATACTGTCAGTGTGTACCCTCTTCTCGACAACAACACGAATGTACAACCTTTTTCTAAAAACCAGAAATCATCCCTCTAAAATGACCATGTTGCTGGTCTTAAGAGACTTGTCACTTTAACTTAGAGGTGGGTTTAACTTCTGAACCGTCAAAACCAGGTAACATGTGGCATCTATCTGAATCAAGAACACATTGTGGCATATGTGCTACTACACCAGAAGTGTAGTTACTTTTCCACATTCCCATGCATGTACGTTTTTTTCGATTGTAAAAGCAACATTATTTTTTATTCATGACTCATCTTTTAAATTATAGAGAAAAACTGCTATTAAAACAGTACTTAATTTAATTATGCACCCAAAGCTTAGCCTGTTAAATATGCACTGTATCCATTATATTCCCACACAGAGTGTCTATGGGATATTGCGTGAGAGACTATTTCTTGATTGTGTAATTTTTTAAAGTAGCCCAATTTATTAAGCCAATTAGAAACAATGGCGTCATTGGTGCGGTGCATCTGTAAAATTTGCAGTAATGTTGTATACACCTGTCATAGCTTTGACGAGCAAACTATATATCTTGCACCTGCGAATATTCTGTTGCATACTCATTGGGCTTCAAAGCAGTAGTTATTTCTTAATCGTAAGCAAATATGGGTTGGATTTACGAACAAATTTCAAGGTAACATTTCTTACATCAGACACATGATCATACTTGGAAAAAATAATTTTCAAGGTTTTACATGTCTGCGATTCACAGAAGCGAGGTAAAAATTGGCAGAAAATGCTACACCGCTTTGACCTATAAAAGTATTGATACCACACGACCTTTTCATATCACCTCATGCAACATTATTTAAACAGCAAATACCAGCTGCAGATCGAGTGTAAATATGCTCTCCAAGAACTTTATATGTATACATAAATTCTAACATTGCATCCAACATCACAAGCTTTCTTATAAATCGACACACTAGACACTAATCGATCTTTGCTTCATCTACAAAGGGAGGAATGTCTACAATACTAGGTGCTGTGTTAATTTCTATGACGATACCACAATCAGCATCCGTGTTTTCCTACCAAGCACGTAGGGTTCAGGTAAAACACGGTATCGATTGTACGCTCATACTACATGTGTGGCCTCGCAATAACAGAGGCAAGATGTAGACGCACTCTATTTTAGTTTCTCCAAACACTGGACAAATGTGCAACTGTCGGAGTTTGCAAAAGCAGTTTGGCCGAAACCCACAAGATTTAAACAACAAATCGCTGCCTGAAGGTCAACATTTAGATAAGGACTGATTCCTGGTAGAAATTACTTTTCAATGGAAAAGACCGTAATATGACATTAACAAATGACACGCCAAACTGACATTCACTGCAGAATGTTTTCCAAATAAGATTTGCATGGACCCCCTCCCCAGGATACGCTAGGGATACAGGGATAGTTTCCTCCCTCTAGGGTTTTGCAAGTGGGTAATTAGACCCATGGGATAACCCGACCCCCCTCAGAAACAGTAACAGTATTCTACATCGCAAACCAATAGTATGAAAAAATTATAACAACTTGTAACGATGATCCCTGTTACACATTGCATTTGCACAACAGGAGACGTCTCAAACTACACAAACACACTGGTCACGTATCTAGCATGTGACGGCAGTCTCGGAAACAAACCAGTCGCAATGTGCAGAACACTGTGCACTTACAAATGTCTCGCACAACCTAGTTTTGATTTTTCGCAACGAAATCGACCTTTGCGTGACAAAAGCATATTCCACATTTTAGTATAAGGCAATATTTGTGAACTTTGTGTCCAGTTACATACATAAAACACAACTGTTTGTAATAGGCACAGATTGCTATAACCATCGATGAGGTGTCTCACTGGACAATTTATGAAGCCAGGTCACATAGACTCAAATATAAGCGTGTGCAAAAAAGCGTCCATATCTCAACGATATAACATTTCTCGGCTTGGCAGTGTCACTCACACAGGAGCGCCCTATAGGACTGGTGGCCAGCCACCATCTACCCCCCCAACCTGCCCTCCCCTATGTACAATGGCATGCTCCAAGCTCACATACGGTGGCAGCTCCTAGCATGCCCTGCTGTACATCTAGGTCACTGCTCATTGGTGCTTCCTGACATAAAGACATGATGTATTCTCATGACTTACAAATTTGTAACTCAAGTTTTTCACAAATTTGGCGGTGGAATTGCTTCCAAAGGTTCACTCGCAGAATATCTACTACCAAAATAACATGGCTATTTTAAGAATTTTAACCAAACCTTCCAGTCTTGGACAAGATTAAAAATAGATTATGTAATACTTAGATTGGCGTAGTCAGTATTTTACACATTGTATAATACTTCCCAATATTATTTGCAAGATCTGGGAGCAATTTTCTTGCCATATTTATGGAAAACTTGAATTACAAGTTCATTAGTATTTCAAGAATAAGGGCTCTGATTTATATGTCATTATGCAATTGTGCAGAATCAAATATATAACTTTAGCCTGTAAGTTAAAACTTAATTTTCTTTTCGTCCTGTACGTTACTGTATCATATAATATATATACCCCACTAAGCATGCACCCTGTTGAAGTTCTGAAACTTGTTCTAGGTACCAGGGGTACTGGTAAAACCTGCACAGGTAAAAAGCTGGCGTCCTTAGCAACGTCAACAGTGTTCAGTATAAACTGACACCGATAGGCAGAGACAAACGTGGGCCAGTGAAACATGGCCAAAACCACTCGGGCCAATTTCAGAGTCGACTTGGGACTGAACACCAGTGAACAAGGCAGTGGCATAGACCATCAACAACACTCGGTCTACTGGTGTGATGCGAATAACTCAACGTGACAGTCGAGACGACCAGGCAAGATAATGCAGAACGGTTGCCAAGATGGGCAACTTCAGTTACCATGACAACGAGACGAGACAGTAGACGACACAACCAAGTACATGAGTCGCGACTCGAAGGCAGCAGTGGCAACTGCGGGACAACACTGCCCATCGCATAGATGGCGCTATAGTATAGTGCAGCAGGCGTTATCATTCGGTACGTCATCACCGATGATCTCGGAGGCCCGCGCCGTGAAGCGTTGTTTCTGCAGTTCGGGCGCCGATTCGGACAGGTTCGAGTTGACACTGTTCCGTAGACTTCCGTTGTTGTGCCCGTTCGTCTTCTTGTCGCCGATGCCGACAGTCGTGCCATCTACCAGCATGCTGTTGTGGCTGTTGATCTGTTCGTTGAGAAGTTTTGTGTCGCGGAAACGCAGCGAATCCTGCAGCTTCTGAGCCCGCTGTCGCTTCAAGTCAGCGAGCGTGCTGCCGCGTGGAGCGCTCCCTGCTGGCGACGAGTGAGACGATGCCGACGGTTGTTTCATCTTGTTTGAGTGTACCACTGGTGCCGCTGTGTGATTCGACTTCGGTTTCTGCTGTGCATTCTTACTTGGCGTTGACGGTGATGATGACGACGATCCAGCCAGTTGCGAGAGTGGTAGATCCAGCGATGGCATGCCCTGCGGCTTCGCTTTGTCTTTTCCGTCAGATGGCGCCACTGGCTTAACATCACCACCGTGTGGCGCCACTGGCTTCTTAACATCATCGCTGTGTGTCGAAACTGGCTTCTTAATGTCGCTATTAGCAGATGTCGCCATTGGCTTCTTACCATCCACATCTTTGCTTCCCCCTGCTGGCGTTTTCTTGGTTGCACCTGGTGAGTCTATGCCCTTCTTCCGATGTGCGGTGTTGTCCTTTTTTATATTCGGGGACGACTTTGGAGTATTTATTTTCGGGATGAGAAGGGAGTCGCGTGGAAGGTTAACCACCACGTCATTCACACTGGCTGGAGGATCGTCAGATTTCTTACTATTGTCGTTCTGATCTATGCCGTTCTACAAAGAGCACGAGGGGCAACAACACAATCAACATGTGCCTACTGGCCAGCAAATAAATATACAATGAAATATAATCAACACTTGATTTCACAAGATTGCCATCCAAAGCTTAGAATGGCAAATGCGAAAAAAAGAAAGCCATTAGCCAATCAAAAGACGTTTCATGTGTATAGCATGTCCTTGTGAAATATTTATGTTTTAATATGTTACATCTGGGCACAACTCATATAAATTAGTTCTTCTGTTTTAAACTGTTTACTTTTTATTTAATTAAATATGTAAATAATTTATGTAAAGCACCTGAGAGCATTATATATTAAGTATACTCCACTTTATAAGTCTATATATAAATTATTATTAAATATAACATGTTTACTGTATCATCAAAATTAGTGTGGTCAGTGCAGTGTGATCTTTTAAAAATTAACGTAAACATCTTTAAAGATTTTATATACATTTATATATATATATGAAGGGCGTCAGGCCAAAACGCGGTATAACCATTTTCTTTGTTTTGAGAAAAGTCATCACTTCTATGTTTTATTCATTTTGATAAAAACTTGTAAATGATGTGTATATTCAGAATCCCAAACCAAAGATTTCTTACGCATCGTCACTACGCATAACAGCATGTGCAGCAAGGCAGTGCTGATTGATGGATTTTGATAAAAAAAGACATATGGTGCTTATCACGTTAAAAAACTGCTCTCTTGTGCACATAATTTAATGAAGATTGATCGCGTTTTTGTGTCAATCAGATAGTATCCTAGATCAACACGTGTTTAAACAAACATCTTGTCTTTGTTTGGATGAAATTTCAAAAAAGCGTCTGTCACATTTTGCCCTGACACCTTTCATATCATAAAGGCAACAATGGCATTAGTGGGTCATTGTCATCTGTGGTACGTACGCTGGTAGAGTTCTTGTCCCCAATCTCTTCGTCATCTTCATCCGGGCAGATGTTATCTGCCGACTCCCGCAGCATCTTTGCCTCCTCTTGGGCTTCTTTATAGTGCATCTGGGACTTCTCACGCATGCTTGTCCGTCGTATCGACGCGCTGCAAAAACAAGTGCCAAATCAACACAGGTGCATCGGGTCAAAAAGCTTATTCGGCTGCCTTTAGTAAAAACAGATTAACGTGCAGAGCGTTAATTTAATTTTAATTTAAAGATCAGTATGCATGTTTATGTGCACAATTGTGGGTTTTTTTCACTCTAGAAAGCACGATGTTTTAATAGTCAATAAACATGCAAATGCTTTACTTTGTTTAACATGCCCAGAAAAGCAGCAGGGTCGACATATCAACATTCAGGCATGTTACAAGTTATTAAACACCCTCCACCAGTTAATGGCTAGTTTGATCAGTGCGTTATACTGATTAACTAAGCAAGCAGACTTGTTGTCAATGTTCGCAGGCAACATCAGCTGACAAATCAACTATTATATTAGATAGTTAGGTTTCGACAACTGCTGATGGACATCAAAAAATATGCAATTATAACTTTACATTTTTCATGATTTTGTATTTACTTATTTACTTCCTTATAGCAGTGCAACCTTCAGGAAATGTGCATTTATAAGGTTATCGGGCACATTGGCACACATGAATAGAAAATATACGAAATTGTACAAAGGAAAGATTGGTGTAAACACCACTGCTTTGGGGTTGATTTGTACAAGGAAGAAGTCACTGGAACAAATTACATGCAACGCATTGGTGATCCATCATCCTAATTTGCCAGTCATGTTTAGGAAAGATTCGGCTCTGACAAAGAGCAAGTTCGTGGTGTCAAGTGTTTACTTGTATGTATGCTGCAACATCACTGTCCGTGGCATGACATCCATCTACAGGAAGGAGCGATTAGCACACGCAAGACCCAAAACCCACCGGATTAGTATAAGAAGTCCCATGAACCCAAGCCCACAACCTAACAAGTGCAGAACATTCAGGGTCCATCCGTAAACTCTACCCAATGTATCCCTGCCTGCACTGTATCATACATGTTTCAGATAAATTTCACCTTTCTGTAGTCCATAATATTTTGAGCAATGCCCTTTACTCTAGGTAAACCTTGTGAAGGTTGTGCACAATTTACTTCCACCACCTTTACCCCATGGTACCCTATCCATGCAATGCACGCCAGCACAGCACCACTGCGATACATGGCCACATAAAGCCACCCGGCCAAGATCAAAAAAAGTTATCAACACAACTATTAATGAATGGATCTTCAAACATTTCTTTCATTAATGATTCGTCCACATCTTCCGACTGACCGGTAGAGATAGTGGTCACCAGATTGTCATACGTTTGCACTGGACAATATCCCCTACACACCCAAACCTGCCATTGCAACTATATGGCTTTGGTTGAGATTCGCATCTTTGACTGGAAATTCCGTCTTACGTCAAGACATTCTTATTCTGATCGAATCTTGCCATCTACCAGGCCACAAAAAAATCCCTACATAAAAAAATTCTTGAGATATTCTTACAAGAAAAGATGTACTTTACCATTGTTTTTTCATGCGATGCAAATCCGTATTAAAACAGGCTGAATACAGCTGTATTCCTCCAAAAAGCCTAGCTGTACAGTAAAATATGGAAAATTCATGGTATCAGTTCGGCATAAGGATGACAATATGTTGACTACTACTCTCTCTAGTGGTCAATTTGAACAAGGTTGTGGACGAATCATGAATAATATTATTAAAATATCAACAAATTATTTTCCCATGCATCAAATTTACTTGACCGATTTTATGAATTTCTCAGGTGCCGTAACATTATGCTGTATAGGCTGTCGGAATTCTACAAGGAGGGTGTGCAGCTTCAAGCATTCCCAAAGTATCCCTCTAACCCAGTGCAAGGAAGCAGCTAGCTACGAGTACTTATGTCAGACCTCGCCGCGGCTTTCTCGCCGAGAGACGTATTCGAGTTGTATATGGAACTCAAGCTATTACCGCTGGCAATGCTACTGAAATAATGAATACACACACAACGTGTTACGCCGGACTTAACAACGTGTCAAAGTATGGTTAGTTCCAACCACAGTATCATGGTGATCTTGACCCTCTCGGTAGAATTTCCCCCCATGACATGTGACTGGGTCAACGGTGAATGGATAGAAATTTATGATTTCATGTGTCATTATTATTGTTGTTTGTGTTCTGATTCTATGGGTCTTTACCATTCAGCTGGGATACAAAACGTATATTATATTTTAACTAATAAATTAGCATACAGTATTTACACGCAATCCTAGGAGATGACTAGTAAAAATAGACCAATTATCAAAACCAAAATCTTAATTTCTTCTTCTATGAGACATCAAATGTATTTTACTTTATGTAAAACAAAACTTTCCAATCAAAAACTTATGCAAATTTTGACGGCAGAGTTTGGTAATTTTTTTCATAACAACATGTTAATATTGTATAAAGTATATCAATTGTAACAACTTGACTGCCAATAAATGTGTTGAAATTAAGCAAATGAAACAAAATTACTCTTCATGAGCATCATCCTTGCCATTAGTAAAGACTCAAAAATGTTCAATACTTGTGGTCTATTGGGGTCACACATTCATGTAATCACATGATGGGTCTATCACTAAATGGAGGTTATTAAATCTTTGTTATAATAAAATTGGGTTGTACATTGTAAATAACCTATTACAACATACTGACTGCCTAAATGTGTTTATTATCTGAGCTCGCTTAAATTTGAGTGACGTGCCGAAATTGGGAAAAATTGAACTGTTGAATTCAAAAGTAGTTTCTGCTCCATTACAACATATTCTGGCAGTATGGATGCAGAATACATATCATTTATAGTGTACAATATGATTTTACAATAAAAAACAAATGGCTATGCTTTCTTTAATATCAACATATATTCTATGTAAGTACGACATTTGTACGGAAGAGTTGAAAATAAACACATGATGCTCAAATTAAATATAAATAACCATGGTCCATAAAACAAAATTGTTTGGTCAGGATGTTGAAACAAATACAGTTTATAACAAACATCTCAATTTTACAATAAAAACGATCGGACTTTCCTCCTGCACTGTAAATATGCTGAGAGACAACAAGAAATGTTAAAAAAGTATTAAAATTAAATAAAACTGTTCAAACATCATTTACAAAAATTGTATAGAAATTTTAATGTGTATTTACAGAAATTGAGTCACTTTTTATCACCGAGAGAGTCAAGAAGTAAGAGTTATGAGAAACACACAGCAGCCCCCGATTCAGTCCAGTGTCCACCCAGGCTAGAGAGGAGAAACAAAACCGTCAAAGTGCCAGCACCATCACGCAGCAAAGTGGCCATAAGTGAAGACGCAAACACCTGTCATTGTAACGAGTTACGTCACGCAAAGTCTTACCTGGATGACTGCCCTGATGCAACTGGCCTATTTTAAAAGGGACAACAATTGCTGAATACACATATATAAAGACTAAGTGAAATTAAATTTGAATTTTTTAACTTTGTATACATAAACTTAATGCTCTTATCAAGTAGTGTGCCACATATGAAATCTGCTCATTGTGAACTCATAATATTAAGCCTGCTGAAATGTGGTCATTTGCATGTCAACAAGCAACCAGTTCGTTAGATGTTGCTGATGTCACCAGAGTAAACGCCACTGAGCGCACCCTATCCTTTAGCATGGCGAGCAGTGGTGCAGCCTGTTCTTTTTCAGACTGTACATGAAATTGCACTCACAGAATTTAATTTTTTTACATCACCATAAAGATAACAATCTTATCTACCAGTTTCTCACTGGATGTATACAAGAATTGACTGCTCAACCTTGTGTTATCTATGTGGCTGCATATACTTTGCAGGATTAAGAATTCGCGATGTTCAAACGGCAATAGCTCAAAAACTAAAAACAAATTCTGGGTGCATCCAGTGGAATATTTGCAGATACAATTATTATCTTTATGTGATATAAAAAATATTAAATCCCATTGTAAGTTTAAGCATTCACAATGTTCAAACAGCAATAACTAACACGTAAACAAAATTCCTATGTACATCCAGTGACACATTTGTAGGTAAGATTATTATCTTTTATCTTTACGGTGATATAAAAATATTAAATTCTGCAATCACAATTTCAGGTATGGCCTGAAACACCAAGCCGCATGGATGAGCGCCATGCTAAATCCAAGTAGCCCTAACTTTGATGATGTCACCAAGGGTTGCTAGGTGTTGCAACAAACTTGTAATATGCACAGAAAAACACGACCAAAACAGGCCATGAACAAGTTGATGGAGAGGGTTAACAATTATTTAAATAGCAGAACAGTATTTTTTAGTGTAGCCTGGGAATAAAAAAGGTTAATTTCACTTAGTTTTTAACTTGACTGGGAAGTCAACTTTCGTCACTTCAGGAAGTGCCTACTCATTTCTTCGTAAGACTTTTGGGTAAGAGTAATTTGTTATGCATTCCTAAAGTGGCTGAGGCAGCAGTCATACAGTTGTTTCAAAATTAGGTGTCTCAATATGAGTTTGTAAGATTATGTAACAATTTTATTGTAATATTTCAGATAAAACTTTTAAATAAATTGATTAGATATCTTTGTGATATTTCATAAGTTGCATTGGTTTTTTTAAATGCTGTTTTAAATACGTTACCACTGAATAGCATGTTAATTTTTGTTTTGAGAAGTACCCCAAGGAAAATAATAAAATACAATAAAGTACACCAGTGTCACTAATAAAATTGCAATCAATTTGGTTTTAACAAAATTAGTTACAAAAAGTTACAGTAAGCTACTGGGGGATTTCCAGAGACAAGAAAATCATAAAAATTATTGGTAAATATTATATTTCTTGTGCCAAATACATTTAGATTACTCCTTCCTAGCATATCATGTGAACATTTGTAGAATATAACGCATGAGCGACCCCTGCCACCTTGATGTTTGAGATCATGACAATCTAATTGGAAACTATTGTTAAGTAGCTGCATAGTTTACAGTAAATAATGTAATTTAATTTCTGAGTTTTTAAATAAACAATTTATAAAATGTATGTAGCACACAACCTACTGTTTTGACAATGACTAATTTCTCATTCTAACTACACTGCTATCCTTTTGGAATTCAGAACACAAAAGGATTAGGAGCCTGCAAGAAATAGCACCAATAAAACAAAGCTTTTGTTCAACAATGCATCATTTTAAAAGGTATTCAGAAACACAAATTATGACGGCTTTGTCTATGAATGGTACAGACCTTCTTGTGTTCTGACTGCGTTTTCGTACAAGGTCTCGTTTTCTCGTTGCCCTGTGCGACTCGATCTCATCTTTCATGTCGATGATTCGCTGTTTGAGATCCAGGTCTTCACAGATATCTGTATCAGGAAGACGGTGTGTCAAGGGGATTTCTCAAAAGCACAAGCATCATTAGAATTCTTCTCAACAGCAGTTTTGCTGAAGTGATAAAAACTTATTATGCAAGAGAACAGCAATGTTATCAAGCTATAAAAATGCACTGTTCTAACCACGGAATATGTTACTGAAGCTAACATTGGTGTGATTAATGACTGTATTAAGCTGGAGTTTCTTATATCCATATTGTTAGCATACAGAAGACAGACACTTTTCTCTATTCTGACACACATGGTCATACAGAATGTATTTATGACTAGAACAACCTCTTTACAGTCAAAACCAATGTGCATGGTTACAAGTGTGTTCACTTGGGGGCGCCACTAGGCAACTCACTGATCTAACCACTCACCAAGTGGTGTTTCTCCGGCCTTTGTCACTGCCTCCAGATCGGCTCCGTTCTCCACAAGAAGCTCCAAAACAGGAAGCTGAAACACACATATGAGTACAACACGACTTGAGAATAAAAACGTAAATTCACTGAGTATTCAAATCCTGATTTCTGTTAAATCACATCTCAAAATTTATTTAATAATAACATGTTGAATGTGGCATACCCAGGGTAAGAAATAGAGAGAAAAGGGATTCGATTTTCCATTTTCTTCCACATCAATGCGTCCACTATCTAAAAATCATCTGTCAGATGTATTTGTTACAACTACATAATATATGTACCCCAGAACCCCAGGGGTAACTAAATAATATATGTACCCCAGGGGTAACTATAGATATACCAATGTTTACTTGTTCACATTTCAAACACCAAACGACGGCATTTACAAGACGCAGCATTTAAAATTGTAGACATGAGAGAGCGATTTCGTGAGACGTAGCATCACCTGTCCCCAGCAGGCAGCTGCGTGTATCGGCTGCCACATATCATCGTCCACCGGATCGACTGCGACGTGCTGGTTCAGCAGATACTCGGCGACGTGGATGTAGCCGTTAGCTCCCGCTATGTGTAACTGAAATATTAATGATAAACAAAATTAAAACCACGCACACAAACTGGATAAAAGTCAACATTAATTTTAAAGTACATTTTAGAAATGCTGTTTTTTAGTAAACAAATATAAAATATCTAATGTTTCAAGATGATTCTAACGTGTACAAACATTGCACATTGGAACCTCACTACCAAGATCAACTTTGGGACTGAACCAAGCTGATCTGAATAGCGAGGTGACTGTATTAGCATAAAAAATGTCTTACACTGTTACGGAAATAATGTGAGATTATCCTAGAGTGACGTTAATTTCAAGGTGGCTGTATTACTAAGGCGAAGAGAGGTTTGACTGAACAAATATATTGATTATACATTTTAAAGTTGTTTAATTTAAAGGGGTAGGGGTGACTAACACCCCAGCAGACTTACTGGAGTCTCTCCACTTCTGCCCTTGTAATCCAGATTCTCGCCCTTCTCACTCAGATACTTCATGTCATTCAACATCCTCGTTTCCGTTGACAACCGCGTCTCGTCAATCATCTCCTGTGTTACTCCTGTAACAACCATAAATGTTAACCATAGAGAACCATCTCCTGTGTTACACCTGTAACAACCATAAATGATAACCATAGAGAACCATCTCCTGTGTTACACCTGTAACAACCATAAATGATAACCATAGAGAACAATCTCCTGTGTTACACCTGTAACAATCATAAATGATAACCATAGAGAACCATCTCCTGTGTTACACCTGTAACAACCATAAATGATAACCATAGAGAATCATACCCAGTGTTACACCTGTAACAACCATAAATGATAACCACAGAGAACCATCTCCTGTGTTACACCTGTAACAATCATAAATGATAAAACCATAGAGAATCATACCCAGTGTTACACCTGTAACAACCATAAATGATAACCATGGGAGAATCATCTTCCAGTTTCCCCTTTCCCTATTCTCCGGCACTATGTCTTCCCTCAGACCATCACACCAATTTTTTTCTCGCAAACTATCGCCATTATTCTACAAATGTTTACTTTTTATTGCTTATATTTAATCAATCTAACAAACCAGGGTATTTGTTTTCGTCCGAAAACAATCCTATTTCAGAAGTAATGAACCTTGCATTCCTGCCGACATCTTAACCATGTCATGGACTGTATTTAGTTAGATACTCAGTTCTTGCCTTTAGACTTTTTATGAATTAGATGAATAACATATTTCTAAATTGGCATGTTGCAAGTATGTCTTGTCCTCATATACCCATCTTAATTGGGTACATTCATTTATGTTATCCTAATAAAATGGTTATACTAAAGTATGATAAACTTGCATATGTTTTTGCAAATTCCGTCAACAAATCAGTAATTGAAAGTCACGCTGATTACTGCAGATAAATCATTCAAATAACATCATCAAAATTCACACAGATGACACACATAAGCAACCGTTAGCCATGGTGATTAGCTACAGCCAATATCTCACCTCGTTTTGACATTTCCGACTCGATGAAGTCAAGTGTAAGTTCATCTTCACAGATGTCATAGGGCATGTTTCCATCAGCATTGACAGAGAGGAGATCAGCTTTACTGTGGGACAATAACAGGAGGATGTAGTATACATGCAAACAGTGAAACCACGTGTGTGCATGCTTCTCTGTGTAGTACATTGCCTTAATTAAAGACATTTAGCTTTGAAATGAAGAAAGTTAATATAATTCAGCCACGTTTAATATAGGCTTGGGCCAGAATTTTTCACTCAAATTAATCAGATTTCTGCTTGACCTACACATATTATTATTAACTTTTGTGGAATAACATTTATATGACTGAAAATGTTGTTATGTTGTCTCTTCATGCGCCAAATTTCGCTCTGATTACTCAAAGATTACGAGTTCAGTAGCACTTCAAAAAAAACCTACGAATCTACAAATAACTGGCCATGGCGACATACTGCCTGTGCCAATACGCTACATTGTTACGCTAGCGTGAACACCTCATAGCACATATCATCAGGTCCAAAAATGAAGCATAAAAGAGGCGTCGTTCACAAACAGCGGGCGGTGTCAAATTTTACCAATTCAATCAGAATAAAGTTTATTTTGTAGATAAATGATTGCTCTACCGATTGGTGATATACATTATACACTACATTGAACTAATAAAAAATGGCCCGCCAAAATGCTGGTAAACATGACCATTTCCATCGTGGTCGTTTTTCGAGAACGACTTCACCGTTCCGCATCAGAACGTGTAGTCTTTAGAACCATTCGATCCGGCGTGAAATTTGCTATGCAGCACATGTAACTTTATGAAGATGACATTTTATTTGTGGACACGTCTGCCTTTGAAAGTACTGAGAGTTGTTGCAATTTTTTCCCGAGTCGCGACACTTCAGCAGACCACTACACACGTTATTAGATAAGTCGCTAATGTTGTATTCTACACGTATGTAAGCTATTTCTGTATAGTATGGCACACAGCGGCAAACAAATATCGCATGCGTAACTTATTACATTTTATTGATAATTTGTAGTGAATAATTTGTGTATTTGTTTGTTGCTATATCTAGATTTTCCCATTGCAACGAAGTAGGCTGATCTATGTCACCATCTCAATGGACGCACGGACTAGTCGATCATTGTTGTGAGGGGTGTCATGGTAGCCGTCGATCTTGGCTTGCAGTTAGTTAACGATCTTTGATATTTTCTTAGCTTGTTATCCCACTTTCACAGATGTAAGGTGTTTTGATTCATATCGCAATATGCATAGTATACGTCATAGACATCATTATTGCAATAGTGTTATCCATACAATAATAAATAATACGAATGTCGGCAAAATGCGCCGCTATTTCAGACCCCCGAAAATCATACGCCACTGTCTAGACTAAAGCATGGCGACACAGCTGACTTTCTACTTGCGTTCACGCATTAATTCACATGGATTATTATATTTACTATGCTTTGGAAATAGTATACAACAATTTTATTAACGCAAAGACAATAAAATGTAACACTTAATAACTCTTGATGGTGGACTGTGTGGCTGAGATCGTCGTAAGCCAATCTGATCGACGTAGCGTCGTAATTCCGTGGCATTTAATTTTTGTTATTATTTTATGCTATCAAATCAATTTGAAATGCATTCAGTAGCATGGACAATCAATCAACAATGGAGGTGTTATACACACTATTTTTTAAACCTACCATTTGAAACAAACAAATATAAAGAGATTTCAAAAGCTGTATGACGGGTGTATGCACAATGTCTGACACCTCATCACAGAGACAATATCGTTTTGTGAACCAAAGGTAATACTCGTAGCACATTTATTATCCAGACGCAGCCATTTCTTCCCAGATTCACATATTATGTTACAAATGTCGTATAAATGTGTAAGCTACACAATCACTGATTGATTGATGCCTCAATCAGCAAATTATCTCACAAAAAGTGGCAATAAATTGCAACAGTGAAACCAAAGTCGAGTCCATTTTCCCTGTCCTGTTTTGGTCTAAGTGTACCTATCTCCAATTCACTATTATCATTGAAACACCCTCCCATTAAGTTAAATGTGTCTAGGATTCTGCTGTGGACACACAATAGCCATGCCATGCACCACACAAGAATGTGGTGCAAAGGCGGTGCCAGTGTAGGCACCATTTACACTGGCCACCAAATTACCGCAAGTAAATTTGCCGCTAACGAACCGAACAATTTGCGATTGTTACAGTCCAAAGGTGTGACAATTGAACAGCAGGTGGCACTGTTGCATAGACAGCATCTGACAGTCCCATGCAACCACCGAAACTTTCAAAGGATGTCATGTTGTAATTACCCTATTTGATGGGGCCCGGGGGTTTTGGAACACAATCTTGAGGTTTTGAATTCATGCTAGCATGGAACTTTTATTATATAGAACACTGTACATATAGATTTTGCACATGTTGGGAATGATGCATGCTGGGATATGTTATAGTCCACATTCATAGGAACCAAATGGCATTTACATTATATGCATTTTACTGTCTTGTGAAAACTATTTCTGACAGATGAGATCATGTTCCTCTTAACATCTCATGTGCCATTGTGGCTATTTTTCACACAACACTTCTTGCACATAACTGTGATTTCTCAAATTTTAACAGTAATAAAAATATTAATTTCCATATTAAAAAGTTATTATGTCGATGGACAATAGACAGACAATATACATATATATATGTATCTGTGCAAAGCATGACACAAATTTCAAATGAATTGATACTTTAAAAAGTTAATGCTCAAAGTTCTGAAAATATTTAGAATACTCCCATCACAGGTCTGTGAATCTTGAGACAATAAATCAAATTATGTACGAAAGAAAATAATTGTTACAGCATTTTATAACGCAGTTGATAATGTACTTATTAAAAGCGAAACCTTATTAAGGTTAATAAACAAATTGATCATTAACTCATTTATTTGATACTTTTCTGTCTATATAGTAGAGGTTTCCTTGCCGCCCCCAACTCACCACCCTCTTCCTAACATCAAATAATTTTATATCAAACAAATTAAAAACATTTTTGGCAATACTCACTGGTCGATCAAGTATTTGCACAAATGAACATGCCCACAGGTGGCAGCAGCGTGCAAGGGCGTCCACAGCTCGCTGTCGCAGGCATTCACATTGGCACCAAACTCTATCAGCAAATGCATCATTGCCTCTAGGTCATCTATGCAGCACTGAAAGTAAAACAAACAACTTTATAAATACGACAGTAACTGCCATAACTGTTACTTGCGAGATAGGAAACATCACATTATTATCATATGCCACTGATGAAGGCAAAATAGTGATTTATCACCAGTAGCTTACTTGATGGAGAACTTCCTTGTATCAGTGTTGATCACTAGGTGGCAGCACTGCCATGTTCCATCGGGAGAATGTTATTCTTATCGACCTATGACATGCCCTGACACTTGCACTGACATAAGCCGTCAGTGCCACAGTGAACGCTGACGATGTCGCGGACATATGTCGGTGCCGACAGACCGTGACCAGTGACATGAATATGGGCACACGCACATAATTTGCTTTGCGGACATGCTTCAGTGCACTTCGTGACTTTCCCCGTGTCTGGCCTTTGCGGAAAAATATGCCCTCTGTCCTAGTTGGAAACTTCCCGCGGAGTGGGAGAAGGAAACGTCATTATTACGACCATCCTGTTGAAGCAGGTTTACGTCAAAATACCCACATACGTGTTAACCATCTTGCCACTACTCAAAACTATTTGGAAGTCACAATGAGCCTTCATCAAAGATAGGTGACCTGTGTGAGTTATCTGCGCCACAGCTGCATAAAACATGATTACACCCGGTACTTAACACTAGTTATGTATTCAGATACGTCTGGTGTTATATATAGTGACGGTATCAACCTCGACAACGTACTCCTGACACTTGCATACACTATTATTTGAGCAGGTGTTCTTGCAGCAGCTAATGCAGCTAATGCAGCTAATGCAGCTAATGCAGCACCAGGACTGATCAAAAACTGTTAGTGCCTCTTTCTAAAGATAAGACAAAGGGAGACTGAAACTGCCAATGTCTTGAAATGGTAGTGTTTGGCGTGCTCTTGATTAACCGTCTGGCATTTTACCAGCAAGCAACCACGCCACACAGTTAGCACCTGTGCCATATTACAGAGAAACAGTTTGTACGTTGGTGACAACCTGGCCACTGTGCGTGTAGGGCTGTCACAAACTGTGAACAGGACCAACACTAGAGTGACCCATCAGGTAGAGTGGCTCAATGGTACACAGACGAGAAGACCATTGGGCTCCATCTTGGATACTGACTCACTATGCCATATCATAACAATTCCTTTCAATTTGCCGACTCTATTTAAAATCTAGCACCTTGCTTGTGGGAAAGAACTGGTAGTTAGAAATACAACATGTTGCATTTTGGATGGGATATTAAGATCGTAAGCCCTTTCTGCCTGTGTTTATGCAAGAAGGAAATCTCCCAGGTGACAGTAGGACTTGCTGTTGACAACTTCCCAAACACCAACCATGAAAATACTTAGTTTCTAATGACACGTGACCTTTTGCTGGTCATTCCCTCTCGTACTCCCACAGACTGTCTATTACGACCTCATAATGCTTACATAAGGATATGACATAATAAGACTGAGTCTTAAACATGTGGTTTCCCTAACCATTTAAACACAGTTGGTCTTATGTTTTACTACATACCTCCCCGACAAGTCCAAATATTGGCAGAGGCGCAAGTTTACTTCAACATAAACGTACTTAACAGGAAACAAACTGTACTATTTGCAACAGAACAACAGACGCAAACACGAACTTGTTTGTACATCATGATGCTTAATGTGTCATTTGCAGTGCAGGACCATTTGAAATGGTCGCTATTCTGAGTCTGCATCGCTTAGCCGTGATCTTTAGATGCAGGTTGTAGTCACAGACTAGTGATCAGTTATACTCAGATTGTGAAGACAACCTGAGGGTGCCTATTTTAAGGCAACACAAGAGAGGAAGGAAGTTAATAAACATCGGTTGATCCAAACAGAAGGTCATACAGTAATCACTTGCTGCCGGTAATCATTGATCATCGTGATTTTAATAATACACTCAGGAATACATGGAATGGTAGTTGGAACAGACAGAACAGTAGTTGATAATCAGGAGCAGCTATTAATAGCCTCCTGCAAGGCAACCATTAATTCCAGGCAGCAAATCTCAAAACACAGTTGCCAGAAAAACTGGTTCTGAAATATGCGATAAATATTTGGACTTTATTGTGAGTTTGTAATTATTAATGAAATGATTTTTGGTGAATAATAGTTACAGATCATTAAGGGTTATGATGGAAATAAAAAATATTGATATGTTTAGTGTATACATGCCAGTGAAGATACACCTGGAAATAAAATATTCGAGTAGACTGTTTCGTGATGATTGTATATATTAGTTAGTATGTTATTAAAAATATTATCCCAATACTCTGCTATTTAAGCCAATTTCCAGTGGTTGTAGAAACCTTGCAGGAGAGTTGGTGAGCTGCAATCTCGCATGTAGCACAGTTAAAGGTTGTTTAAAAAAATTTGCACACATTTTCTGTTCTCATTTTGCCCCTACCACCCACCCCAGAATGGAAAGAAGAAAGAGATGAACTATAATAAAACTTTATTTATTCACAAGGTACATAGCATAGCATATACATAGCATGCATTTTTACTTTAAAACAGTAGCAATTAATGACATAATACTGATTGAATTGGAGTGAAGTAATAGCTGCAACATGTATAGTAAAACATCTGAATAATATTCATTATAATTTTGGCTAAATATGCTTTAACCTTTTAGAGTATACCTAAGTTATTTCATTTTACATATCATTTTTGTACCTAAGTTATTTTATTTTAATCCTAGATCATATCGTTATATTGCATTGGTAATTATGTCTATTGCTGTTTTAAAGTTTCTCAGGTTCTGCCAGTGCAGTAGGGATTCCCATTACACATTATAGTTACAATCTACATGGAGGCATTCTGTTTGACACTGGGACAATGGCAGGCAGTGAACCAAAACTAGTCCAATACACAGGTTTACAGCCACCAGCTCCACTCAGCCACCCCAGAGATCAGTGGCTGCAGGACGCTTACAGCAGTAGGGAAATAGCAAGAAATTGTGCATTTTTGGGGGCACTGAGATGCCCTTAGAATGATTCAATCAAATACAGATTTCATGTGTATAGTGGCACTACCACATGAAATATCTATGCAAAATCAGAGAAAAAGTTACTGAAGAGTTTTTGAAAAAAATAGGCAAAATGTGAAAATTTACCACTTTTGGGGGGCCATTCAATCAAATACAGATTTCTCTTGCATAGTGGCGGTACCCTAAGATATGTCTATGCAAAATTAGAGAAAAAGTTGCTGAATGGTTTCTGAGATATGGCAGCTAACGGCGGATGGCGGACGCAGAGTGATGGCAATAGTCCCTTGGACCTTCGGCCCAAAGGACTAAAAAGGCTGCACTCGCAAAATGAAATATGAGGATTTCCACAGGTCCTGAATGCCAACTAAAATTATGTATATTTCTTCCATTTGTGATTCACAAGATCCCATGACAGCGAAATCAACATTGATGCTATCCCAGTTTGAGTGTGGCTTTGAGTTGATCAATCACATTTAAGACGCTTAAAACAAACACTGTGAAAATTTAGGATAAATTCCGTTAAAACTATTATTGTAAACAAATTAATTTACATTCAAACACACCCTCTGGAAACTACTTTTATTATCACATTGCTCACGGCCTCAGGGTAATTTGGTGAAATAAAATTAAAGAAATAAAACTAAAAACACAACATAAAATTTAAGATCATTTAAGAGTTTCTAAGAATTCGGCGCACACCCTATATTCTTACATACACAAAAGTGAACATAAAGTCAAGAAATAATTAAAATGTGACTGCAGTTACCTTTAATACAAATCTTCACATTTGCACTTAATACCACAAAAAAAGATTGTTTATCGTTGTGTTAAGTGGCCATATAACGATTATGTAAAGCTTAAAAGCCACGCTACATTGCAACTTAATGTAAATCACAAAGTTACAAGACCTTGTTACAGCCCGGGGGTTTATTTCTCCAGTGTGATGGTGACAAACCCTGACCTGAGGGGTCACTGGTGTCCACTACACGGCTCCAGTTCTCAGGCAACATCCATTGACACGAAAGAACTTCTTACAAATGTACAAAGATTCTATCTACCCAATAGTTCAACCAACTTGTAACTACCGTATGGAAAATACACAATAATTACCGTTCACATTTTCTCTATATATATAACTATTATCAAATTTAGCTTGACCTGTAATATCAGAATAAAATTATAATTAGAAAATAATCTTTCTTGTGTGCTGAAAGCACATGTTCATTACTGTGAAAGTGAAATTATTACAGGCATTTCAATTGTAATTAATAATTAATATGACTATGCAATTTGTATCAAATCACAATTACCTTGTGAAATGGACATATTCTCAGGCACGATGATCATTATCATAATTTTGGCTTCAATGTGGTAGTTGTCATTAACGAAAATCATAATTTGTTGTCACAATCATTGTAACAGCAACAGAGACTGCGCGATGCAACCTGACCTAGTCAGTGTGGTCTAGTTTCCTGCGCACCTGAGTTGGTTCAAATCTTGCTTCAGTTGTCAGTGCGGTAGTTGTCCTTAACGAAAATCATAATTTGGTGTCATAATAATTGTAACAGCAACAGAGACTGCACGATGCAACCTGACCTAGCCACAGTGTGGTCTAGTTTCCCGCGCACCTGAGATGGTTCAATCGTGCTTCAGTTGATATTTTCCACCCACACAATTATGACAAAGCTACGTGACACCTGAATTCATCTTCCACATCAGAAGCTATCTTGTTGCACATTGTCCATTGGAAAGCCTAGGGACCAGCCATTATGCCAAATGATGGCTTTATTAAGTGGATTCGATTACACTCGGGTAATATCAGGTGCTGGTTTCAGCACGCAATCAATGCAACGTTATATGAGCTCCAGAAAAGCCACAAGACACTCTTTAACAATGCACAAAACACCAAGTACACAAAGGGAGCATGCATTGTTGACAATATTCGATTCTCACCGAATCAATCTGCCCATCTTAGCTCCAGAATTACTACTGTTGCTGAATCCATAATCCCCATCCGTAATCTGCTAAAATTATTTAATAAGATATAGAACTTTATGTTTATAATCCCCAAATGTTTGCATGGGCATATATAGCAGGTCAGTTAATTGTTGTGCAATATTTGATAGATGGGTGTGCGTGCGTGTGTGCGTGCGTGCGTGCGTGCGTGTCAATGTTGGGTTGCAACTATATTCAGCTTAATTATGGCTATCAATAAATCAATTAATGCTTTATTTACAAATTAAAAAACACAATAATCAGAAATAACACATCAGGTTTTTTTGAAATTCACATAAAATATTTTCACACAGAAGATATCATACACTCGTGATAATCATTGTATACATAGGTGTAAATATATTTCGAAATATGTTTATGGGGTCACAGGAAGATGGCATATAACATGCCATGTGACCACCATGCAACACAACTTTATTTTTTAAATGGTTGTTTTGTGAATGTACACTGTTATGTTGTTGTTGTTGCAAAATAAATTGATTTGATTTGATTCATACAGAAAGTATACATGCAAAAATTTTATATTGATGGATGTATGTATATATGTATATATATATATACATATATACATACATACATCCATAGATATGAAATACATATCTGGGTATTTTAGCGCTTAATTATATACACAATGATATAATCTGTCTGTCTCGCTCTAAGGTTAGGAGAACAGCTTAAAATGGACATAACCAGCTAATGAATATTTCATTACATTAATCTTATCATCAACGCTTCACTGACCAAAACACTCACTCCATGCTCCTTATAAACCGGACTATGACCACATCAACTCCGCAGTAAATTTTCCTTTACCTTCAAGTGGACAATGCATTTCAATAGCCAGAATCCCGCCTGCTTATCTGACGGATTTTCACCGACTACTTTCGTCTAACTTTCACGCTCGCTGAATCCGAAGCCGTTGTCCGGGATAATTTAATCGTGCTCGGCGATAAGATTTTCCTCTTGATCAGCGACATTGACATTATCGGAACCAAGATGAGGCGACATCGTTGCCACAAACTTATGCGCGGTCTGACAGGCCAGACACCTTGCAGACAACAAACGATGTAAAGCCTGCAATCGCCGTTTGCGACTGCATTTCTGCATGATTACCACCTCATCCGAGATGTCGCTTAGAGATAATTTCTGGATGATCCTCAAAGGCATGTATCAATCAAGTCCTTGAAGATGGAAGTGATGGAATCGGCTGCTGATATGCAAATGGTTTCCGTAAAGTTTGTTTACGAGTTGCTCTGGACGTTATTATGAGCAGAGTATGTAAGACTTGAGAGTCAAATGCAGAGCTAAATTATATCAATAACAACATTAATAATTTTTTATTTTAGACCTCAACAGATTTTTACTCTGGATATCAGTAAGTAAATAATGTTATTATTATTATATTATTACCAAATTAGGTAATAATATAATGCCAGGAACCACTGACATATTTAGTAATCAAACTGTATCAGTTAATTTGAGGCATATCGCTCATCAGATCATTCCAACTTTGTCTTTTCTTGCCTGGTAAAATTAAATTTAAGAAATTGTTAAAAACGTTTTTGAAAATTCCCATTTTTAAGAGTTCTTCGAGTCTTCATAAATACAACAGTACAAACTACTTTACTAGTGACGAACGTATTCTATCAATCACAAATCCATACTGCTCTGGGGAGTATTCAGCCAAGCGTTCTCTATTCATCAATGCCTAGCCAACAAATTGAGATGTTTTTCTTAGTCAAGTCAACATGAGACTGTATGGAAATGGGTAAACCAGACTTCCTGTTGTAGCAAGCTTACTCAGCCACTGGCACACACCAACCGACGACTTCTTTTCTCGGTGAGGAACACGTCTAGGACACAGCAAAATTGTTGGCCTAAGGCAAACTTGTGCATTGCTGAACAGCCATATATTTTCAGACCAGCTTCGTCCATGTCTGCAAGACGGATTTCAAGGTATTTGCAGGAAACGAGAAAGAATAGTTGTGGAAGTGTCAGCCCTTTCACTTGTTGGCAAAAGGCCCCTGCTGAAATATGCATTGGACAAACACTTAATGTTCATAGGCAAATTGTTTTTTAACAAAATGTCCACTGGTGAAATGTTCATTGGCAAAATGTCTGTTGGTGATATTCCATTGGCGAAATGTCCAAAATGTACAAATATACAAGTTGAAAAGTACTTAGGCTCATAGAACAATCCAAAAACAAACGAATGTTGCGAATTTGACATTTTCAAATGCAGTGCCACGGTCAGAACGACCTAGTTTCAGATTTCAGTTCAGAGAAAGTAGGGCCCAATACCGAATTACCCCCAGTAGTGAATCACCCCCAATAGCTATTCCTTGCTAACTAACAGCTGCAGTCCAAAAATAGAAATGCAAGAACACTGCTCAGCCACAACAGGCCTTCTTCCAGGCTTGGCCACAGTCTATTGCATAACAAACTTGCAAAGTAAACATGGCTTTAGTTACTTATTGGTGCCACCAACTGCCTGTGACTACAGCATTGGCACCCTTCCATGTATCTGTATTTTGACTGGCAAAATGTCCTATGGACACATCACGCCAGTGCGCATGGTGGCTCTTATGGATTAATTTTTTACATGTTGGGCTAGACTAATCTGGAATGAATTCAGTGATGTACTTGATACAATGCTTGGAGGTAGAGAATTCCACTCTTTTATTGTGACTGGGAAAAAGCTGTTTCCAAATATGTTTGTCCAGTGCCTGATTTGTACTAACTGTTTATTATGTTTACGTGAACATCTGGTGTTGCGTTTGATGTATTGATCTAGTGAGATATCTATGAGGTTATGTTCCATTTTATATAATATGCTAAGTCTTTGGGTTTTTCTTCTTGATTGGAGGGTGTCCCACTAGAGGTCTTTAAGGAGTTGTGTTACCGTTCCTGGCTCTCTAGAATAGTTGTTCTTACAAAATCTGGCGGCTTGTCTCTGGGTTCATTCTATGAGTTTGATATTTCTTAGGCAATGCGGATCCCATGATGCTGACGCATATTCAAGTATAGGGCGGACAAGGGTTGTGTAGGCTATGGACTTGATTTGGGTTGGGCATTTATTTAAATTTCTTCTAATAATTCCCAATGTCTGTTGTGCTTTTTTGTGACTGAGTTACTTTGTATTGTCCAATTTAATGTATTTGATATATGTATGCCAAGATAACAGTGTGAATTAACAGATTTAAGTTGTTGTCCGCAGAAGGTGTAGAGATTTGGTGTCGGTTTTCTTGAGGCTGTTGTCGTTGTATAACATTTAGTGGGGTTGAATTTCATAAGCCACGTGTGTTGCCATTTCTCAAGTTTGAACAGATCGTTTTGGAGGACAGATGTGTCTTGGTCAGTTTTAATCGGTGAATATAACAGGCAGTCGTCTGCAAAAAGGCGAACAGTTGAGGAAAGATTGTCTGGCAGATCATTTATGTAAAGTAGGCAAAGTAAGGGCCCCAGTACTGTGCCCTGTGGTACCCCAGAAATTACTTGAGTTTATGTTGAATTGGATCCATTTATAACAACCTGTTGAGTTCTTCCTGTAAGGAAGCTATTTATCCATGATGATATTGGGCCTGTGATGCCATAGTGTTTGAGTTTGTGGATTAGTCTTTTATGTGGAACTTTATCGAATGCTTTGGTGAAGTCAAGGATGGCCATGTCTACAGATTTCTTCTCATCAAGTGATTTGCTTATGTCATGGATTGTTTGAATTCATTGTGTTTTAGTTGATCTTTTGGCACGGAAGCCATGTTGGTGGTCAGTTAGAATGTGGTGCTGTTCAAGGTGTTTCATAATGTGACTATGTATGATGTGTTCAAGAAGTTTAGAAACCACAGGTGTTAAGGATATTGGTCTGTAGTTAGATGTTTCTGCTCTACTTCCTTTCTTAAAAATTGCTGTTACATTGGCTTCTTTCCAAGTATTGGGGACTTGTCCAGAGTCAACAGATGATTGGAAAATGTCATGTATTACTGGTGCTAGATGAGAGGCATATCTGTTTAAGAACCATGGTGGAATGCCATCTGGTCCTTGCAATTTAGAAATGTTAATTTTTGAAAGTTGATCAAGTACTCCTTTAAGTGAAATTGTTAGTTTGGGGATTTCTCCATGTGGACTTCTGGCCATATCTGGTAGGGTGGAATTTCCTTCGTGTGTAAAGACACTTTGGAACTGATTGTTTAAGGCTTCTGCTTTATGTTTGTCGTCGCTAATGATGTTACCCGCAATGTTAAGGTCCCCAATACCCTGGTTATCCTGTCTAAGTTTAGAAATGAAGCTCCAAAATGATTTAGGTTTCTCTGTTATTGTTGTAGGATAGTCTAGCAGAACGAAGGTGTTTATGCATGTTTCTCCTGATGTCACAGAATTCTTTCCAGTCTTCTGGATTTCTAGTTCTTTTTGCTTTGTTATATAGCTGTTTCTTTCTTTTGCACATTTTCTTTAAATCTTTATTGAACCAGGGAAGATTGTGTCTTGAAGTAGTAAGACGGTGCGGTACATATTGGTTCATAATGTTGATGATTTTCGTGGAAACAAGATTCCACTTGTCATTGACTGTCATGTTTTGGTTTTGAGAGAAGTATTCATGTGTAAAGTTTTCAAGAGATTTCTGGATGTTAATGTTGTCAGCTTTATTTCTAATGAAGACTTTACGTTTCGGACGATGTTTGCGTTTGGGCGAGATGTTTACATCAATGATGATTGTGCTATGGTCTGCTATTCCGTCTACTACATTTATCTTCTTTATTAACCCAGGTCTATTGGTGAAGACAAGATCTAAAATATTGTTGGCATTTCCCTGTCTGTGCATTGGTTCCTTGACATGTTGGATCAGTTCCATATTCCTCTGTAAGAGAGAGTAATTTATTGGCAGCAGTTGTACTGTATCCATTGTTAGGTGACTTGGTGAATTTCCCAATTGATGTTAGGGAGGTTGAAATTGCCAGTAATGATGACATTATGTGTGTTGATCTTATTACCTAATTTAGAAAGGGCTAGGTCTAGTTCTTCGATTTGAGTTCCATGAGAGTCATTTGGGGCACGATAGAGGGTACACATGATTATTGGTTTCATTCCTGTTATCTGGGTTTCAGTCCAAATGCTCTCACTATTAGTGTCTAGGTCTGGTAGGAGGCTTGTGATGAGGTCATCTTTTGATATTTGAAATACCCCCCCCCCTCCAGTAGTGTGTTTCTCTGTCCTTTCTAAAGACGTTAAAGTTGCTTGGGAATATTTCTCCATTTTTTATTGCGGGATCTAACCATGATTCAGTGCCACAGATGATGTCTGGGTTGTGTAGATTGTTTAGTGCTTCGATGTCTGAGGCTTTCTTTTTAACGCTTTGGCAGTTTATGAGGATGTATCTGAAGTTTAGTCTCTTTTTCGGTCTATATGCTTTCTTGCTTTTAGTTGTATTGTTGTTGGTGGTTTCATTTAGGTTATGACTGTTACTGTCCAGAGGATAAAAGGGATTTGCCATTGGGATTTCTGTATCTCTGAAGAAAGAATTTGTGAAGTTGAAGTTGTTGCATTTGGGGCAGGCCCACGAACATGAGGAATTTATTAATCGTTTGTATTCATTGTCATCTATTGCACAGCATTGTGTGTGGATCCAGTTTAGGCAGTGGTCGCACTGAATTGCTTTATGGTCATTTAGGACATCCCCATGGCAAATGCCACAGGGTGCTGAGCAATTTGAACAGTGCCATGGTACATTTAGGTTTCTGTAAGTGTTGTTAAATTCTTGTCTGGATATCCTGGCACATTTGATGTGTGTTGATTTATTACAATCGTTACAAGTTAGGATGAGTGCATTAGACTTTAGTGATTTCTTACATGTGTGACATTTAGAGGGGCCTGGATTTAGTTGAACATCTCCTGATAGCATGATGCATAGAAGTATGGAGAATTTTGTTGTTGTTATGGGTTTGTACGGTAGAGGAGTGATCAGTAATCCAGTGGAGGTGCTGGATTTGAGACATTTCAATTGGGCTATGGTTTTCCATATGGGACTGTAATTGTAGTAGGACGTGACAGAATGGATGTCTTGTCTAGCTTTGGCGTTGACATAGGTCTCGTTTGTGTTGCTCTGGAAACTCTCAAACTTTTTGAAATTGGGATCATTTAAAAACCTAAAAGTGATCTGCAGACATAAAATCATGAACAGGGTACATCTAAAAGTGCATCTTGTAGGGGTATGTCGTACGGAGCCTGCCATGTCACCAACTCGAGTGGTAGTGGTTAAGAATTAATAAAACGGTCAAGTAGTTATTAAGAAACACACCTACACTTAAATACACCCACACTTAAAACGTGTACTGAGGTACTAAAAAATAAAAGATAAATAATTATAAAATATCCGTCCATGTAAAAGGTTTAGTGACTAGTTGTTGTTGTTGCTGTTTTTTGACAGCCTACAATCTGGATTTGTAATAGTATGATACGTAAGCTTTATGTGAAAGTATATATTTACATGTGTGTATGTTGAACCAGTTCACACTGGTTCATGAGTCAAACTGAAAACCCAACTAACACGACACTTCCCTGTGTGCAGTCTGACTATGGACTGGTCTATGCACTCACTTATTGGTATACAGTTTATTGTGTTTACTGTTTATTTCAGCTTGATTTCTGATAGTATATAAACAGAACTAGTAATGATAATAACATAGGTTTTACTTTGTCACTGGGAGAATGCACCAATTTATGAGTTGATTTGGTGGTGGTTTGGGTTTCGCGCGCTTTATACCCGTTGTTTACTAGTTCGCCATCTTGTTTTGTAGGTTTTAGGCTGGTTGTTAGGGAAGCTAATTTGTCAAAAACTTGGTTTAGGTATGTCAGATTGCAACTACAACCGTGGGATTGTATTCCGATGTAGTTATACGAGTGCCTCATTCATTTATGAACGAAAGAAATGTTTGGAAATCGTAAATAATATTGGTAAATATCGGAGCGATAAAACGGATTCTACTACACCTGATGCATGCGCAAGATCATATTCATGTGTAGGCAGGCTTACATGCAGTAGCTACATGACCATGTTTAAAGAGACAAATGTTAATAATTCTGTTAAATATAGAATTAACAACGATTATAGATTTATTTTCTGTATTAAAATCTTTACTTCTCAATTGTGTTTGAATGAGCCACACATCGAAACAATTAATCTGACCATCATCTCTGTAACTTGAATGTTTCGGGGCCAAATTTTTTTATAATGAACACGGAAAAGAATATAATTGTATGGATGGTAGTTAGACTAACTGTTATTAGGTCTTCAGTAGTGACCGACCCTCATAAACTTTATCAACAAGTATTGGAAACTGTTGATATTTGTTCTCAGATGTAGTAAATGATGACATACACCACTGTTATACAAATATGCGCACAACACACATTAATAACATATCATTACTAATTTTTTTTAAAGTGCATGCATACATGCATGCATGTATGACGTACGGCATGTTGGCAAGAAATGCATGCTGGGAGCAAGTTCATCACGATGTCACAATGAAAAAGAATCCTTGCTGCACGCTACAATGGTCTAGTGTCATCTCACATGTGTTAATGAAGCCGCGACTGTGTGCATGCTTGCACATCCCCATACATGTACGCATGGCATTGCACTCATGCATGCATGCAATGCCATGCGTACATGTATGGGGATGTGCAAGCATGCACACAGTCGCGGCTTCATTAATACATGTGAGATGACACTAGACCATTGTAGCGTGCGGCAAGGATTCTTTTTCATTGAGACATCGTGACGAACTTGCTCCCAGCATGCATTTCTTGCCGACATGCCATACATCACTACGATTCGGTAAGATTGAAAACTGTACAGTTAAATATTTTATCTTGTCGTCGACCTGAAGTTACATTTTTTGTCAGTGCATACAACTTTGTCTTCGAGGAGATCACCATTGAAAATGCTCCCCATCATTTGTACCTCAAACAAGCTGGATTCTGTCTTCAACACAGAGAACCCTTCTAGTATGTGCAACCAACTATCAACTAGAAATTTAAGCCTGTGCACAGTAGCGGTATCACATTCTGCAACTGTACCCTTTTTATCGGTGACAAACTATTACAAGGGTGTAAATCTTTGTAAGAGCGTACCTACTAAAAATCGCTCGCACATTATTCATTCACAAACAACCAGTAAATAAAATAGTGATCTGACCCCATGAAATAGTGTAGTATATTAGTGATCTGACCCCAAACAATAGTGTAGTATGTTAGTTAATGATCTGACCACAAGCAATAGTGTATTTGCCAGTGTTTTGTGCCAACTTGTCACCGACTGTAAAGAACCATCGGATGTCCATTGATACTCAAGTCTGTGTTGCCATGGCAACTGTCATGACGACAACATTTGACATTCTTCATTCACGCACTTTAAGTACAGTTGTTCACAGATTATAAAGCAATTCAGTGAATTCTGTACAGATCAGGAACAAATATCTGCCACCAATAAAAATCACACCTTTCCTACACAAATATGATTTTTTTAGAACTATGTTTCTTTCCCTTGGCTTAGCAGCTAATCAGAGGGATTAGCTCTGACATTTGGTACCAAGGAAGAACTTAATTCCAAGATGTTGCTTGTCATTGATGACGCTTTCTCATGCCTTGATTGTAACAATCGTTTTGAGCAGTAATTATTCCGGTAAAAGTTAAAACTGATCATATGGACGTTTTACAGGTTTAGCATCTGCATACACGCAAAAATTAAGTCAAATCAAATGTGAATGAGTTTAAAGTCAAGATACTAGAACGGTTATTTGGTTGGTCCTATCGATGGGTAATTACTTCACCCTAACTGGTCAATGACCAGTGACATTTTCTAGGGCTAACTTCGAATTAGTGATAAATGTTTAGCCTATTTAGCCAGACTGATCAAGATAAGTTAAATGTGGCAAGTAGACAATGAAACTAAGAGTGCAACAGATTTATATAATATTATATGTGTGCCTCTATCTCCTATATCAGATATAACAATCAATGTTATAATTAATCACATAATTTCCACTGGTAGCATTTACATAGTGAGTAGCTAACTACATCCATTTAGTTGTACTTCGTCCTCTGAGAGAACGAATACTTTCTGATACCCAACGTACACTGTTCTTTTTCTAACATTACTGTTTGCCCTCTAGTTCTGCTATCTTTTCGCTCAATCTTATGGAAACATTTCCATTAACATACTCGTAACAATTCAATCTTTCACTATCATCAATACTACAGTATTTGTTTTATTTTCAATTTCAAATGACACTACTATTATGCACGATATTGCACATTCACAAGTACATGCATATGCGTACACCAGTGCACACTGCGATCACGAGAAGACACAGACACCGACATGGACTCTTCCACTGCCAGAGGCATCCCTGGACACTTGAAAGAAAATCAATAATATTGAAAGAAGCCGACTGCTAAAGTAAGTGCAAGTAGTTGTCACATTTATACAGTAATTACACTAATGAGGCTATCAGCCATGCATCTGGCTACAACAGTTTAGTATTTAATAGTAGCAATTAAGATAATACCTGGCTGGATCATAATAGGCAAGGATCTTATGAACCTATGAATATGATCCAGGGTTCACAGATCCAGGAACATGACGGTTGTGATCCTGTTTATGCACGTCATTTTTTATCGATGAGGGGGTCAGAATAACCCCCAAAGGGGTCTACGTCACATACCCAAAATTATGTTTTGTAAAAGAAATGCACTAGAAGATGTCTGATATATCAAGAAAAAACACATACCTGCTAATTCTTCAGTGAGCCCAGATCATACATTAGTTACAGCATATATGTGATTCCTATCTCTAAACGTCCAATCTTAGTATTGGGCAAAACATACCCTCGGTCCCACGGAAAATGCCGCCTCACGCCATTCCACAGTATATTATTACCAACACGCTTAATTATGATGTCAAACTACAAAGCAAGGATGAAGTAGTTTATTTCGGCAGAATACAGCTGAATAAAAAAATGTTCAGAATTGAAAATGTCTGAAATATACCTTGATGGTCATAGGGAAACCTTTGAGACAAAGTGGTAGGGTACTTTATTTACCTGATGTAGGGCTGTCAGTCCATCTTCATTCATTGCATCTGGTCTGACCCCATCACTCAGCAGTTTCCGTACTGAAAAACAGCAAGCAGAAACTGTAGGCATATATCACAAATTAATAACATATAGGCTTTCACATTTTTTTAAAAGGTAAGAAAAGTGAAGGTAAGTTCTTAGCCGGGCACCTAGTCCTTAGGGTTGAGTCAAACGACATCTTGACGTCTCTGGGAAGCATTCAGCCACACTGAATGTAGGTATATATATATATATATTATATATGTGTGTAATGTAGGTACTGAAAAGCAAATCATTCAATTCATGACATCCCACCAACAAACACTTCTCAGAGAGCATTATTCTTCAGCTCTGGTATAACTGTTCATGCACGCACCGTTTCAACATTCCGAACGTTCTAACAACTCCACCCCAGGAATGTCGTTGTCTTTAGATATTAATTTACCAGCTGGATGAACTTGAGCCACTCAGACTGAACACAATGGCTGAATCTTCAAACAAACAATTGGTGGATTGGATCTGCAGTTACCTCAACTAGGAATCTGACATCCCTATGAGCGAAGTCACAGAAAATGGAACAGTTCGATAAAAATTGGGAGTGAAAAATGTTCTTTCCTGAAATTATTTTTTTCCCGTATAATGTTGTAGCATAATGTTGAAAGTGTACCAAGATGATAAGTAGAAGATACATTATTGCCTGGTGTTTATTATGTAGGAAGATGTAATAGACCATTCACATTTTGTTTTGCATCTGTCACACTTACAAATCTACGTATCCAGACAAAAATCTACAAGGATAATTAGATTTTTTTTTGTAGAGGTGTATTGTGATACTATCAATGCTACAAGTGGCATCCTTCTTCATGAACTGATCAGACGTTTCTGACACCTTCCCCACCGGGACACCAAGTGAACGGTTTACAAAGTATACATCTCACACCCAGTGATATTAATACGGACTCGTCCAGAAAATTCAAACTCATTTCTCTGGCTTGAAATGCTACGGATAGCAAAATCAAGTCTGACTGATAAGCCATATGACTGGTGTGAGAGGACAGTGCCTGGGCTAGTACGGGTCTTCCCTGTCATTCTAATCCACTGTCCGATAGAATGCGATCAAACAGGCATAGATGTCCTAAAATGCATTTTCATTGCCAATTTGGGTACTCCTAACATTGGTTTGTAGCTAGAACAGTTTTTCTTCAAATTTTATTTGTTTAAAATTGCATTACTTCAACTTTCCATTTCTTCAACTTTTTATTTCTTCACATTTTGAATTCTTCATATTACAGCATACACCGAGTATATATGCAAATGTGTTTATGTTAGCAAAGACCTAAGGCGTAATGACTAGATGCTGACATTCCTGGAGAACAATATTTCAATGTTAAATCTCTCAATCAACAACTAGAGCTTCAGCCAAAGCATAGCGGACTCAGCTGGTACTTATTTACAGGTTGTCTATGTATTGTTAGTCTACACTACAGGTCAGTTTCTAGTCGGCTGCATTCAAACAATTAACACATTCAAACAATTATGATGCAAGTTCTTAATGTCTTTATAATAATATGCGGAAAAACATTCCAGCTGTGACAGCACCGACACATTTGTCACAGGTCAATGGTCGCAATCTGACTGGTGTCTCATTTACAAGTCATGAATTTGTTATTTAACGGTTTTGTTTTTCAATTAATTACACTTTTGCTTTACAGCTTACAGTAATGAATGATCCAAATTGTATAAATAATAGACGAGTATAATATTTTATTCATTTGGTTTGGTTTTACTGATGCTAATTAAATAGTTATTATAGACAGCCTGAATTACATATAGACATATATGTAATTGGAGGTGAAATTACTGGATTATCTAGTAATTAGATTGTCAGCAATTGCTCCAGATGCTAATTGAACAAGGAAAGCATTGGCTTATTGACAATTGCTCATCTACAGCTCATGGGGAATATACAACTTATTATCTGTATTTGATAAATGTAAATTATGTTTATACCTATTCACATTGATTTCTTAAGGATATTATCATTTTCGCCCACCCTAACCCCCCCTGGCTTAAGCCACAGCCAGACTCCCTGTGATATGTCATTAGAGTTGATTACTTTCTCTTTGTAACATCTGCCAGAACCAGGCAGTATCATTAGCAGTGACCACTGTGTCTCAGTACTAGACAATGTATAGGAGGCTCAAGATGGTCAACAGCAACATCACAGTCCAACTACGATGTCTAACAGCCATTCCAAACGAGCACAGGTCAAACTTAATTTATCAACACTTTTATAGACGTAGACCTTCATAAGTTTATTGATTGCCATCATCTAATATTCTGTATATTCTATATCATGTCCTTGTGGCACGACTCCAGTGACAGTGCCAGTGAAACACCTTCTTCAAAATTACCCAACACACCAGAATGAGAGAAAGAAAACCTGGCCCACAGAGGCATCAGTGAAAGACAAGATCTATGGCCGTCTGGAAGACCTGCGGCATTCAGCGACCTATATACAAGAAACCGGAGTTACAGTCTGAGCGAACACTGAAGAAGAATCTAATATTCAAAGTGTCAATGCTGGCTTATAAGAACAAGTTACCCACAGGTCACACAAGAATGGTCCGGGCAGTTGTGGGCGGCCATTGTGGGAACAGTTTGACACTAGGTGGCTGTACTGGTGTGACCCATCGGTGACTGCTGATGTAAAAATATGACATGTCGTTAATTTAACCACACAAAATGAACGCAACCATACACCTATTCATAATAATCACCAGTCACAGAGAAATAATCAAACGCCCTGCAATGTTGTGACATCATGTCTTTTCATTGAGTGAGCCTTCTGAATACGCCACGGACATACAGTTTAGAACAATGAAACCTTTCTGAGGAACATATTTTCATCGTTTGATATTATCATAATTGTATTTATTTCACTAAAACATCTTTTTATATAATCGTAAATGAATGATCACTACTTACACAAGATTGTGATTACCAGGTAATTGATTGAAAGCATGACAAAGTCAATAAAACAACTTAATCGGAAGAACTCTACCATTTACCCACTCCAAGTGGATTCTTTACCTTTTCTTATAGAATCAACAGCCTTCAGTGACGCATCAAGAAGACACAGTTTACAACGTCCTTCCCATGTACAAACAAGGAGCACGATGTACATTACTATCTTGTGATTATCTGTTGAACTAAGTTTGTGGATTGGTTTGGCACATGCAGACACTCTTTCATTTAAAAACAATGAACTTCTGCAGCAATTTGCATCAAAAAACCACTAGTATAATTAACACTAAACATATCAACTTTGACCAGTGATTGATTACACGTCAACAGGATTTTACAGAACACTTCCATATTATGCCCATTAAATGCATGTACTGGGTACTATTGGGTGTATGTCACCCTCAGTACTAAGCACAATGTCATTACATCACTTGTAACACATAACGCCATCAAGTAACTAACAGTTGAACCACAGTTGCAGGTCGGTTTCCTAAAGCGCATCTGTCGCAGTATAGTGCACTGCACCACATTTCTATGAAACAACCGGGTCCTGGATTCAACCAGCATCTGCATCAGTTGACACGGATAAGTTGCACCTGATCTATGTCTCTCCACAAAGACTGTTACAGAGCAACTGGTACTATACACCATCACCTTCTGTGTCGCTGATGACATGCAATTTAATTACACACCAGCTAATTACTTAGCCTGGACATGAGTCAACTGTTGATTACTTCGACTCCAGCTTGACCTTAAGACCAGTGAAGATGTAGCAGATATGAGCATTATCAAGGACTGGTGTTGACAACTCGAATGATGACAATCCTCAAAATGGGGGAATATACTCACAGGTAACAATAATCCTGCCACTTAGTGACAGTGTTGAAAGTGTCCGGAGCTGACTGTAGGTGTATCCATAATTAGGTGTGCACAATTGATCACACTGCCAGGTGTGATAACAAATTGTCGCATTTATGTTGAGTTGTCACTTTAGTAACCTTGTGACATTAACAAAATGACCCACATACATCTTAAATGTAACGTGCTCATAAATAATTTTGTATCGTAATTTCAGCACAGTTACTGAAAACCGTGCAGATTGGGTAGGTGGGTGCATGCATGAGTTAGTGTGTGCATGACTGCATATGCATGCATGCGTGTATGTATATATACATGTATATATAGGTCAGCTGAGGTAACTTGATACTGCTAAGTTAAAATCACATGAATTTTTAGGAAACTGTAATGTATCATGCATGTTTTATGCTGAACAAAAATGTAATGAAACGATTGGTATGATTTTTGTAGTTTTTAACTCCATGACAACTGCGTGCATCACTTTGGCAACCAACTCCATGACGACAGCATGTATCCCTATGGCAACCAACTCCATGACAACAGCATGCATCTTTACGGCAACCAACTCCATGACAACAGCATGCATCATTATAGCAATCGACTCCATGATAACTGTGTGCATCACCATGACAACCAACTCCATGATGACAGCATACTTCATTATGACAACCAACTCCAACAGTGTGCATCACTATGACAACCAACTAGAATAAGAGTATCACAAGTCAAGTGGTGTGAAGGATGTATTATGATGAAAATAGTGCTATGTTTCTGAGAAGGAACTACTGAGCTGCCACCCTTCTGTCTTCCTTAGATTGCTTGGTAAGTGTGATCACTCTAACAGGCCATGTCATTACAATTAGAGGTGTCAGAAGCCACAGAGCAGCCTGAGATGCCTACTCCATTAGCTAAATGGATCTTACTTGCCATAAGCCACTGCCACTCTGACTTAGTGCAGATACTCTTAACAAATAACCACTGCGCAGTTTAAATATACCACTCAGAACAGTTTATTTACAAATATCTTCATGTGGTTTTAACAAATTTGCTTCACACCCAATATTTGAGATTTAGAGTAGCTCCAAATTCTCCAGAAGCTAAATGCCGTAAATAAATACAAACCCACTGTACTATTATGTACTATTAATCATCAAACATAAGTTCTGCATATTCATTGAACATTTGAGACATAATTCAGCTGGACTTTCACAGAAATCACACAATCCATATAAAACACGAGTGCTCAAATGGCATTTCCTCGCTGCATTCACTTCAACAAAACCACGTAAACATCACAACTACCGCTAAACACACACATATGCTGCTTTGGGTTCCAGCTGGGAGCATTCTACACACCCACCCACTGCATTATGGTATCTCAGCAGCATCTTCAAAAACAAGTATTTAGCTGCAGTATTGTAGAATATGTGAAACGGCATCAGTCTCTAGAGAGACTAATAATGGAAGGAAAAGTGGAAGGCAGAAGAAGCAGAGGAAGACCTAGGAGACAATGGGGGAAGGATATAGAGGAATGGATGGGAGCCGACGTCTGGCGAGTGGGGAGACTGGTAAACGAAAGAGCTGTCTATAGACAATCCATCAAGGCTGCAACGTCCGGAAATGGATAAGCAAAACCCAACAACCTTGTAGAATACAGTTGAATCAATATAGACTGTATTTATGTCGCAGGCCGCAAACTTGGTGACGGCCACATGACCATTATTTCGGATGTTACTAATAAACAATTGTTCACTCCCATATAATATTGGGCAAGCCTTATCTATGAAATTGAAGGACAGTTGATAATGCCTTCAATTTTGCAAAAGTTGAGGCCTGAGGTTGTGGACTCAACCCAAGTTTGTGTTTTACATTTAGTCACAATGGCTGTCTACAAAACCTGGGCAGATCGCGGCTTTAAAATTGTTCATGAAAATAAATCATATTAACTGCCACTGGGAATTAGATATGGCGTATTCCATAAGTAAACAACAAATATTACATGCGTCTGCAATACAAACGGCCAAAGCTGAGATAAAGCTTTTGCCAAACACTACTTGTTAAATCAACACTGATTGGTCAAAAGCCAGAAAATGACAGCCCTGGGTATAGGTGAGAGGATATCTAGCAAAACCCTTTACCAGTTCATATATACAACTGGAATAAGTCAAATATATGACAAAATATAAAATACTAGTTCACGAGGATGAAACCCCCTTCCCCACAACCACATCCCACACAGTATATGATACTGTGTGGGATGTGGCTGCGAAATAAGGCCGGTCCGATCGTCCCGGACGAGTAGTTTCAGTGATAGGACTAGTCCATGTTTAGTGGAGCAGTCCCATAGGACTAGCTGTTATTATGTGAATTCATTTACGCTGTGTATACGCTAGTTGGGTGTTGTGATGGAATAAAACAACATAAGACAGTAGGGTAGCATTTTATCACAGGCAGCTAAATATTCCGTACGACCGTCAGATGGGAAACTTGCTGAACGCTGTGAATGTAAATGGCGGCTGTTTACATCCGGTTATCGTAGGATAGGTAATGCCACCTAGCGACCATGAGTGATGAGCGACATGGACAAACATACATGCGCGATTTACAGACATCGTTACGTGCTATCCCGTCGTGATGGTAGTTGCTTGCGTTACTCCCGCATTGGGTGATTATTTTAGCAAGTTACCAAACGCCAGCAATGTTACTGATTGTTTAGTTGGCTTCGAGAAAGAAAACGCTAATGAAAAGTATATGGCAAATGATGCAACTTAGTCCGACAATGTCGGTCCTTTGTCGCCGTCAGGCTTCAAATTCTGCTGGCATCGCCTTGTCCACGACTCCTGTTTGCTGCCCCTGATTAAACTAGTCATTTCTTCTGATAACTTTGCAATGGGATCTACGAAATCACATGTATTTGTTTCTATTAATGACACATTTAGTTGAACACTTAATTGAAATGGGAAACGGCTTGTTTTCTTTATGAAATAAAACCACTTAATATGTGCCATAACTGTCACACATATATAATACAACAGTATGATTGATTTTTAAGGACTAGTAAAACAATATGAGGACTAGTTGTTTCTGAGTCAGCTAGTCCGACGGACTACCTGTCAACTAAATCCACCGTGCACCCTGCAGTATCACCACACACGACATGTCATTTCTACAAACTGTTGTAACTGTTTAACGCCACATTATCTCGACGGTGAAACACTCACAAACGCAGTGCCAATGTGGCAATGCAGAAACATTCCCAGTGTAACTGGTTAGCAGCTGTGGTTCCCTTCTTCGAAGGAGTGAAAGAAAAGATGAACAACAGCAACTACATGATAATGTCGCTGTGACATCAGTCAACTGGCGTTTGCACTTCGTTCTGCGAGTAATTCATATCTGGCTGTCTGTCGCTGGGCCAACTCAAGTTGCAGTAACTAATGAGCAAACACTAATGAATTCGGTGGCTACACATTTGTATGAGCGTATCACTAATTGGGAGGTGCCTTGTTGTTAAAAGAGACAAAAGGGAGTAGCTGACACATCGTTGTCATGATGCAGTGTCTGTCAATTGACAGGGGAATCACAATTACTGTCACCTGTCGCACACTGTTCAATGTTGCTTCATCAATTTACAGGCAACTGCCACAGGGATGGTGATAACTGCAGCACACCAGCGCAGCACAACAATGCAGCATCACATTGCAGCACCACAGAGCAGCACTGCAGTGCAGTACTGCTATGCAGCACCAAAGTGCAGTACCACAGTGCAGCACAGTACAGCACTGCTACTCAACGAGAGACGACACGACTAAATTCAAAATGGAACTTTGTCGCATCACGAATGAATACACTTGCTGGCAGGAATCAAATAAAAACTACCCGGTATTGTGTAACTGACTTTAATTAACCCTGCATAAAGTTAAGAAACATATCTGAAACAGTATCTGAATATTTTACAGTCTGACACTTCGCCAATGGAAGTTCAGCAAATGGACATCTGAAAGATGTGAGACGATTTCAGCTGGGCATTACACGATCATACTGGGACATGCTGGAGTATCAGGGCCAAATAAAAAGAAGTATTACGGCCCAATGTCATTAAATAGTATGACCTTCCACGACCAAAATGCTATGAACATATCACCTTGGGTGTAATGAAGCAATTACCATGAGCATCGTAACTAAGTGCTTATGAGAAGTATGACCAAATGTTTATGACTATTACCACTGACTGCCTGTGAACACTGACAGACTTCTTATGGGTATTAAATGCTCTTGCTGGTGACTGACACTTAACTTTTACTTTTAGTGTGTACGTATTCCTGCTGCATTGCCACTAGTTTAGTAGACAATCACTCCAACAGACACAGCAGAGAAGGCAATGACACATATATGGATTGTTGTTGGCAGTTCTCAGCAGAACAAGGTACATGTAGAAGTATACAGACAAGTCCAAACTGAGCAGAAAAAAATTAGAACATGCATGTGGGCCATTTCAAAGATTTTTGCTTAATTCAGTTTATCAACATCCACAACATGTTAAACTTCATCCAAGAATCATATATGCAAATAAATTGAATCAAACAATTTGAAAATCAACATGAAAAATAATATGACAAATAAGGTAATAGCTAAGATTAGTAAAAAAAGTTACACATTTAAAATGTTGCTGAATGTTTCAAAAGGTTATTTCTTAGTTCTTTCTTGATGTGTGTCATTTAAGCTTCAAACAGACCCTGCCAACAAATATGCATATTTATGTACATGCTCTATTAATTCTTACAGAATTTCTGTTTTTTCTATCAAACATTCCAGATGGCATTCTAACTCGAAACAAAAACCACAGTGGCATTCCCACTACTATTATCAAAAAGTCAGTATTTTATAAAGCAGAGTGTATCCATAACTTCTGGCCTAAAATGTATAGGAAACAAGAATTTTTAAGTACAAATATATGAATAATATAGAAATGTTATAACAAACTACAGTGTTATTTTAGGTGGCACATTCTACTGACTAAAATTAATACAAATTAACAATTGCCAACTTTAACAATACATCTTCAAATTTGCAGATTTCACCACTCTGTACAATGTACATACCACCATCAACTTGCAGATTTCTAAGTACTGCACAAAACAATTTATTCCGAAGAGTTACAAGAATCATCCAAATAACCACAATTAAAATATTGGAAATACAGGAAGAACAAAGAAGCACCTTCCCAGTAAAGGGTGACGCTATTTATAACATGTTTTGTTATATATATATATATATATGCAAACAATCCTCAAAAGGTGATATGATGATATTCTTGTTAGAGTCTACAACAATACAACACAGTTGTCCTGGTGTTTGCCTACTCTGATAATACACAAACAACCAGAGCAGTGCTTTGTCAAACCTTTCTTTCCTGACACCATGTCTTGTATGTTATGTTTGTTTGTGCAGCACAGTTCAGTAAGCACTAATCCAGTTTTTTTTTTTATATTGTGGGATATCTGGTGGATGTTTAACAAATAACATAATGGTGAAAGACCTCCTGTCGTACCGGACACTTGGAAGGTCTGTGCTCAGAATCTATGTGTCTGTACCTATGTCAGAGACTACACCAAGAAACAGATCCTTGTCTAATTCTACATCCTTAAATGGTGGGTGCAGGACAACCATTGAGGTAATGAGTGATACGCAGCCCCTAACTTGTGAGATATGTTTTAATGTTGTGTCTTGCTTTTAGTGGGTCACTGTAGGACAGTGGTTAGACTTTCAACTAACTGATCAGCATTTGAATAGTCTTGCTGCCGTTTCATTTCGAAGCTAGGGTAATTTTGTTTCACTCCACATAGCAGCACTCAGCTATTAACATGGCAACAGGCCGTGGTGGATACATGTATGTGAACAGTCTTTGTCCTGTAATTGCAGCATGGCTGAATGCTTCCCAGAGAAATCAAGATTGTGTTCCATTGAACAGGTCTGCCGGGGGTGAATTTACACTTCTCTAAGATTCCATGGGACTGGATATCATGCGATACGCAAACTGTCTTTTCCACTGAATTGTGTAAGGAATAGCACAAGACCAGACAGTCCACGATTGGGTAGAGCTTAAACCGGTTCACACAGCTAACCGCAATCACCGAAGGTGTGAGAAGGTCAGATGCCACTCGGCAGACACACCAAAATTACATATGGATATGAGCTGGGGACCGAGCACAAATACAATTACAGCACAAATTAGTGGCGTGGAAGAATAACACGCTTGGCATACCAAACTATTGTGTTGTGTGGATCGCCCTGAAATATGACTACTTGTTGACTGAGGAGCAGGCGAGTAATGCGCCTTCACCATGACGGGAATCTTAATAGATCGGTCTCGCCTTGCTAAGTACCTGAACGATGTATGGGTCGTCGGAACGTTAATCTCCGCCAGGTGGTGTACTCCCATAATGCACTGCTGTACAGTTGCTGCCTATGTACATGGTTTCTGTTCCAGACTGCCAATAGTTATGTGTTGTATTACAATGTGTCTAAATGGAGTGGTGTAGATTTATGGTGTCCAGTAAAATTGCAACATTTATGCATTCAGCACTGTATTAAACGCAAGCAAACAAATAATTTTTTTATAATTACAATAAAACACACTCACAACACACCTAGGCCCCACATTTTTCAAATGCAAATTCTACTACTGATCATGTCCAGTCATAATGTCACCAAAGCCTAACACAGTAGCACTACATAATAATCATCTCCGGTTGTAATCATTAGCAGGAAGTCCACTGAATCAATTGTCTGTGAACAACCAGAACGCACTGAACATCAGACCCTCACGGTTATCCCAGCCAACCCCCACAGTATTAATATTGCCAATAGCGCTTTTACAATCTGGATGTTTTGTTTACAATTTGAATTTTTAACAGTTTACAATTTGAACATTTCATGGTCAAAAATATTCCCTAACTGCTGGCCTATTAAACATCATTTGTCAAGCCATATACCGTCAATGTATTTATTCTAATACTAAGATTATATTTAAAAAGGACGACCATACAGCCTCGATTTAACACAATAGTATTAACACACTTTTAATATGATCAATATAGCTACGCACATGTAGTTAATTTACAAGCACGCACACACGCACACACGCACACACGCATAAATACCTGCACCCATAGGTTCTATTCCAGGACGAGCCTCCCATCACAACAACTTCCTAAACAGCTGCTACTGAGCAGTAAAACCAGATTAGGCTTACCACTGGACAGTCCAACAACTGGTGCTGGTCAGTAATGTAGCTGGAGTAAAGAGTTGAATAGCCAATCTGACGAATGCCCTTCATGCATCCTGAGCAGCTAACTCTATTAGAATGTCACTGTGGTGTGTAAAACTAATATCGCAGTTTGGTCTCATTTTGTGTCTCCGGAACATGTGTCAAGTTGGCGACATCTTCTGTGGTCGACATGTGATGCTCCTGCGTGCATGTGTGCACACACGTGTGTATGAGACTGCTACGAGCACATGCATGTGCGCACGCACGCACGCACGCACGCACACACACACACGAATGATTGGCATAAATAACTCCATACATTTTCCCTGAATTTTTTTTACATGTTTTTAATACTTTGTTGTTCACTAGTTTTTGACGTTGAACCTGCCTCAGACTGATATGTAACACCTAGTATAGTTTTTATTAGTCCTCTTCCCATACTGTGATTGCCACCAAAGGAGGCAGCCACAGTCGTCTTACCCAAAGGGCATGCCTGGGGAAACATCAACATTTCTCCGAACTTCCTCAACAGTTGTTATTGGGCGATCAAAAGTAGTCCCGTTAAAACTGACTAGTGCAGCGTTGTGTTAATAGGTGGGTTCCAGATACCACGCTTAGGAGCAAAACCGGAATAGTTTCTGACATAATACTATATCGTTTTTATGACTATTTCCTGTACAAAACTGACAATTTATATCATCAATTTTGTTTGGATTCTCGTTCTGTCTACCAAAAAGATGGGATGAATTACAAATATATGTAATAAAATATATGAAATAAAATAACTATGTATATAATTAATATATTATGTTAAATTTGTGGATGGATTGGAGGATGCTAAAAGGGAAGCGGAAAGTGGGTCAACCTACGACAATCTGGCGAACAGCTGTTGACAAAGAAAGACAACAACTGAGAAAAATGGAAAGAAGTGATACAGGTGGCCAGAGAGAGGACAAACTAAAGAAGATGCCAGAATAATCAAAAAAATTCAGTGGAACCTTACTATTAAGGTCACCTAAGGTTGGGACTGAACAAAAATGACCTGAATAGCGAGGTGACCATATTAGCAGGACTAATAAAGCGATGTTCCACTGTAATCATGGACATCTACAGAAAGAAGATGTACCGTAGCCGTATGGACCATAGGGTCTGAAGAGGATAGGTAAGATATGGTAATTTCATCAACAAATATCCAGTTGATCCCACCCAACACTGAGCTCCACAGCTCCACCGCACACGGTCGACCATCCGCAACAATGATGGAAAAGGCAGAGGAGCTACGTTTCTCCGCCATACAAGCAATCTCGCATCGGCCAGTATTACCAATGAGGACAATTATGAACAGTGATGCCATAAATCATTGTCTGACTGCATAGTGAACCAGTCTGTCCCCAAACGCAGCCATCATAATAAGCTGCCTCAAGTGCGGCCATGCGTGACCTCATTTAGTTGCTCTGTCATGTAACTGATTTATGAACATCAGTGCTTGTTCTCTTCCTGCTTAAACTGCCCGAACAGGAAGTGTTCTTGGCACTTCCTTCCTAGCTAATTTTTTCTGACTTCCCCCATGTGTGTGCCTACTATGAGATGAAGGTAAAACACCTGCAGCTAAGGAACTAATGCAAAGAAAGTTCTTAAACCGAGGCTACAATGTTTCTAATACTAGAATAAACATGTTGATGGTTTACTGCCTATCAAACTGTGTATAATAAGCCCGAAACTGTGTTTCAATCTGAATGTTGCATCCATTCAAATTGTATACAAAACATTCAAATAGTCAACACAGCTCGGTAGAGGAGACAAGCTAACCATATGTTCGTGGAATTGCTGTTTGAAGATCGGCACGATCAGCCTTGTTCGCACAACCATGACAGCATTTAGTACATCGTACAATTGATTAAGTGAACTTCCTGCTAATAATTACCACCCCTGGTTTGAGAGAATGATTCGACTTAAAAAGTAATCTATATAATAATAACCAAAACCAATAATAGCAGAAATTTGTTATTATATGACACAGTGAAATGCTTGCTAGTCTGGACAATTTCGTCAATTTTTAATCACAATTTATGCATCAAATATCTCACGTTAATTATGACAATATTGACAAATTATTGATGTTGTCACACAGTTGATATTCTGATCATCTATATGTTTTAGATTATAATTCACTGATGCTGGAAAGTTTAGTTTATCCGATGACAAACTGGAATTAATTGGTATTGCCACAGTCCAAACTGTGACAACTGGCTAGATTAACTAGTGATTAGATAACAACAGTTTCCTTCCCCATATACTAACAGTGTACACAATCACTGTTAACCCCTCTCCTTCAGTATGTAATTTGTAGATGCCCCAAAGCATTAGTGACATGAGTATACTTCCAGATTTTAAGGTAATAGCTAAGACTGGTAAACAAGTTATACATTTTTAATGTTGCTGAATGTTTCAAAAGGTTATTTCTTAGTTCTTTCTTGATGTGTGTCACACCATCGGAGTTTGGATGAATCACTTACGCTTCAAACAGACACTGCCAACAAATATGCGTATTTACGCACATACTCTATTAAATCTTACAGAAATTATGGTTTTTCTATAAAACATTCTAGCATTCTAACTCAAACATACACCATAGTGGCATTTCTGCTACTATTATCAAAAAGTCAGTATTTTATAAAGTTGAGTGTATCCATAATTTCTAGCCTAAAATGTATAGCAAACAAGAATTTACAGTACAATACAAATATATGAATAATATAGAAATGTTATAACAAACTACAGTGTTATTTTAGGTGGCACATTCTACTGACTAAAGTTAATACAAATTAACAATTGCCAACTTTAACAATACATCTTCAAATTTGCAGATTTCACCACTCTGTACAGTGTACATACCACCATCGACTTGCAGATTTCTAAGTACTGCACAAAACAATTTATTCTGAAGAAACATCCAAATAACCACAATTATTGAGGAAAGGGACAAACAGAAAGTATAGAAAATGTTGGAATTGCAATTAAAATATTGGAAATACAGGAAGAACAAAGAAGCACCTTCCCAGTAAAGAGTGACACTATTTATAACATGTTTTATTATATATATATATGCAAACATTCCTCAAAAGGTGATATGCTGATATTCTTGTCAGAGTCTACAACAACACAACACAGTTTGCCTACTCTGATAATCCTAACACGAACAACCAGGGCAGTGTTTTATCAAGCCTTTCTTTCCTGACACCATATCTTGTATGTCATGTTTGTTTGTGCAGCACAGTTCAGTAAGCACTAATCCCGTATGGACCTCATTTCTCAAGCAGATAAACATTGTACTAAACCAAACCTTTCACCTGAAGGACAATCTGATCACAACATTAGGTGAAGCAACTTTTGCAATTACTCCTAGTCAATTGTGAGAGAGGGAATATACATGCAAATAAAATAAAGGAAACCATCCGATATATCTCGGGGAACCAATGGTAGACGATGAACCTCAGCGAAGATACGAATCTGTATGTCCATCTAGACATCAGCCCAGCAAGACAATATAGCGAGATTGCAAAAGCACTGCATGACCATTTTTTATGTGCGGAGGGAAAAATTGCCCGTGAATTGCTCATAAAACAGTTGAAGATAGTAATTGCACGGTCATGCGCCGGCAGAGGAATTCTCATCAAATTGGTTTTTGCAAAAATCAATGGTGCTCCATTAATCCATGTACACGCACCGATAATACTAATCCCGTGAGAACAGCATTCAGTTGCTGCCAAAGAACGTACACGTATACAAAACTGACCACCCAGTTCTAGGTACTGTTTAAACTGACTGACGGTTCTTCACTTTTAAAAGATATGAAACTGCCCAACACACCAGAATGAGAGAAAGACAACCTGGCCCACAGAGACATCGGTGAAATCCAAGATCTCTGGCCCTCTGGAAGACATGCCACATTCAGCGACCTAGACACAAGAAACCGGAGTCACACTCTGAGAGAACACCAAGAAGAAGACGAAAAGATATAAATGTTCTTATTACCAGAATATGTTGATGGCAGATTGCTCACTAAACTGCATATGATAAATCCAAAATATTCTTTGCAATTTGAATGCTGCACCTATAAAATGTTAAATTGGTAACAAAATACTGAAATTGTAAACGCCTGATATTGGCACTAATTCAGAGGACCTTTGAAGATGGCTAGTTCCTACACTCCTGACTGCAAAGTTGGCCATGGATATATAGATTCAGTGAACTTTCTATTAATAACTACTACCCCTGGCTGATTGTGTGTAATGGTAGATATAATCTTGCTTTAAACACAGCTGAAGGTGTTTTTCTTACAGTGAAAATAAGTCACCATGATTTCTTTCACATTTCTCTGCCCAGAAGATGAATGACCTGTCCTCAAGCTAATCCTACTATTTACATGTCGCTAATTTTTCACACACTCAATCCGGAATGTTCCCATGACATTTTAAACATGCAATTTTTCACCAGGACACCAATATTTTCTCCATGACTCAACAACTGAGATAATTATACTTGACTAGGGATGTTTGGAGCATTGCTTCACCTAAATAATGATGTGACCAGATTGACAGAGTGAAAGGATTAGTTTAGTACCATGAGCCGATCTGTTGAGGATGAAAGATGGAGGGAGGCGCCTGCTGACATGAAGGTATGGAAAGAAAGAACAGAACAAATGGTTCACCAGTACTATACCTGACAGCACCCCTGTACAGCCTCCAGGGAACAGGCACCCCTGTACAGCCTACAAGGAACACGAAGGAAGAACAGCCTACAAGAACCAGCAGAGTCCAACTAAAGCCCAATTACTGAGGTTTCTCTGAGAGTTCTCAAGCATTCAGATGCTATAAGTCTCTGTATCACCTCATTCATGTTCTCCATTTACCAGCCTGGCACCCACACATTCATTGGCTGGCTATTTGGTCAGGGATAGCTCTCTGGGGACACAGCCCAGGCCTGTGCCAGAACCTACCAATGGCAGATTAATTATCCAGCCATATCAAAGCAGGCTGCTGCATAAAACACTTAGAACTGGATGATTAGTTGAAGCCCAACAGACCTGCAGCATTAACCTTTTATTAGGTTGTCATTCAATCATGTAGTAGGCTGTAGGAGCCCAAGGCAGTTAGTTAAGCTCACTCACTTCAGTCACCTGGGAGTGTCTTATAGCTAGTTATATGCCAATGCCAAAAGGGATTACAGGATTCTAGGGAGGGAAGGCTAATTTTCCTGAGATTGATGTCCTTTTTTACAAGATCAGTGGGTATGATGGTCCGGCGAGACCATCAATTTGTATGATGGTCCTCCTTAGACCATCAGTGTGTATGATGGTCCTCCTTAGACCATCAGTGTATATGAGGGTCCTCCTTAGACCATCATTGTGTATGATGGTCCTCCTTAGACCATCATTGTGTATGATGGTTCTCCTTAGACCATCAGTGTGTATGATGATCCTCCTTAGACAATTAGTGAGTATGATAGTCCTCTTTAGACAATCAATGGGTATGATGGTTGTCCTTAGACCATTAATGTGTATGATAGTCCTCCTTAGACAATCAGTGGGTATGATGGTCTTCCTTAGACCATCAATGTCTGTGATGGTCCTCCTTAGACGATCAATGTGTATGATAGTCCTCCTTAGATCATCAGTGGGTATGATGGTCCTCTCTGTTATTGACAGTGCTAATTCCCATTCACTGGACGAAAGTCAGTGTAGTTAGCACCACAGACTGCATGCTGGCGGAACAAGGTATTTCTGGACAAGACCAGATGGTTTTCATCATAGTTCTGTAAAGTGATATACAAGCCATCATAATCACAAGTATGGATTATGATTATGAATTAAAAAAACATTACATATATATAATAGTAAGTCATAACAGAATTCTAAACTTTTTTCAATCTGGTTTATTAACATACAGTCTACAGTGAATAAACATGTCTCTTAGTTTTTCATTGTTTTTCTGTGGTACACCAGGATTTATAGTCATGTTTTAATTTATGTTATAATTATATTAATGTTGTATAACAATTAATTTGATGGAAATATTAAATGCTCAAAACGAAACTGAAAACTAATTTTAATTTGTTACTGTTGTCATGTTGCAGATTAAATATTTTCAAGCTACGTTTTTCAGTAATTTAATTTGTCTTTAACCAGTTGTGACCAATCAACATTTAACAAGTACTGTGCACAGCTAACTACATAAAGCAACTATAAATATATAATAACTAAAGTACTTCTATGGCATCCAATCAAATGAGGTTACACCTCTAGACTTTACGACCATAAGATGTATGGCAATTATATAGCATATATAACCATTTTGTTCAGATTAACTTCACTTAATCATACGCTAACTGACACAAAGGGGGTAACAACCCTGTAATCATGGTGCTTGTACATTCCACCTCCCTTTGCATACAGCATTGTTGAAGGGTCATTGAATGCAAGATAGTCACATCTTTAATGGTGAATGGACACAGCTGAACGATTTTCTATCAGACTAAATGTTTTGTATACCTTTTACTTTTTTATAGCCTTCATCGCGGCCCGTTTACAAAGTGGGCATTATCGTGGGAAACAGAATACATGACTGGCCCAAGCGATCAGACTTTCCGGTAGCTGTGGTCTGGTATGAAAACAGGAGTCATTGAAATACTCGTAACCATTGAGGCGTAACGAGATTGAGTGTGGCAACTTCCCCCCCACACGCCAACCTATGGTGGATCACGAGAAAGGAATGTCGGCGACGCCTTGCGACACAATGCGAGACACGCAAACATAAATTGCTTCAAATGTGCAGTGTATTGGATGCAAGCGACGCATGCATGCATGCAATGTCAGTACGTGTGAATCTCGCACACACACATACACGCACACGGTGTAAGACCTGACAAGTAACTCAAGGTTGAATGCATGACATCAGAGGCTGACTAGTCATTTGTGAGATGAGTTTCTCTTGTCAAACGGAAACATTTGTTGGCTGAAGCATGGCAATGATGAGGTTCCATGCATGGTTCCTGCTTCCCAAGGCACAGTCATAAATTACCTTCCGAGCAGCGACACTGCATTTAAAAGTACATTCAAACATACGACTCCTGTAGCTGATCAGTGTCTCTGACAAACAAATAGAATTAACCCACATAATTTAGATCCTTCTCATTAAAGTTTTATGATCTAGCTGTTCTTTGTGCAGATTCAATGAGTTTTATTTCATTAATATTTTGACTTGCAAGCTCTCTTGTAAAGCATGATTTTGGCCAACTTATTGTACATACCAAAATGGCAACAAATAAGTCTCAATAAATCAACCCGCAAATATCCCATATATTTCCCAAATAAATAGATTATGTATATTTACTAGCTTAATTACATTCACCCATGCTGCAACAAACTAAGCGCGACAGTTATCTTGATCCTAAACTCACTCCCGATGATCATTTCTTCTATTGCCAGTGACGATAAGGCGAACATAACACCACACCGGCGCACTCTGGAGAACAGCTCACCACTCACTGCTTCCATGTTTCTCTGACAGGTAGAGAAAACATATCAAATCAATGTAAATAGATTACTCTTAACTACTCTTTTAATACGTCACCAATTGGTACATCTGATATCAGTGGTCCGAGGAGGCAGGTGAACATTAGAAAGAGGTGACTGAACATTAGAAAGAGGTAAGTGAACATTAGAAAGAGGTGAGTAACATTAGAAAGCAGTGAGTGAACATTAGAAAGAGGTGAGTGAACTTTAGAAAGAGGTGAGTGACCCTCGACTCCTAGCCAGTATCTCTCCAGGTGGCGCTACTGTGATTGGGTTTTAAATCACGGATAACTGATGCCTTTTGTTTGTTGCACCATAAAGTAAAGGTAAATTATATATATATTGCACAGTATCCAGTCCTCAGGGTTGCTCAAAGCGCTTTACACTTTACTCCCTGGTAGACCTGTACAACTGAACATCATCTCGACTTCTCTGGGAAGAATTCCGCCATGCTGCAATTAATGTGTGAAGGCTATTCGACCACAAACATTCACCACTGTCTATAGCCAGGTACTCATTCATACAGCTGAGTGAACTGGAGCAACATAGAATGAACGAACTAACCCAAGGTTCGACACCACAGAAAAGGATTTAAACCTGGGTTTTCTTGATTTATAGTCTGATGCTTTGGCCACTGCACCAGTGCATTTGGTGAGCAGCTCTCCACTGGGAGTGATTTGAGACCTCCAATCTATCCCTCCTGGAGGTGACATCAGGTGTGTGGTGATGTGGCAGTGCAGGAATTAATCCGATTTGGACGAAATAAAGTCAGAGACAATGTCGTCACTGTGACAGAAAGATACATGATGACATTTATAATGTCAACGAGATGTGTGAACCAGGTAACCGACACAGGCACACACATCCGGGGTCTCTATTGAGGCCACCTAGTGCGGTCACACACACACACAGGTAAATTACACAGGTAAACACACACGCGAGCACGAATGCATGCGTGTGACGACTGCATTCAGATACGTCAACAGACGTATTGACCGTGGTGAGGTGATAAACAAGAATTATGACTCGAAAGTGTGTGATGTCCATAAGGTTCTAATGACATTACGCTTCCCCCAGTTCAGTCCAATGCCAACTCGATTTCTTTGGGAAGCATTCAGCCACAGTGCAATTATTACACAACAACTATTTATTCATACAATCGAACCTTGCTTAATAGTCATCTCGATAATATAGCCACCTCAAAATTACGGTCACCTTAGGATAATCCAGAACAATTTTCTAATAGTATACAGTGTCCGAAATTAGGAAACAAATTAATTGGCCCAGATTTTGTTTGAACCGGCTCAGATCCATTTTGAACTGGCCCTGCTGAATTTGAACTGGCCCAACTAATTTACAAACCTCATCGACACATTTCCATTTTTTCACACTCTTTATTCACACAATGTGTCTATCTATATGTGAGATGCATAAATCACTTGCCAGTCATGTCTGCTGAGATGGCTGTACTCAGGAACCACAGGAACCAAAGAAAATGGGTGCACCCCCCTGTACACTTATTGGAACAAAAAATTTGATTTCCATGTCTCAAATATTTGCTAAGCGTACTGTACGCTTAATGGAACAAATACGGTAATAGAGCTACACTATACTAAATAACATAATTTTACACTGCATGTATACACCTGTACATGAATAATTTTTTTTAATTAGGCCTGAACTAAAATGTACCATATGTATGTAAGCACACTAAAATAATAATAATAATAATGTGCAAACTATAACAGTATTTTTAATTATTAAATGATATAATAATAATAAATATTGTTCCAAGTATATCCTGATTGTTCAAACTAAAATGTCCAAAGCTTGTACTGCTATTAGTGCTCAAGTATGCACTCCAGTACATGTATACAGTACATTTATTTTATTTGCCGTTGTATGGTCAGTGTGAGAACAGCTATTTAGTCCCCAGTTGCTTTTACAAACATTGCTGTTTTCAGTAAAAAAATTCATGCATCATACTATTTCACGGTTCATTCGCTAAGTGACACCAACAAACTACATGGCCTTCACCTTGCCGATGTTGGTCCCGTTATGAAATACACTTTAGTTACCAGACAAATTTGGATTTCAGCCGTATTTATTTGTAGGTAGAAAACAAAAAGCATGCCTAACTCTGACCCACAGCCGATGAAACGCCCAAACACCATAAACTTTGGTTCGAAGGACGTGGCAAAACTTGGAAATGTGGTGTCCCGTCTTGAAAAACTGCACTGCCGGTGGCAATGGTTAGATTTAGCATTCATTGGCTTTGCTGTTGAATGCATGATAAGAGTTGAGTTTTGACTTACTATTGCTCTTGAATTACTACCAGTTTTGACTAACTGTTGCTCTTGAATTATTACCAGTTTTGATAACTGTTGATCTTGAATTATTACCAAAGTTACATTTTACGATCTTCTATAACTGAGTCAGGCCTAAGAATTCTGCTGAACTATGCATTGGATCATCGGATGCAGTCTGGCCGAGATGAACCGATGGCGTTCGTGAACCGGCGAAGTCGGGCTGATAACTTGAGCATTTGGGTGAGTTGAATCGGTGGGATGGATTTTGAATCGGCGGCCACCGATTCAAAGGCCTTAATTTTGAACACTCAGTATGTAAAATAATCCCACTGGTATGGTCATTTTGGTCATTTTGGGCCAGTTCTTAGGGTGACCTTAATATCAAAGTTCCATTGTATGTAATAATATTATATAACATTATTTCTCCACAACGGTCTATCGACAGGTAGCCATTTACACAGCTGATTGAACTAAGACAACATGGACTGAACAAAATGTCCAAAGCTTCAAAATAGCAGCAAACAGGATCTAAACTCCACATCCACCGGTTGAAAGTCTGATGTAGTGCTGCACTCCAGCTTAGTCCAGAAGGCAATCACCTCTTCTGCACACAACTGGACTATTATGAGTCACATGACAGCTCCTAACAGAGCACTGCGTTCACTCCCTCATACAGCCGCAGTTCTCCCGAGTTGCTCCACCAGTCTGTTGCGAACCAAACTTATTTAGTGTGTGAAGTGAACCATACCTTCAGATTGCAGTGGCATAGTGCCGCCTGAGACACACCATAGGCACGGGTATTTTTAGCCGAGTTCTACACAAGTAGTATTCCCACTAATCAGTACGTAAATGCGCCACAGGACATAGTGGTGGCCTGACGAATGCTGAGGAAATAGCACTATAGAAATGCACGTCACAAACGGAAAACGTGCAAAATGTGTCATGGGGTAATTATCATAAACTTTCCGGCCGCACAGGTACCCTATACTGACATATGGAGTGGCGGAGACCACAAACTTGACCGGTTATAACCGTGTACATCATTTTTATGACACACTTTCCCAGGCTATCTTGGTGCTAAAGTCTACAATCACTGGCACTGATATTCTTCATCTAAAGTTAGAATGATCTATGTCCACAATAGGGGCCAAGTACTCGTTTACATACGACAAAGTCTTGGAGCGATTTTGTAACATTATTGTTTACATATATAATAAACTATTTTATTCCCACATATAACAGGTGTACAAAAAAGGAGGGTTCCTGCCTTCTATTATTGTAACACATGTTTGCCTGTGTTCCTAGTTATCTCTCTTCCTATTTGTTTCTCCTGTTTTCCTTCTCCCTCTCACATCTTCCCACCCTCCTCTGTCCCTTCATATCTCACTTTTTTCCCTCCCTCAACCTCATAAACCCAACAGCATTCAACAAAATCAGCTCTGTGTGTGTGTGTGTGTGTGTGTGTGTGTGTGTGTGTGTGTGTGTGTGTGTGTGTGTGTGAGTGTGCGCGCGCGCATGTGCATACACTGCACGTATGTGCAAGTATCTATAATATATATATATATATATATATACTATAGCGACATGCATACATAGACGAACCCACATACAAGCATAGGCACACATGCATACACAAGTGATGTTCCTGTCATTGTATGGAACAATTTCCTCAGTCATGACTCATATTAAATACCTCCCTGATGACAAACCTAAACAAGAGATAAGAGACTACTTAACCTACCCTGTCAGTGCCTGGAAGGGACTCTCAACTTGTAAAACACACACTTGACAAGGTCAGGAAAAGCGAGATGAAAGGTGAATAGTGAGATAGTTCTTGGAGCAAACACAAACCTCACGAAGACCTGTTTTTTTCTGGACATTCAGTTTTGGTTTCATTTTGTCTTCTATAAAAATATCTGCCGTCATGTTTCTATTATGGTAGATGAGTCCCTTTTGTTTGACTTGTTTGTGTGGCACATTATATGGGGTGAATCCGCAAGGAAGGGGTATCACCCGAACACATGGAGTTGGTCTAATCAGAATTATAAGTCATTTTCCAGCCTGTTTTATACGTCACAAAGGCTATTTAACCAGTACATATGTCATACGTGTGCACGCTCACAGACACTCCCCATTGCATACACGCACGTATACACACATACATGTGCATGCATTGACTCACTACAAACTTAGCTTTCTATTCCAGGAACAGCCAGCACCAAAAGTAGATTACAAAGACAGTCGAAACCAACTCCTGAACCACACGACCCCTGAATTGATTCAATGGGGACAAATCCAACAACAGTATAGATTGTCATGTGATAACCACATCCAGGGATAACCCTATTGTCACAGTGGGTGGGGGTGGTGTACACCACAAAAGTGGTGAAGTAAGTAGTCTTTAATAACACCCCTTTCTGTATAACAGTAAGTGTCTGTTTGTTCACCAAGCTCTGTTTAGTTTACAATGGGAAAGCTCAGCTGCAGCCAGTTTTTGAGTACACCGCAGAGAAACTGAAGTCCTACTGAAAGAATCAGTTGACTGTTTGCTGTATGTACACCAGAACATAAAAAAAAAATACTGTTGGAAAAGTGTAGTAAGCACGGTCGGTGATAAGACAGTGCATTGTGCATTGTAGAGAATGCTTTGTAAATATGAATAAAGGCGTGCGAATAAAAGAATTAAATGCAATTAAATGCAATTACACAGATAGCTAGGAATCATTAATATGAATGAAACTTAGTGTATGTGATATGCATAGTATATACACACGCAAACAAACACCACCAAAACAGAAACACAGAAATATCACCACCACCTGATCACCTGATCAAAATCACTATCACCACCATCCTGCCACCACCACAGGCTCCACCGGCACCACCGGCACCACCGGCACCACCACAATCACCACGATTGCCACCACCCCTTCACAAGGCACAAATGCTTACACATTCACACACAGCAATAGAAATAAGCCAACATTTTTATTTGTCCGCCGGACAAGTTAGTTTTGAAATCTACTTGTCTGCCAATATTGTCTCTTGTCTGAGTAATTGTCGGAGTGAATCGAAGCTTTGAAAAAACGTTAAGAAATTATTTAATTTTAAACAATCTTCTTGCTGTTGGGCACAATCTGATCTCAAATGTATTTTTTTAAATACTTGTTTAATTGCAAATATTTCCCAGGCCATTAAGTGATTAACAATGTTTTTCATCATGAATATTAAAAGGAGACGCATCATAATTATGATGTTTCAAAAAATATTGTTAGAGATGGTGAGGAAGTAGAAATGTGTACTTATATCGACAATATAACTATTACAATAATTATGATATGAATAGACAACAGTTAGGAATATTTTCCTTGCAAAACTTAAACTGCTACCAACAAATAAAATGCCTTGTCAGACGTTTGCGTCAGTTTGTCGTTGAAAATCCCACCCCTCCGCCCAGAGTACAACCAATGCAAAGCCAAGAAGCACAATTTTGTCACATAGACAACTAATGTGACATTATTTTATTCAACCTATACGTACTTCAGTATGTGCAAAGTTCTGTGTTTTACAATCTGAAGATAAATTTTATTTTATCACAAGCAAATACATTCACATCTTTGCTAGTGTCATTAGATCAGTATAAATAATATTATATCAGTAATATTTAAACAATTTTAAGTGTACCAAAAATAAATTTACAAGGGACCATCTGATAGTTATAATGTATAGATTGAATGACATCATAATGTCACTGTCGCACGTAGACCGCCATAGTTGGTTGCCGTGCCGTACACGACGCCGGCCCTGGCAGCTGCACTTCTATTTGAGTTGTTTAGATACTGTCATGCATCTGTTATTTCGTCTTAATGTTGCACATATAAATTGTAATTTATGTTTATTAAATTAAATCATGTTTCAAAACATCGATTCTGTACAGTAGGTTCTGCAATCAGGGGATGTTAATTCTGTCCATTTTCCACATTAGTCAGTGTCCCTACACTCACGATTTCTGGTAAAATAAATGTGATGAAGACACGACAACACTTCTTGAGATGTTTATTGACATTCTGTTCATCAACCACGCTTATAAGTTCACCAGTGGGCTGAATATTCATCCAGCCGTTTGTTGAATTCGCGAAGTCGAAGACTGCTGAGTCTGCTTAAAAGTGGTTCATATTGGTTAACTGACCTACTACATAATTATTCTAATAAAAGGTAGTGATACTCAAATGTGATCCATGCGTGGAAGCAAGTTGACCACCAGTAAAACTGAACTAGCGTTTCCTACAAGAACGGCAGAGCTAGATCAGTGTAGATGACGCAGTTAGCTTTGCAGAAAACTGATGTGCAACACAGGATGGCGGCGGAAAGATACGACGTCAACACGCTAACAAAACTGCAACATGCGTGATCGCTGGCGAACCGTATTTCACTAGAATTTCCACAAATTAGAAAGTTACAATTTTGCACACGTCACTATTTACTGTAAATTTTCACTTGTCCACCGGACAACCATGCAGATCATTCTACTTGTCCGGACAACAAATCACTTGTCCTGGACAACCAGACAAGAAGCACTTATTTCGAACGCTGACACACACCACACAGACATCCATAAGTCATCAGAACTACCAGAATAGCCATAAAACAAAGCATGACAATCTCCATAAAATAACCGGACAAAAACAACCAGAAATGAACATTTCGAGGAAATCCTGGGATATTATCCACTGCTCTGTCAATGGTTATTACACATTAGCCTGAAAAACAACAAATGAATTCCTGCCTTATCTCAATTCCCCTGAAACTTTGATCTAAGCAGTGGAGTGGAATGTAATACCATGGTCCTGTAAACAGATTATCTCAACAGGAAATGATTTTGCATCCAACGGTAATATTTCATGGTTGGTTCATTTACTGCAGTTGTCTGGTGACTCAGTAATCTGTTTTCCTTAAATTGCTCTTTTGTTTCTACTGTTTATTTGCACTGAACCTAGGAAAAGAAATAAGGTCAAAGTACATGTCTGATACCATATCATAACCAATAGAAGAACGGCCCCTACCAAAAGCTTTCTTTCAAAACAAACTAAATGCACCCTTTTACATGAGTCTTTATGTCATATAACAATATTTTTTTCATATTCTATCATAATCAGGAAACAATGGCACAGGGAAACCTCCCTATCGAGGTCACCTCAGGACTGCACAATAGTGGCCTTAATAGTGAGGTGACCATATTAGCTTAGGATTCATTTCCTTTACTTTCCTGTTACAAAAATAAATTGGGCACTGCCCACAGGTGACCTTAATTGTGAGGTGTCTGTATTGTGGAGGTGACCATAAAGCGAGTTTTAAGTGTACCTACTAATACAGTAAGTACTGTATTAATGCAGTTTTAATCAAAAATTTTTTAGAACCAATCTTTGGCCTGTTCCATCAATAGCAAATTTAAACGACACAAGCACTTGCTGTGGCATGTATACTGTAGAATGTCTTAGCATTTTCAGGAATGTACTGGTCATTGGATTAAAATTATTCAGAAAGTACACATGCTGCAACATGTCATAGAAATAGTAAATTATACAAACCATGATCAAATCAATTGTCCAGGCTATTATTCAATCAAACCTGATACACAACCACAACAAAGTCAACGGTACAGCCCACAATTCAATTACATGCAATACGCAGCTGCGTTTTGATGTATCACATGAAAACATCCAGGCATCCATTTTGTTTAATTTAGACACCTCTTTAGTGACAAAACGCCATGCCAAACGTGGTACTACACATGCCTACAAATTCTACATTTATACTACTCAGTGATGTTTCAATCAATCAAGGAATTGCTGATTGTACCATAGATCCCTGATGTAGATACCTCAGCATGGAGCAGATCACCCAGAGGGTTTGAATAGCCAAGAGTTGCACCTAAATCAATCATCTGCATTCAGAGAGCACTGTCCCAATGCACCTCTTGCACTTAAGGGAACAGATTTACAAGCTGGTGGTTGCAGATTAATTGCTCTTGTTATGTCTACAGCTAATTAGATGCTTAACAGAGGACAGTGGCAATATACTGGGAGTTTATTGCAAGTTAAACAAACATCACATCTGTGGTAGGTTTAGGTGTAATCTATCAAGGGTTTGGGACATTGTTTATTTAAAGTATTTAGCAAGATAAATATATATAACCTATGGGGAAAAACATGTTGGTATATTTTATTTCATCAATATACAAGTTCATATAGAAAGAAATGTTTGACCACCCAAAATGTTCACGGTTAATTAATCAGTTTTGATGTAGTACTAGTTATGCTATTTTATGTTTACACATATTGACCTTGCAATTCACCTTGCCAAGTAGACATGATATTAAAATATTCAAAGTTAACATTCAAATTATAATTATTTTGTTGTTCATGAAAACACATTTGGGCAATCAAGATGGAAAAAATAGATATATAGGTTATAATTATTTAACATGATTTTATGATAATAATGATTAAACATCCCTTTAAAGAAAAAAAATTTCAAAACTTGCCTGCAAATTACTAACAGACTGATTTTCGAGGACAACAAATCATGAAGCAACTAATAAAATATCATGAACTTAATTAAGATTTTCTTAATGTGAGACTATTAATTGATACCGATATAGTTACGAGTGCGGTACTAAGCCTTTATTGAATTGCATGTTGAACGGCGTTTTCATCGCTGTTGAAACAGAAAGGCAAGTGTTTAGTAATCCTAGCATCTGCTTGCGTCAAATTACATAATTGCACCTACATCCCTACATTATGGTGGGATCGATCGTATTTCCGAAGCGGTTTATGGGAAAAACACACATCAACATATGCTGATCTAATCACCAGCATTCAGCTGAATGCTATTGCTTCTAAGTCTTATTCAGCTTTAGCAATGCTAAAGGCAACCAAGTGCTCCCTAATGGGCGCTCAGCTGTCACATTATTGGCCAGAGATAATTTATATACACCCCCCCTAAACATTCCTGTGTCTGGGCAGTTTGTCACTCTGATGGTCAATGCATTCATTGGTGGGAATATATATCTGTAGTGCCAGGGGTGATATATATGTCCACTGAATCAGGGCTAAAAGCACCAGTGCTCTTCAGCATTCAGGTGAGTGGTAGCGTGACGTCAGCATGAACTAGCTGTGACATTTCAAAGAAATCTAAATCTAAATTTATTCCCCGTTCCTTTTTGCAAGCAGTTGTTTTTCTGATCATCCGTGGTTCTTTTACTTAGCTTCACCGTGTCACTGCTGTCTCGTTATCATATCAGCCACGCTGTATTTTCATTGTTTTGATCACGCACAGTACCCTCAAGTGTATGTATGATGCCCACGACTTGTTTTGATTGTTCTGTAATAATTTTGAGATGAATAAATTGACCGTTTCGCCAACACAAGGAGCCAATAAGGAAAATGCATCATTAAACAAAATCCCTTGTAATAAAAATTAAGGGAGCTTTTGTCAAAACGAAATCAGCCACTATAGTATCATTGAGGACACTATTTCAGTGACACCAGTGACAGCGTACTGCTGGGGAGTCTTGGTGTTGACAGTTTTCAGGTATACAAGATCACTGCAAAGGAGTGTAATCAATTTTACACAACAAAACTGGGTTTATGAGCTCTTGAGAATGTTACTGAAATGGCCCCCTGATCATGTCTACACAAGGCAAGATTCTACGACCAATTAAATTAATCACGCCTTACAAATTCAGAAAAGGAGCGAACACAATTTCAGTAGTTCAGTCATACCACAATCTACTATTCTGAATGCGAAACTGTTCTTTATGAGAGTGCTTACTCTTGTTTTATATTGCTGTTGTGTTGGATTAATTGAAGAATCAGATTAACCATTGACGAACAACCATCAGTATGGAAGTATTTAGGTATATTCCACATAAAAACTAGAACTTAAAAACCAAGTCATCAGGCTATAAGGCTATACCTGCCCTGGTCAACACGCACAATAGTCATAGCCTATGAATAAACAATGCCTATAGGCAGGAGAGACTGCAATGGAGAACATGTCTAGTTTAGGTCCGGCACATGTGATATATATACGAGGTCGCCAGTCACCTTCAATGTTCACAAAGAGAAACCCACTGAGCAGCAGACATCTTCCTAGGGATAAGTACATTGTAGTCAGCTGCCTTTGTAGTCAGTCAAAAACCTCTGGGTCAAAATTCCCTTGGTGAAATGCCCTAGTAGGCAAGGCCCAGGCCTTTATGTAGGATCAAACTGTTACCTGTCGAAGAATGTCCCGATAGATACATATATATACATGCATGTCTGTGATACAAATGACAGTGAGAGTTAGTAATATAACTTAAGGTATTTTGCTCCTCAAAAATTCTCATCAGTCCTAAATGAGCTGTGTGGTAATTATCAGCGGGTACTGAATAATTTGTACTGGTCCAACAAGAGCACTGGAACCAGCCCAATTCTTTTTGTGGGTGCAACATTAAAATTGTGAACACTGTTTCTGTGATTATTTAATGCCATTTGGCAGAGGTATACCTTCAACTTTCTTATTTATTCTGGCATATTAAAACAATTCACAAAGCTTCGATTTAACTCTGTGATCGCAGGATACCACGATTAACGGTGTGGAAGTTGTTCAAATTGATCATATAATGTGTGTACTGCTCTAAGCTGAGTGTGTGTCAAGGTGAAAGTAAACTGTCTGGGGTGAAAGTAAACTGCCTGGGCGGACAATACAGTAAAACATCATGGTGTATTGACTGTCTACCACCCTCAGGTGTCATCAGTAACAAAGCCAACAAGGCAGTCAGGACACTAGGTCTGAGTGGTAGTGACAGTGACATCCCACACAGTTTGGCTCAGAACTGGGTCACGTGCCCCCACATTATACCCTCTGAGACCTGGGTAACATGCCCCCGCACTGCATACCCCATACAACATTACGTGTGCATTTTAAAAGAGCAAGAACCCACACAAAACCACTTCCTTCCTGAATCATCACAAGTGGTCAAGTATTCGTAAACAGGCATATATTAGCCACCAATTGCAGGCTAAGGGATCATCCCCACACACAGCAAGATCAGAATCAAAATCACATGGAAGCAGTTGTACATATTTGTGCACACTTTCAAAAGTACAGATCAACTCAGATACACTCATCCCACCTCTGATTTATAATGTTCTTTCAGGAATCAAAATGACCTCCTTCAGGAATCAGGATGTATGCTGAGAAAAGCCAGACACGTACAAAAAGTAAAAAACATCATATCCACAGGTTAAAACATTTGCTGGTGTACTATAAAAACTTGATTATGTATTTTAATATTTTTCTTTGATTTAATAGTAATAAAACAGTCTAGTGATTTTGTAAATAGTCGATACTTTTTAATGTATCATGTTGGGTATAATTTAACTCTCTGTATATATTAATATTCTAATATATATATACATTGTATATATATTACATTTAACAACTTAAGACAACAGAAATAAAACAACATTCAATTGCCACCTTGGTATCACTAAACATGTTTCTGATGTTAACATTACTGCAGCTAGTCTGCAACATAATGTATTAAGTTACCTATATTTATGAACTCGCAAGGGTTAAACATTTGTGATTTATTATACGTCTATACAAATCCAGATTGTATATCAAATGGTGTATCAAGCGTTATCAAATTAATCATTCAAATACCTACTGATACATGTAAAATTATAGGGTAATCAACTACATGTTTGAAGTGAGCTTCCGTGGAAATTTACCTAGTTATTTAAATTATCACCACATAATAACCAAGAAAATTATATACGGTTTCAAAATCATCAACATTTCCTTCTTCGTGCTATGTTCTACTTCTTGATTTACTGCCCAAATTGGAGACGTCAGAGCTGTCTACCCATCAATTGGTGACAGGATAAAGGCATGCACATTTACATAACTACATGCCTTTATAGCAAATACACATCAACAGCATTAATGTGGCATTTGTTGGTGTCAACATAAATTACATAGATATGTGACACTTGAATATCAAATGATATAACAACAGGCGTGTTCAACAGGAATAAAAATTGCATGGCAACCTCTAATGAATACAAATGTATTGTAGGGTCAGTGGTCAGAGTAGGCAGACTGAACAACATGGCTGCAGCATGTTGGCTTTCTCTAGGCGAGTAATGTAGGTAATGTACCATTTTATGAGGGTAAAAATGTAGCGTGTTTGAGGGGTGTGGGTGTGTGTGCATGCATAAGTCAGAGTTGTGATCAAACAAGTGTCTGCGAAAACTTAGATTTTTGTGTTTTTATCTAACAGTCTGACAACTTAGGTAGGTTGTTTAGATTAGTGTACAAACGTGTACAGAAACAAACTACCTCATAAGTTGGGTTCAAACAAGCACACAACTGTACATGTATGTATTTTCTGCTATTTACGCTGATTTTATGTGCTTTTATATAACAAAAACCTGCCTATAGATGAATGTACAAAGTGGTACATCAAAAATGCCTAAATCATAAAACAAGCAACTGTTAATGATGAAAAAACAATGAAAAATGTATAACAAAAACATTAAAATTTTCCATACCTGGGCTAGCTACAATTAGTGAGTGTAATTATCAGGCATACTGTCACATTTCACCTGTCACCTGTCCAAGTCATGTGACCTGACACCACCCATCCGTAAGCAGTGTCAGAACGAGTGTTGCACCTGCAGGCTTTGATGCACCTAATCTCTCTTCTGACATATCCTAATGCTAAATGGCAACATCGGCTGATTACTTGCCATAATAAACTTTTGTGTTATATGGAGGTCATCAAAATCGAATGACTGATGTTTTGTAATAAAATTGTTGCATATCTATGAAGGGTGAGAATTGATAAATTATATAAAGAACAACACAGACCTACATTTATATGCTTAATAATTATTCATAATTATTTTATTATCTTTATTAGAAGCCCAGATAATCAGCATGCCCATACGAACAGCAAGGCTAGAAGTCCCTGCAGTGCTTTCTAATTGGCAACTTCCATTATATTCACAATATCACATTATTTGTTTTTTATGTAATAATTATACTGATTAAAATGTGCAATATTAGTAGCTGTTATGCCTACCATGCATTACTGATGATGTGTATTCTAGACCTTTGGAGACATTGCTGGTGTTTTTATTGCACAACGAAACTCTTACATAACTCAGAGGAGATCAGGATGTAGTTCGGCTTCAGAGGGAGATTAGTAAGAATCCAGATGATGTGGGCAGGTCACATGATAAGAATGGAAGCTGGCAGACTAGGAAAGAGAGCACGGGCAGATACACATCGAGGTCACAAGAAAAAGGTAGACCACATCTAAGGTGGGCGGACTGCATGAAGAAGGAAATGTATATATATATATATGTATATATATATATATATATATACATATACATATATATATATATATATACGTATGTGCAAAAGTCGGAGGAAGATGAAAAGTAGAGGTGCTGCTGATAGAGAGCAGTGGTGGGCCACTTCAGCAAGAACAGCAAAGAAGTACAAGAGCTAGACCTCACCCAGGGACAATAACAAACAGCAATTTCTGGAACTTTCTGTTAGCCTGGTCTGCCTCTGCTATCGCTATGGTTTGCATAGAATTTGAGTGTTCCTTTGGCAAAACATTCACATTGCGACCATTGCTACGGGTAGCATTAAACACAATCTGGCTAGCAGTACGCCTTCAACATATCTATCCTCTGGTAGTATTAAGGCTTAAATGAAGAATAAGGGAGGTCGTTTTAACACAGAGAGCGGAGAGTCCAGCACCAAAGCAGACTAGCCTACTAAGAAGATTACACATGTCCAGTGACATACTGCACTGTCCAACAGAGTACAATGGCTTGGCCTTGGTATCATAACATTGCTGGCATGCTGCAGTCATTTTGTATCAGTGGTAATCAATCATGAGCCAGGGAAGTAACAGCTCTTGCTTAGTAGCCAGATTCACGGTTCATTATGTCTTTATTACGATGATTTTTTTATTCATTACAACTGCCCACAATGAGACTTCAGCGTTTTTAATTAAACGAATAGTAGCAGGACGACATAATTCTATATTGTCGTCCATTTTGTTTGGCCTACATTATTTTGCAGTGCCATTGATCATAGCTTTCTCTTCTAGTTTTATTGGTTTTAAACAAATGCAATGGGGTGCGTTAGTTACAGATTTTTATTTAAGTTTATTGTATTTTAATTAAGACTTTTAACTAGACTACTGACATGCGTATCAACTCGAAAATGGAAGATTTCAGACAGGACAGTAATCACATTGAAGCATTCCTAAATTGTAGGTAATTCTGGCAAAACGAATCTGCAAAACTAACAGCAAGAGCCAGAATGTGTGTATTTTACTCCAGGCTTAGTTCCTAATATAGTTTTTGGTTGTCATTCTAAGATCAAAACTTGTGATTTCAGCATGATTAAATCATGGGGGCCCATGTTGTGTACACACCATTTTGTGATACAAATTATTATTGCTGAATCACCATTAACCGGTTACGCCAATTGCTTGTGGCTCCATTATAACCACACTACAATTACGCTGAAAATTTCATATGTTTATATTTCAATTAAATGAACACTTAAGTAAACAACTGCCAGAATTACATTGGTTGCTGTTATAACGACTACTTCTACTTGTAGAATCGGCCCAAAATGTCAGTGTTTTCTAATGTCCGGTAGGATAATGTGAATCCACTCTGAACACACACTTTAGTGCACCACTGTCGCAAGTTCCAATGGAAAAGAGTCATCCGAACTTGACAAGGATGAAATTCAAGATCCTACGCTGCAGGCCAAGAGAAAAGGAGTCGGCCAACACCCATTTTGTGCATGCTTTACACTCCGACAATCAAATGCATAAATGTACGATCTTGGAAGGCAGTCCTAGGTGTCAGTCTCCCATTAGTTTTTCATGCAAAAATGTATGCTCCCCTACTTTTAACATAATGTTCTAGATTAACTATATATATAAATTATTATAAAGGTACCGTGCCTGCCAAATTATGTTTAATAAGCCAAAACAGTGTTAGCAATTTGAATCTTACTGTGTTAAAGTATAGGAATGAAAGTGTACCAAGGTGATAAGTAAAAAATCAATTACTGCCTGGTGTTTATTCAAACAGCTACAGAAGAGGTAAGTCTTGATAAAACTTGCTAATGTTGTCTTTCCTGACAGATGAGAGAGACCATGCTTTATCCTGAACAAAAAAACAAAAATGGGATATTCATTCTAATAAGTGAGCAGCAAACCTCAGAAATTTAGAAAATGAGTGTTCCATTTTTCGTGACGTCGCTCACATGTAAAACATTCAAACTGTAAACACAGTCACTGTGTACAGGATATAAGCACTGCTGACCGTAAGTAATGGGAGATATTGTTGTATGAACATTGACGATCAAAACCAGAAGTGGGACAAAGTCTGAGTCAGTGGACTTTGTGCTAGAAATTACCACTACTGAGAGGACAATTAAACTGCCACTGATGGAGAAACCTGGCTTAATCACAAGAAAACAGATTCTGACACTTAGCTAAGAGTCATTACTATCACTAAGTAACCCCTCCTGCTTCATGATCCAGGCAAGTGATCTGTCCACTTGGTGTTAATAGGATGCTACCACAGAAATGACCATTAAGTCGCGATGCACACCGGCAAATGTGTGTGTCAGAGAGGCAGACTTCCGCAAGACAGCGGATATCACCCGGGGTCACCCCTGAAATTACCTGACATTACACTGCGTTGGCTTTCATCGGTCTGTAGATCAAATATTACGTTTCCTCCACTGACCACGCCGTAGTGTGCGGCCTTGATGCAGACTTGCAAGTATGACAGGAACGTCAACATGAGATGCCATTGGGAAACCATGTTAGTGTTAGCAAAATGCCCAGGAAAGCCAGCATACATGGTTCAATACATGTGTGAATGAATACGTACAAACGTTGCATGTATGTATGAATGTTTTTTATTTTAAAGCAGCTCATCAAAATTATTGATAATATATATATATATATATTATCATCGATAATTTTTATTAACTCTCATCACCTCTGCTTGATGGTGTCCAAGCTGACCAGCTTATAATATAATATATATATACCGTATTCGTTCTATTAAGCGTACAGTACGCTTAGCAATTTGAGACATGGAAATGTGTCAAATTTTGTGTTCCAATAAGCGTACAGGGGTGTGCACCCATTTTCTTTGGTTCCTGTAGTTCCTGAGTACAGTTATCGCAGCAGACATGATGGGCAAGCGATTTATGCATTTCACACAGTGTTTCCCCTGGGTGAAATGATGGGCGAGGTGGTAGGGGTGGGGTACGTGAACGCTGCAGGCGCGATGCATTGCTAGGGGGTCCCCCGGGGAATTTTTAAAACTAGCTTTAAAATGGTGCATTCTGAGGTATGTTTTAACATTTACTCTTGAATATAGAGGGGAAGATATAAAACAACAAGACACTACTCCTAAATGTAGTAATCATGGTTGATAAAAGTCAGTAATCATGATTGTTTCATCATGTTGAGGTGTGGTTTCCATTTTACCACTGCTATTCAGTAGAGGTGTGGTTTCCACTTGACCACTGGTACTTGGTTATGGTTGTTTTCTTGCACTAACCCTAGGCCTTGTTACTTCGCTGACAGAGTCTGTCGAACACCATCTCGACTTCTCTGGGAAGCATCCAGTGGTATCATCTGAAGACTCTTTCATCATCACCTTTAAATTATTTTAGTATCATAATATTATGGAAAAATGGTGGTTTATGTTCAAATGATTATATTTTATTTGTTTGCTAGAATGCGATACAATTAATTAAACAGTCATTTCTGGAATGCCATAAAGTATGTTTCTATTAATCGCAAGAATGTTTCTCAAATTGTGACCTTTTATAAAACAGTATAAGTTGTTTAGTACACCCAATTGCTGTGCAAACATATCATTGTCTAACCCAGGTTATTGATAACCCGTTAGTATACACGGTTTTGGGTAGTAGGCATTTTTTTATGAGATGTGAACTTCGGTGGTTTATATTCGTAAGTATTTCACTCAAATCAACTTTCCCAAAAGTTTGTTTGCACAACTTTGTCGGAATATGTATTATATATTTAGCACAAAGATATCTTACGAATCACATTCCTTATTTTGCTAAAACAAAACTGCATAGCCATAGAACATTAGTTGAATAGACTTGTGGGCATTTGCGTCGAATCCGGACCCACTTTGTCATTGATTTTGCTGCTTGAGTTTTGCTTAACTTTGATACGTCAGTGAGATACACTGTAGTTCCATCATTCAACATTATCCTAGGCATATTTACCTTTAAGAATATTGCGTCTTACGTCCATTTGAGGCGTAAATAGTGCCCCGGTTTGTATCAACATACGCTTCTATATATATATCTCTTTTTATGCGCGCTGTACGGTAACGCACGGCCTCAGCAGCACAGACTAGCACAAACCGGGTCGCTATTTGAGCTTCAAAAGAGTCCGCATTCGACACAAGTGTCGACAAGTGACGTAGTGCCATCAGCCTGCACGGTTTTCACTCCCACCACCGTCATTAACCAAAACGCAAGTTACCATTTGGGCGCCATTTTACACGAATGTCTAGATTTCTAGTATGTCGAAACTCCGCAAGGTGTCACCATTGGAGACACCGGGCATCCCGCAGGAATATTCAGTGATTGGACAACTGACAAGTGATATCTTTCACGTTGTCCAATGACAGCTAAACGATGTTGCTACAAATGTGCGATTTTGCAGGAATATAAGTGACTTTGTGGTGTCATTACGCGCCGCTCGCCGACGCTAAATATACCGTGAAAGAACAAAAAAAAGGGCGTATGAAATAGCTACGAGGCGGCAATTTCGGTATATTTTGGGCGAGGCGGCATAGAAAAACGACGAGGCGGTCCACCTCGCTTGTTATATACCAGGGGAAACACTGTCACATATGAGCAACAGGATACCCGAACATTGTAGAAATCTTTTAATTTTTTTGATATTGTTTCATTACCAAGCTTTGAATCTGGTGTGATATTGGTAGAAATTCAATCACAATGATGAACTGAACAGTCAAGGTTAGCATTGAGATCACTGTGATGGCGTCAGATGCTGCTAAAAAGGGGGTGTATGCAAATTAGGGCATGTACGCTTAATAGAACGAATACGGTATATATTACTGTTGCCAATTTGTACAAGACATTTATAATAGTAGAATTTATTTATATAGCTCTGTAGCCAGATTAAAACATCTGTTCAGACGTGCATATCAATCAGCACTGATAACTTACTTACATAGAACTTAGAATATAGATTATAAATACAGGAACCTACACTGATAATATTATATAAACATGCTAGATAGTGATACTATTAGCTAACACTGTAAATGTTACCAATTGTAACATGTAATATTATATAAACATGCTAGATAGTGATACTATTAGCTAACACTGTAAATGTTACCAATTGTAATATGTAATATTATATAAACATGCTAGATAGTGATACTATTAGCTAACACTGTAAATGTTACCAATTGTAACATGTAATATTATATAAACATGCTAGATAGTGATGCTATTAGCTAGCACTGTAAATGTAACCAATTGTAACATGTAATAGTATATAAACATGCTAGATAGTGATACTATTAGCTAGCACTGTAAATGTAACCAATTGTAACATGTAATATTATATAAACATGCTAGATAGTGGTACTATTAGCTAACACTGTAAATGTTACCAATTGTAACATGTAATATTATATAAACATGCTAGATAGTGATACTAATAGCTAACACTGTAAATGTAACCAATTGTAACATGTAATATTATATAAACATGCTAGATAGTGATACTATTAGCTAGCACTGTAAATGTTACCAATTGTAACATGTAATATTATATAAACATGCTAGATAGTGATACTATTAGCTAGCACTGTAAATGTAACCAATTGTAACGTGTAATATTATATAAACATGCTAGATAGTGATACTATTAGCTAGCACTGTAAATGTAACCAATTGTAACATGTAATATTATATAAACATGCTAGATAGTGATACTATTAGCTAGCACTGTAAATGTAACCAATTGTAACATGTAATATTATATAAACATGCTAGATAGTGATACTATTAGCTAGCACTGTAAATGTAACCAATTGTAACATGTAATATTATATAAACATGCTAGATAGTGATACTATTAGCTAGCACTGTAAATGTAACCAATTGTAACATGTAATATTATATAAACATGCTAGATAGTGATACTATTAGCTAACACTGTAAATGTTACCAATTGTAACATGTCATTGTACTGGTTACAGCAAAGTACTTGACTTGGTTTTCTGTCAATGCATCATGTCTAAATACCAATTTTATGTCTGGTACCCCATTATGTTGACAACATAATCTGTTGACAATATGTGGGGTGACAAGACGAATGTAACGACATGTCTGAGAGCTGTGTGAGTCACTGAGGGACAGTATAATGTCAACACTGCATGATGCAAGAATGCTACACATGCAGACATTTTAACCCACAAAGCCATCAATGACTGATACAAAGATTTAACATTTAACAAGATTTAACAAGATTGCCATCCAGAGAATTAATTCTAGATGGCAGGTGGACAAGGAAGCCCTTTGGCTTATCGAGAGTCCAACCCTTTTATCTACATATATCCAGCACTTCTGAGGTATGTGTCGATTTTATTTTTAAACATACTCACACTACTAGCACCCACACAATCATCAGATAATCTGTTCCATTCATTCACAATCCTTTGTGAAAATGAGAACTTTCTTACGTCTAATCTACACTGCTCCTTTACTAATGTAACTTCATGTCCTCTAGTCTTTCTATCTTTCTTAACTGAAAAAAACATATTTCTATCAATATTTTCATAACCATTCAATATTTTAAACACTTCTATCTGATCTCCTCTCAATCTCCTGGTCTCTAGTGTTGTTAAACCACATTCTTTTAGGCGTTTTTCATAACTAAGATCCCTCAGTTTTGGCATCATTTTAGTCGCTCTCCTCTGTACTCTTTCTAGCATATCTATGTCCTTCTTGCGGCATGGCCTCCACGCTTGTATACAATATTCTAAATGAGGCCTAACTATTTGTTCAGCGGTATTATTAGTTCTTTTTGTTTATATGCTATATTTTGCCTAATCAATCCAAGGATTTTATTTCCTTTTGAAGCTGCAATTCCGCATTGCTTCATGTCAGCACTAATTGTCAGCCCTAAGTCTTTTTCTTTTACAGTAGTACTTAGTACAGTTCCCCCCATTGTATATTCTAAATATTCGTTCCCATGTCCTGTGTGAAGGCATTTACATTTCCCAAAATTGAACAACATTTGCCACTTTTCAGATCATTTGATCAACCTGTCAAGATCATCTTGTAAATGCTGTCTATCTCCATCACTTTTAATCCTTCTAAACACTTTTGTATCATCTGCAAATTTCAACACCTTGCTAGCTATATCATCGTCCAAATCGTTTATATATATTAAGAATAATATAGGTCCCAGTACTGATCCCTGTGGAACTCCACTCAAAACTGATTTCCAGTTTGAAGCCTCCCCATCAACAACTACCCGTTGTCTTCTGTCACTCAGCCATTTTTCTATCCAATTAATTATACCATTTCCTATGCCATGGGCCTTTAGTTTAAGCAGTAATCTTTGATGTGGCACTTTGTCAAAAGCTTTTTGAAAATCTAAGTAGATGATATGTACTTGTGATCCACCATCTACCCACTTAGTGATGTCTTCCAAAAAACATAACATATTTGTTAAGCATGACCTCGCTTTTAGAAACCCATGTTGAGATGGGTTTATCAAGTTATGTTTAACAAGAAAATCCACCATGTGATCTTTAATTAGTCTTTCTAATAATTTACAAATCACCTTCTAATGACAAGTTGAAAACTGTTGCAAGTGGTATGCTAATTTGTTCTACAATTTCCAATAGTAGTTTGGGTGGAATACCATCCACTCCAGGTGATTTATTAGCCTTCATAGCCCTAATTTTCTTAGCTACCATTTCTGGGGTTACAATTAACTGTCTTAAATAGTCTGATTCTGCCCCCTTGAACTTAGCCTCTGGTACTGGCAGTGAACTAGTGTCTTCTCTGGTAAACACTGAACTAAAATACTCATTCTGGTCTTCTGCCATTAAGAATCCTTCTGGTATTATATTTCCAGCACTACCTTCTAGAGGACCGACCTTATCTTGAACTTTCTGTTTGCTTCGAACATACGCATAAAAACTCTTGCTGTCATGTTTTATATTACAAGCTAATTTATGTTCATAGCTTCTCTTTGAATTTCTAATTTCAGCTGTAGCTTGGTTAAATGCTTCTTTATAATTGTTGTTGTCTTCGTCATTTCCAGTATGTCTATATGACTTCCACATCAATTGTTTATACTTAATTTTTCTAATGGCTTCTTTCGATAAGTGTTACGTTTTGGACCGTTTACCGTGTCTTTTTAAGGGAACAAATTTGACGACGATGCATTCAATTTCACTCTTTAAGACCTAGCTCGGTGCTACGGTTAGAATTGTTCTCCTCCTATGACTACCCAGTAGGGATGTTTCCATCTGCAAATGTTGCTATGCCGTTCTCCTTAAGTGCATCATCCAGCAGGGTTAAGAGTTGCCCCAAGACAAGTTGCCTACTGCAGAATTACAGCCTGATTAAGCCCCTTGTGTGCATGACTAGCTAGTCATCCATGACGATGAATGTCTTGGTGGCTGTGCCATAAAACATGCAATGCACAGCATTCAATGGTTACATTTCAACACATGCTGCTATCTTGGCATCACACGGTTCCATTAACCACACTTTGGCATTTGTTAAATGTACTATTTGATTCTCACAATGCAACCTATATGGTATGGCCACCAAACCGGTCATCAATTGTTGTTGAATTTTATTTGTCTTACCTGTTTGCAATCACAAAGAAATTAACTGTTACCTACAGTGTGGAATAAATCGAGTAACACCAATAATTCATGTACTGATGAAGAATAATACGCAATATGCCAACCAATTTAGTTCATATAATGCACCAACAATAAACAATCAGAAATACACATAGTTTCTTTTCTTTCATAATAAACAATTTAATTTACCTGTTACCTTCAGCTATGGTTTGGCAGCACTTCAACAGCAAGACAAACTAACCGAAGACAACACAAAGTTAACTGTATGATCCACCATTCGAACCAACCAATTTGATCAATGAACAGCATCACCTAAATACACAATTATAATACTGAGCTTTACCAAGGTCACATGCAAGCAAGGTCAAGGTCATCAAAACTAACCTTCGTCGAGGTCGTTCCGTGCGGCCGCCTCCAGCAGCATGATGTCGCTGATGAAGCAGACATTCCGAGCCTTCTTTGCGGGTCGTTTGCCGGTGGTGGCGCCGGCGGTACCTGCCTTGCGCCGCTTGTGCTGTTCCTTCTCGAGCTGCTTCTCGTACTGCACGAACTTCTTGAGCTGTTGCGCGCGCCGCTTCTTCGCGTGCTTCAGGCGGTCGAGTGTGCTCATCTTCTCCACTGAGTTTAACTCAGAGACGAGATCCAAGTGTTCTGCCATCTTGGGACGCTATACGCGCAATGATTGCGGTGTTGTAATCCGATGAGTTTGCTTGGGAGGCAGCGAAACCCTCAGCAGGATGACACCATTGTTGCCGGTCAATAAACTATGATGGGCACAAGAATAATCCAACAATCCTGCGATCTTTTTCCTGTCCGTGTGCAATTTACATTAGCATCTACAAGAGGTATGACATCATCAAGTACACATCACATTGGACCTAATTTGGAAAATCTCGTTGAACAACCACAAAACAGGCGAAGACTTTGGCAGTGACTTGTGACACAAAACGGCACAAGATTGATCCGCTTGATGCAAGCATGTACACACCAATCGTGTTCTCCGTACGTAAGATTCAGCGACGCCGACAACAATGACGTGCCAGTCTTACCACATGCCCTCACTATTCAACGCAGCTGAATGACTCCATTCGCTGTACCAACAGCCGACAACTGATCTGCCGTGATCCTACGTATGGTTACACTTCCTCTATCGCTGTCGAAATACCATGCGTCTCGAACACAGATCGACACACGCCCACATGGGGGTACCCATTCACTGAGGCCAGTTGTCGACCGGTGGTTCAAGCTGGGACTGGGTCGACTGCCTAAGTCCAACGGAGTGATCGTTCTCCACCCAAGTCAGTGTTCACACACCTGCAACAGAAATAACAACAACAACGGTCAGACTCAGTAGGTGGGGCGACTATTTAGAGCACCATAGCATTTCTCCTGTGACAACATACGGGTATGAACTACCCTCGATATATTTTGATAACTATTGTAATTGGTTGTAGTTGTGTATACCGTGACATATTAATAACAATTGTAAACAATGATGTAACAGTAACCAAACAATGCTTGCACCATGAGTAATAAAGGAATATGGTATTATTTTGTAATTTGGTTAATATGATCTGGATACATTTTTGCAACAGGTATTCAGATATTAATTTCAACATAGACCACTGGCTCAGTTGAAGTTTAGTTGAATTGAAATGCTTACGTCACTTCAGATTTACCACATATTTCATGCAGTCATCATTGAATCATCATTATTCTGTTCTACTCCTGTTTTTATCGCATCGAATACTCCTTGCAAGGTGAGTCTTGTGACAACCATCACCACTTAAGTAACAGAAAAAGACCCATTCTACATTATCACATTACTTTTATACATGTTTACATTTGCATTTTCTTCTTTCGTGATCAAACACTGTCTTGCCCAACTGATATACTACCATAATTTATGTTAAAGTTACCCAGTTGTCAACCTGTGATGATCGCACTACACAGTAATCATCCTTAACGGACAGTTTCTGACACACCTATTATAAAGCCCTGTATAACTACATACACCCAGGACATTGTATAACAATACAAGTATCATGTGGCTGTCTCAATTTACCAGTAATGTTCTAAATGCAGACAGTGTTATTTTACAGGCATGGAGTCTGCACCAATCAATTATTATTATTATTATTATACTCAGATAGTACTGATCACAACCTCGAACGGGCATATCTTTGAGCACTCTTTTTATTTGTTTGGCTTGTAATTGTATTTCTACCATAGTAGACTTTACCAATTATGTACTAAATTTAGCTTAATAAGGATACTTTTCTTTGTTCCAACAGCATTGAAAAACAGTATAAATTATACAAACATACATACAAATATAAAAAAGTTAAATATACAATAACACTTTATAATCAACAAAATATACATTTTGCAACAAAAAGAAAGCAAATAGATGCTGTGGCATGGGAAACTCATACTAAGACCAAAACTGGTCTCTATATAATCATATGAGCCACCCAAAGTAAACATAACATATATATTCAGGATTTACGTATCTAGTCCTAGATTTTATATAACAAAACACAAATACAGCACCAGTAATGATTGTCAAACCTTTTTTATATTGTATGTCTCGTGTGCTGTGTTGATGATTTACTTGATTACATAATGTTATTCTTAATTATCTAGTATGATATAAGTAATTTATAAATTATGCTTAACATTATGTTATTCTTAACTATATATTATATATTATTATAAATAATATTCAATAATATACTATTAATTACATATTATGTTATTAGTAATTACATTTAATATTTTGTTATTACATATATCATAATATTAAAGATGATCTCTAACTTAAATAACAGACTTGCGGCTGTTTCAGTGTACAGTGCACTCAGCAAGTATCTACCCTTAGAAAATAGTGGTCTGTTCCAGAGTACTCCATCATTGTTTCCCACTTTACATCTCAGCGCTTCAATTTGGCAAAGCTCAGTTAGTAATCAGTGTTAATCACAGGGATTCATCACCATCAGGGCTAAGCCTGGTCAGCTTGGACACCATTAAAGCAGAGGGGATGAGAGTGTCCTGGCCAAAGTGGTCACAGTTATTGGCTTCTGATGGCCACTCAGGTCTGGTTACATTTCAGTGACTGTGATACAGCAATTACCCCAGCAACCATCATTCACTCTTGGATAGTAATTGCACCAGAGAATCTCATTAATGGCACAGATCAGTGTTTCATGTTGTCGAAGGTAATTATGATATTGACAAGTCGGACCTCCATTCAAGAATTACGTTTATCGATGGAATTTCTTTTAGTAGTGTTAGAAGTCGGCATGCTTGAGGGATGGATATGACTAAGTTGTGTTGATTTTTTCTGGTTACTTGGAAACATGTTAACATGATTTCATGGAACTATTTCCAAAGAACAAAATTTGGCTGTGTCTTTGCCAGATTAATGTAAAAGAATTATTGATTTTTATAACATTAACATAATTTGTCTAAGTTGCTGACAGCACAATTACAAACGCCTTTTCAAAAACATCTGTGTTTGCAATGTTAGACACTAACATGGAATATTTAACATTTCTACCAGTAGAGAATAGCTGTCTGTGGTCAATATTCTATATAATTATTTAACTGTGATATAACCAGGTTATCTGTATCTGCTTAACTGGCAACACACCCTTTGAAATATATTCAATTTAAACATACATTTCATAAGTATTTTCTTAATTTAAATGCATGATTATTTTACCCAATTCTACTATATCAATGACATCCTGACATCCTCAAGAAACCCTGACCAGTGTTTCACCTACAAGTTGGCATGGAATGGACATACATGTACATAATGACTTCATCTCATGAACCAAGTAATTACAATTCATCATCACACTACAAGGCAGTAATTAACAATACATCAGTTGGTGGAATAGGACCTTTCTCCACAAAAATACAATTCTCCATCTTTTGTCACAAACCTTTCAATATTTCAGCCTTAGCAACAGAACATCAAAAGATTATGATAAGCAGCTCTGTATTTCAAATATAAACATCCTCGATTCAACGTTGTCACTGCCAAGTGAACATCAAACGCCCAGACATCTAACCACATGCTGTAAGCGTCTGAGCGATAAATGCAATTTCTTGAAACCCAAATGAAGTTGTCCGTTGTATCCACAGTAATAGCGTGGAAATCGACTCAATATTACTCTCGATGAAACGCCATATCAGTGGCGCTTTGAGGACAACGCCACTGACCACAACAAGTTGCAGAGCAGCCACAAACGCACTATTGATATTCCTTGCACAGGAAGTAATCAGTGCGTATCACTGGACTATAATCCTCTTCTCTCCAAGGTCATCGTGTCAAATCCCTTGGATTCCCTTCGTCAGATGGCAATCCCGATCGTAGCCGGGCATTCCCTTGCGACTGCTTTGATTCTCCCATTACTATGTCACACTGGATGACAATATGGCATATCAATAAAATAGGGACAGGGCTGGCTGGTGTTTCAAGGGAGCCCGTATCAACATACAGTCACAACAAATTGCTATGTGTCTACAACATGTTGTTATGTTGTTTAGTAACGGAGTTACTCTTATTTTGCTTCATACTTATTGCAAGAAGTAGAACTGTTTCCAGGCCATGGGGGCATATCAAGATTTATTTTGGGAAACAAAGATTACACGAGAATAAGGATAGTCATCTAAAATACTGGTCAGACCAGTTTTTGTAGATATGAGCTGGAAAATGTGTAACATATCTAGGGACAACGCAGTAATTAATTTACATAATAAATATTTGATAATTAGTTAAAATAAATAAATAAAATAATAATGATTGATCAACATGTTTAGTATTTTGTATTTATATAAATCATCAAATTCAATTATTCATACTTTTGAAGATCTATACAGATTAAAAAAGTATTTATTCTAATACAAATAATAAGTAGATGCCATTAAATGTACCACTAATTTAAAAAATAAAAGCACACACCGGTTGTCAAAAATATTCATTCAAAGTCAAATACAGCTCAGCAAATGATACAGAAAGGATACTTGATATCTTAAACTAACATCGTGGAATGTGCACAAAGAATGAAAGAGCAATCATGTCAAAAACTTGAAGACCAAGATGAATAGCACTGGAAAGTTGAAACTGGCATCACTGGTGAAAGTGACTATTGTATCAAGTCAATGCCCAGACTGGTTGGGTTTGCTTGTCCATTTCCAGACGTTGCAGTCTTGATGGATTGTCTATAGACAGCTCTTTCATTTGCCAGTCTCCCCACTCACCAGATGTGTGCTCCCATCCATTCCTCTATGTCCTTCTCCCATTGTCTCCTAGGTCTTCCTCTGCTTCTGCTGCCTTCAACTTTTCCTTCCATTATTAGTCTCTCTAGTGATTGATGCCATTTCACATGGCCGAAATGACTTAGTTTCTGTTTCTTTATAAAGTTCAATAAAGTTCCGGGTATAACACCAAGCTCATCTGCCCAGACACCCGACTATATATTCTTCTCAAGAAAAGCTGCAGTAAGTCGGAGCCAGAGAAGAGTATAAAGCCAGGACCGACAACCAACTAGTGTAAAAAGCTGATCCGGTAGCGAGCACCCTGCGACTTTATACAACACGCCTGCATGCGCAGTCATTAATTCATCAACCAATGACACGAAACAAGCCAAAGGTTGCGCAATGATAGCTTTGTACATTTACATCTCATGTCAGCTGCCTAATCACGTACACCAACAAAAATAGTCTACGGGAAAAAGCACAGCATAATTGTGACTTCGCACAAGGCAGACGGACGATGAAAGACTTTAAGAAACACTGTGACTGCCTTGTTTCTTTTGGTGCACCCTTTGAAGGTGTGAGTAAAACTACCATGATGCAGGTAAAGGGCGAGTGTATTGGTTTTCAGCTCCAACAGATGCTGTACTGTTTACTGTAATTGCAGCAGCTTTGTAATGAGAGCTGACTCAGACATGACTGGCCCAGCTGTGCATCAACAGTTGCACTATTCACTAAACACCTCCAGGCCTTCTGTGAGCTGCTAACTTGCATGTCCCTGCCAACCTTCTTCTGTTGTACCAACAGTTTCGAACAGACACACACAGATTATGGGCACTGTAGATTAGTGAGAGAGAGGGGGAGTGAGAGAGAGGGGGGAGTGAGAGAGAGGGGGGAGTGAGAGAGGGGCAGTAGCAGTGAGAATGTGCACCCCCTGTAGCACAGTGAGAGAGAGTATATCCTCAGTAGCAGTGAGAACGTGCACCCTCTGTAGCACAGTGAGAGAGAGTATATCCTCAGTAGCAGTGAGAACGTGCACCCTCTGTAGCTCAGTGAGAGAGAGTATATCCTCAGTAGCAGTGAGAACGTGCACCCTCTGTAGCACAGTGAGAGAGTATATCCTCAGTAGCAGTGAGAAAGTGCACCCTCTGTAGCACAGTGAGAGTATATCCTCAGTAGCAGTGAGAACGTGCACCCTCTGTAGCACAGTGAGAGTATATCCTCAGTAGCAGTGAGAAAGTGCACCCTCTGTAGCACAGTGAGAGTATATCCTCAGTAGCAGTGAGAAAGTGCACCCTCTGTAGCACAGTGAGAGTATATCCTCAGTAGCAGTGAGAAAGTGCACCCTCTGTAGCACAGTGAGAGTATATCCTCAGTAGCAGTGAGAAAGTGCACCCTCTGTAGCACAGTGAGAGTATATCCTCAGTAGCAGTGAGAAAGTGCACCCTCTGTAGCACAGTGAGAGTATATCCTCAGTAGCAGTGAGAAAGTGCACCCTCTGTAGCACAGTGAGAGTATATCCTCAGTAGCAGTGAGAAAGTGCACCCTCTGTAGCACAGTGAGAGTATATCCTCAGTAGCAGTGAGAAAGTGCACCCTCTGTAGCACAGTGAGAGTATATCCTCAGTAGCAGTGAGAAAGTGCACCCTCTGTAGCACAGTGAGAGTATATCCTCAGTAGCAGTGAGAAAGTGCACCCTCTGTAGCACAGTGAGAGTATATCCTCAGTAGCAGTGAGAAAGTGCACCCTCTGTAGCACAGTGAGAGTATATCCTCAGTAGCAGTGAGAAAGTGCACCCTCTGTAGCACAGTGAGAGTATATCCTCAGTAGCAGTGAGAACGTGCACCCTCTGTAGCACAGTGAGAGTATATCCTCAGTAGCAGTGAGAACGTGCACCCTCTGTAGCACAGTGAGAGTATATCCTCAGTAGCAGTGAGAAAGTGCACCCTCTGTAGCACAGTGAGAGTATATCCTCAGTAGCAGTGAGAAAGTGCACCCTCTGTAGCACAGTGAGAGTATATCCTCAGTAGCAGTGAGAAAGTGCACCCTCTGTAGCACAGTGAGAGTATATCCTCAGTAGCAGTGAGAAAGTACACCCTCTGTAGCACAGTGAGAGTATATCCTCAGTAGCAGTGAGAAAGTGCACCCTCTGTAGCACAGTGAGAGTATATCCTCAGTAGCAGTGAGAAAGTGCACCCTCTGTAGCACAGTGAGAGTATATCCTCAGTAGCAGTGAGAACGTGCACCCTCTGTAGCACAGTGAGAGAGAATATATCCTCAGTAGCGTAGTGAGAGAGTCCTCAGTAACATGGTACAGTAGCAGAGTAGGAGTCAGTGTGTCGATAGGCTCTTCCTATATCACCCCTGGTACATATACATCACGCCCTAGTGGACACCACATGTATACTACTAATTATTATTTTAAATGACTACCCCTTCTTGTTCATTGACACAGCTGAGAAAATGTTAGTTAACATTTGCTATACTTAAACTATGCAAGCGCACGTAAATTTCAAAGTAGTATGGATATGAAATAGTATGTAAGATAGTAGCAGATAATCTGTACATCTTGGAACATCTTCTGGAGCAAACTATCTTAACTGAATTAAATGATTTCATAAAGACACACCTGATTGGTTGACACAGCAACTTTCAAATCCAAATGTGATTACAAACCACCCCGGCCCACTAGGACAGTAGCGTCACATTCTCAACCACAACAATCTGCATTATCTGATCCTCTTTTCAAGTTTGATATCTGACAATTTTGTTCAGTCACCACTGCACCAGTCTCCAATACACACCCGACTGCAGACAGCGAAAGACCTGTGTGAACGAATGTAGCCTTTCTGCACTGACTTCACAATGATTGATAGATGGGTATTCAATTCTGCGTGTTTGACTAAACAGGTCTGACATTGGGTAAAACAGTGTGGTACAATGGTCACCCTTGGGACTTGACCAAAGTGACCGTAAGCAGGCCCTTAGTCAGTTGTGCCATTATTGGAATGGGTTTTTGGAAAATCGCAACACGTTTTTCTTTTTCAAATAATGAGTCTTTTGGTTTTTGGATAACAGGATTTTTATTTTTCAGATATCGTGATCTTGTGTTGGACCATAACGTGGTGTTATCTTCGCAATAACAAGGTCAAAACAGTGTTTGCATTGTCATAAAATGGATCTTGTACTAAGAGTGAAGGCGAGTGCAAGAGTGTAGTTTGAAGTCTGAGTATTTTGTGAGCCTCAGGGGCAGCAGTTGGAGGTTTTTGTACAGCCTCAGCCCCTGAATATTCAACATGTCAATGATCAATGCATGTGTAACAGGATTTCTCACGAGCATAACGGGTGAATAAAAACTGAGAACGGGTAAATTGAAAATGTTCACAATCCTGGCTAACGGAATAGGAAGATAATAGTATCAGCTGGAAAAATGTAATTTAAATGGAAATTATATGGTACTGTCCTAAGGACAGGATATTATATGGTACTTTTCCAAGGACAGGATATTATATGGTACTCTCCTAAGGACAGGATATTATATGGTACTGTTCCAAGGACAGGATAACTTTAATTGAAACATACATTGGTTGTTTTACCATGGTCACTGTAAATAAGAGTTCAACTCCACACCATACTCGGTGCTAGTATTGTTCCAATCAATATATTTTGTCGATGATTGGTCAATTCATGCTTCCAACTGATTAACTGATTACACTCTTGTGTGACCAGTGATCACTTTGATTGTACACAAGTTTGTTTTGTTTTTAATGAAATATGATTACCAAATATATGATTACTGAACGACCAAAACCCATTTGAGTTTCGTAAAAAGATGCCATTGACATAATTTTATATCGTTCAAAACTGCTTCAATTATGATGGCATATTCAGAAAGTTCATCAATCAAACCATTGCAGAGCCACTCAATCAATTTCCTGTGGTGATTATTATGAAAAGGTATGTATATTTCCGTAAAATCCATATATTTACATCTGCCACCAATGGGTCGCATTTAGCATTACCACAAACTTTTCTCAGAATGGCTGCCCACAGAACAATTACACAACTGATCATAATTCGGTTTGGCAAAATCGATGATCGGTTATAAAAATCAAACTGTTCACAGCACAATTCTATGTAGGCCCAAAGGACAGAATGCTTTAACAACTGTGAATACCTCTGACTAGACCAGTGGTCAGTCCGTGGACATGAGCCACAGAGAGGGAAGATGAACTGACAAGAAATCAATTCGCTGTTAGTGACAGGTGGACTTGGAGTATAGGCAAAGGGGCTTTCACCATCTACAGGGAAGCTATCAATCACCTTGTCAAACCAGCCAACAAATGAGGTCATACAAGATGAATGCAGCACCAAATTGGAGGATGCAATCGCCCTCCATGTGTCTACAGTTCAAGTCGGACATCCAACCTTTATTGTGGGTACCCGCGATTGTCTCATTGTCCGTACATTCCAGTACTCCAGTGACTGAGCGCTTGTTGCAGAAACCGCCATCTCACAGCTAGCTATTTACACACCGAATATGTTTGTTATATTGCAAAGAAATCATGATTTGTAATTAATTTTCTTGTTAACTTTTGGCGTTCAAGGTCTTCAAACATGCCTGAGCCAAAAACTGGTCGTGCCTATGGATGTAAATTATGTATGTCCTGTTGTGGTAATGCCTATGGGTGGACGTGGAATATGGGTGAACCAGGAATTGAAGTTACTCTCTATAGTCAAAACTGATGAACATTACTATCGTATAAAAAACATTACATACCCCAGACCCTGTAAATGTGCTCCAAGCCATCAATGCTCACCCTGTCCAAACCACACCATTTTAGCCAGGGCAAACACTGTGATCACACACTCATCTCCAAAGACTGGGAAGATTAAAAAGATGACTGTCCGTATTCCTGTGATCACCTGTCCATAACGATCCATTGTTACTTGTGCATATGTTAGTAAATTACATCAACCTGGTCATTAGTCCAAGCGCTAATCCATCTGCACATTGATCAATCCAACCATAAATCCACAATCAATATTCATAATCTACAAGACTTGCCGACTACTGGTCCTAATATGCCACTATTACTATTTAATCATAACTAGGGGTAACAAAAACTAATCATCAGCCAAAATTAAACTTCCAATGAGCCCTTGCTGACTACTGGCTCTAATATGCTACTAATTATAACTAACACAAAATGCTACAACATCAATCCTTACCCACTTTATCAAACTCCCAATGAGCCCTTGATGGGTATAGTACTGGCTCTAATCTTCCACTAACCAAAGAGCTATAAAAACATCAACACAGAGGGGATTGTGACACCACTCTTTTGTCCTCCGAGAAACCCCTTCAAACAATATGTCTCTTTAGGACACCTCTGCTCAGCCGCTGATCTTCTTTCTTCAGCTTCATCCCAAACACTCCAACAACAGGTTAGTAAATTCTAGTCACCTTGTTTTTTTCTAGCAATACGTGTAAGGTTTCTCAGGACACATAACCGGTGATGGCTAAATACCAGGAAGTTGTTGACAAAAACAAGTCACTCTTCTGACCTCGTTGTTGAGACTAACAGGCCAACTACCAACTCCATGCAACACGTGCTCAGACCCCAGAGAACAGAGCCAAAGTCTCTAGGCCACAACCAGTGATCCTATCTGTGGATTGGATTTGTCTGGTGTTCTGGTTTTGTTAAAGCCATAAAGGTGCCGCATATAGTTCACATTGTCAGTGAAGATTCATATCTTATTTCTTGTTGAGAAGCGTGCTGTATTCCACAGCTTTTAAGGTAATGGATATGTCTTTCCCATAATGCATCTGACATTGTCTGAACTTCATATGTTCCTCCTTTGTCCCATCACAACACTGCTCAGTTAGGTAGATGTGATGTCTTCCTAAAAGTCTGTATCTTTTCCCTTGTGTTATATATTATATCGATCTCTACTTTCCATGGTGTTCTCTTATGTTAATTTATCCTTGGACCTGTCTTCTTTGCATTCCATTATATATGTCAGTCAGTTGCCTGTTCCAGACTTTCATATGCATTCATCTGAGCTTGTATGTATGGGTGTGCATGCAATAACAGGCAAGTGTTATCTACAAAGTGTAGGTCCTCCAAAGTTCTATCAAGTGTGGATGTCATTCAGGTTCAGCCTCACGATCTTCTTCAGTACTAAACCTATCACAATGAAAAAGATTACAGGAAACAGACATCATATAATACACACCTCTCTTGACTTGAAATGTCTCACAATTATCAAAGTTCTCTTTAAATCCTCGCAGGTGGCTTTTTCATACAGCCATTGGATCAGTGTTACAGAATTTGCTAGTAAATTCTATACCGACAAAACAGCATCCAGATAACTTGCCTACATTGTGGCCACTATCAATATTGGTATAAAGAAGTGCTATTCAGTGGACTGTTCCATTATTTTTATTGGGTAATATGATCAATAAATTATTTGTCTTTCTGATAATCACATTCGTCTGTCCAAGTCAAAAACCAGATTTAGACATGGTAAACAAACAAGCAAACAGAATCAACACAGAAACGTTGAACTGTCTCTCTTGGTTGATTAACTCAACACAATATCTGACAGCAACATCTAACAGCACCCCAACGGCACCGCCAACGAGCTGCACAGAAACAACAGCAACACACTGACACCTATTAATCAACATCAATACATTTGCAGTTGATGTCATTACAGCAAGTTAACATTATTGATTTTCAAAACACTATTACTGTCTCGTCAATAGCAGTGAATCCCAGCCGAATTCAGCACGAAAAACTTCAATAGCCAAATACCTTTCCACGTCCTACTGTGTGTGTGCATGCATGCCATGAATTAAAGCTGGTTTTTGTCTGTCGTAATTACATTTGCACGAGTGATATCGTACAAAAGACTTCATACGAAAGCCAGGTCATTGAAAGTGAAACATCCCATCTGTGTCTGATTCATGATTCGCTGCCTGCTTGTCGTGGCACTAGAATAATCTCCAATGATCTAAATGGCTGCGAAACTCTCCTTTGGGAAAAGTCTCCAAATCGACAAATGCGTTTGCTAACAGCCTTCTGTTTTTTTGCCAGGACGACAGTTAACCCTTTTGTACTTCTTGAAATTACCACACTCCAGCTAGGAATTAACATCCTTGGAGATGTGAAAGAAATAAGATGCCAAAGTGGTATTGCATTGAAAAAACAATGCTTCATGCCAGCGCCTGTCTTATTTCTATTACTAGTTCGCAGCCTGGGAAATTGACTTCACTCTCTTCCACATCCCTTCGGCTGTAGTAATGGGCTGATGCCCCATGGGGCAATTCCTGCAATAACTTCTTATTTCTTCTTACAACAATGCTGATGCCTTCAGAGTTTTGCTGTGGATGCCTCACTGAATGTCTGAAGTGCCATTACAAACTATTCCTGCTAAGATATCTTTTGATAATTGGTCAGCCCCAGCCAATGGCTCTGTTTAATCTAATCAATAGCAGACATGGGGACCAGACCTGGGGCTGAGTACATTTTTATGAGTACAAGTACGAGTACTTTGACAATGGATAAGTACGAGTACATTGCTAAAAGCTGAGTATGAGTACAAGTACATTATCACGAGTACGAGTAAAAGTACGAGTACATTTTAAAAATATAAATATTACATAACGTATTTTATAATTATTAATTAATATAATTTATATAACTCAGCACAAGTGAATATGTAATGGCAGTTGATAATTTGTTTATGAGGAAAACTAAAAAACCTCTATTACATCAACAATGAAATTCACTTCATTGGCATTCATTTCAGTGGCATCGTATGATATTATCATCTATTTGCCATTGCACCGAATGAACATGAGTTGTTCACAGGTTGAGTCTTTCAGGCTGCACTGTTCAGGGCAGAATACTTTCTCGGCTATGCTAAATACCCTTTCAGCTGGGGCTGATGAGGCTGGAATGCTGAGATGGTGAGGGACCAACTGAGCCAGAGTTGGAAAACTCAGAACTGCAGTGGGTCACTGTGACAATCTGTACATGGCTGACTGAGGTATTCATTCACCTCACGTTCATCTGCTGACGTTATAAGTTTGCGATTTATATTTTCTGATCGTAGACTACTAGTTGTTGAGAGGGTTAGCACATGTCCACATAACAGGCTCAGCATCCCCTTTGGACTTTTTAGCCAGGCTGCTGGCATGGGATTATGCTAGCGTAGGAGACAGTCTGACTTGAGCCACCTTACTTCTACAGAGGAAGACTGGCAGTTCTTGTTCCTAGCAGTTAGCACTCTCAGTCACTGCCAAGTGACATGGTCTCCATATTACATCAAAGGCATTTCCTGTCTAACTGGTGGGTTAACTGTTAATTGACTCTTTATGGCTTAATTAAACAAACAGGTTTATGGCCTGAACTGCTAGCCTACAATTATTGCTTAACAGGGTGTTTCTGACTGAGAAAAGATGCTGCCTGTTGCCATGTTTGGGTATCATAGTCATTGTTATCAGAGAATGAGGATGTGCTGGGATGTGTAGGGATGGTAAGGTTGTATACTATCAGAAATAAGCATTTAAAAAATAGTTGAACATTTAAATATTTCAGGAAAGTTTCATTTTATAACCAAATATATTTATTTTCCCCAGTACATATTGAGAAAGTACTCAGATGTACTTATAAAATCTGAGTACAATGAGTATGAGTCCATGACCCATAAGTATCATGAGTATGAGTACGAGTACTTCAAAAATGTACTCGAGTACACGAGTACATGAGTACCGAGTCCTTCGGCCCCAGGTCTGATGGGGACATGGTAATTATATATAAACAGTTCATGAATGCTGTTTTTTATTTTAAATAACCCATCAAAAGGATACCACATCAAGTGCTTGTACCTATGCCAGACACGAGAACAACCAGTAATAAGGGCATAACTGAATGATATTTATAACAGATTCTGTATAGGCTGCTAATATTTGAACCAGTCAGTGCTCAATCTGGGGAGGTAGAATAAAAATACAGATATTTTACACCTGTATTTGTTCCCAGAACTGACTTTGATACAATCGAAGAAGCCGATAGCTACCTGGATGGTTGAATTACAACATCTGTTAAATCTAGCACTTTCGATTTAAAGAATAATCTACATGATAAATACCTACAGACACACAACAAAATGCTATTATTGTCAAACCTGTACCACAAACTCTTACACATGCCTCCTCAAAATGTGTGCAAACTGAATGAACCCGGATCAAATACACTAGTTAGATCCCGACATAATTCAGACAGATGCAGAGCACTAAGTAACAACCAAAATCTGGTACCATACACACAGCTTTTCACAAAATTACCACAGCAGCAATTCAGCAACGAAACTTCTAAAGAAAATCCAAGTACTAATGACCCTAGATCAGATCACCACACATGCCAGATGAACACTCAAATGATCAGAGCTGTTGAATGATTAATGAGACTGATATCGAGAGTAAAACTCACTGTGGTTAGACCGATCAAGACTTGCAAGTGCAACATCACAGCCACTGGTGCACTTACAAGAGACAACATGGTCAGAAAATGAGTCAGCCGGCTTCCTACATGGGATTGTTCATGGTCTGCTGAATCCGGTGAATGGGACCCCAAGTCTTGTGCAATAATAGAGTGCACCTTTGTGTAACGGGCATGGAAGACATTTTGGCAACTAGCTGTGCTCCACCATTGCAGGCAGTGAAGCAGACATGTTAAGAAGCCTGCATGGGCACAAACAAGCAACAAAGGCAGGCGTCCAATAAAGCACATACACTGGCTCCACAACAGGTGGAATGTGTTTGAATACGGTCCACCTCAATGATGCACTGACACCAGGAGAGTTTTGGAACTTTATGTTTTTGTCTTCAGCACCAAATCCTGTATAGCATGATCGAAAAAGGTTCCAAGAATCAAAAATATCTTTGTAGATATCACAAAGCATTTAAAGTGTTATTAATTAATTTCAGCATTTTACTGTAATCTGAGGCTTCAAAATGTCATAAAATAAGACTTTTTACACTTTAAGTTACCTTCAAAAGAAATGTACATACCATTATTTCAACAAGAAATAAAATCAGAATATCCAACATGAAAGTGAAAACCTTACTGAAGTCCTGCAAGACATTGAGACTTACTTTATTTTTAACAACAAGAAAACTACAAACATTCATTCATTTCACTCCATGAGGAGGGCAAACCAAACCAGCATCAAGAAATAAATTCAAAACCAAATGTGGCCATCAATTGGACACACCCTCCAAAATGAGACAAGACAACCTTACGACTGGAACCTAAAAGGAAAACAAAAAACAGACAGAACCAAATTTCACAGCCGTCATAGATCCACTTCCAAGGAACTACCAGTAATTTTACAAACGAAATATGGAACCACCTCAGTGGCGTATCCAAGATTTTTCTTGGGGGGGGGCAAAAACAGAAACAGGCGACTACTACCCTGTCCAGCGTACAAGAGCTGACAGCTGCCGTGCGACTCTTGGGGGGAGCAGCTGCCACCATGGGGGGGGGTAAAAAATGTATGTTTCAGCTCTGGTGTTAGTTATTCCCAAGTGTAGTGGTGCAGTTGTGGTTCATACATCTGCTTTATATGCCAGAGTTGTGGGTTCACTGGTCAGGTTTATGTCAGTCCAGTCTCATTAACGGGGGTGGGACTGGGACATAAAAAACAATTAGGTCTCATAATGAGAAAAAAGATTCTAATAACTCCAGTATAGTGACTAGTCAGAAGGAATATTGTTGAGTGTTAGAAACAACTAGGAAAACATATATATCTACATTTTGGTCTACATCTAAAACCAATAGTCATGCAACAAGACCTATAATATTAATATGTGTTTCTGACATTTAATGCTATTTTATTAGACCCCATGCTGTTGACCCGTCAGAGTGTGGTCTGGATTCAGGAAATTTTTACTTTTAATTGTAGGCAAGGAATGATCCCACACAAAAGTTTAGCGGTGGCAATGTTGGGCCCAATGTCAATATTTAAAATTTATATAATTTAATGGATGGCAGTCACTGAGTCAGAGCAATTGCAAATGCAATTTTAAGTTCTTATAAACAATGAAGTGAATGAACGCAGATTCGTTAATGCAGGGCCAAGGTATTTAGCAGTTGGAGCACTGGATCATCCATCAAGACGTTTCAACTTCCAAGTTCTGCTGCTGTCGTTTCAATTTTGTTCACCCGACTTTGCATACAAATGTTGTTTGAATGAGCCATTAACAACCTTAATTAATACAAGTTAACTTTATCCGGGCACTTAAAGTGAAACACAGTCTGCATATGTCCCTGGCAACAGCCGGATAATTAAGCCCAGTTGATGCCACGCCATGGCAATGCTTCCACAACTTTTTCACCTAGAAGGCTAAATTCCGATGCACAGCATAGTTGCCAAAACTCGGAACCGGATCTGCGGACAGAGCTGTACAATGTCAATGGCCGCAGAATTACGAAAACAAGTAGGGTCATTGTGCAGACAGTCCCCAAACACGATTTCGTCCTTTCGCCACACCTCGATTTAAACGACCTGTCACTTTGTGACACTGTCGGCCAGAGCCAGAGGCACGACACCGATGTGCTGTCACCGGTAGCGACTTAGATTAGAAGGTGCGGACAAGAACTTCTAGTTACAATACACCGATGTAGGTCACGTAACTGATAAAGCGTGTAATCGCGACGCGGTCATGCTCCGTTTGTCGCTTCCTATGCAACTTATCCAATTTCTAAGCAACCCTACCAGCAGGCTGCCGTGCTGGCGACGACAATCAGTCACTCACCGTCTCACGCCACGGTCGCCGTCTCGTCAGCAGCCGAGTTGTGACGGCCGACGATTTCCAAACCACAAAGATCTTCCGACAATCCGATATATTCACTGGGTAGGACGAGAATAGAGCGACGTCGATTCGGCGTGCATTTGCCAGTAGATACGGCTAGATCGACGGCTACTCCCTTCGCGAGGAGTGCGTGTTTCGCTCGCCGGCCTACTACAGAACTCGCCCACCTGCCGCGCGCCAGCAGCAACAAACCATTTCTCCACCGCACCTGTCTACCAGACGGCGCTGCTAGCCTCGATTCCGAACACACGTGTGCAGGCTATCCAAAGGCTCGGTGGTGACGTCTGGCGGTTTGTGAGGAGCACCATTTGCGACATTAATTGTCGTTTGTTTGTGATAAAACTGGTAGGCGTAAAACCGTGTAGGTAAATCGATGGATCGAAATACTATGTTGGTTAGTTTGTTGCGTGACTCTCAATATGTAGATATACGTTTGTTTATTATTATAACACATTAATTTGATAGAGAGTGCTGCCATCTAAAGGGTTAGCTTGAGTTTTGATCCACATTAAACATTCAGCTATCATTTCTTCCCCAAAAAATATGGGATACTAGCCTATGGGAAACTACAAAATGTAGTTCCGTTTCACGTTTAAGATTGCGTGTGATAATCTTCACCCACTGACGAATGTTTGAGAGTAGCATTTTATAGTTTAGAGGCGTCCAAAGAGTCCAGTGCATGATTTCAGGCACCATGCAACTAGAAGCATAGATGGTCTATAATACTATAATATGCATTTCTCGAGGCAGGCTAGATGTTCCATTATCCGATGGTGCGCGGGAAGAAATGCATCTTCCTGGACCTGTACTACTGGGTACTCAAATGGGGAAGACATACCCGGTGTGACTTCCTTGCGTGGGCCGCATAGTGTTTGCAGGTGGGCCATATATTCGGAGTTTATGGAGATGGTTCGTGTATACTAGCTTCGGAACATGGTGACTATTCGGGGGGCTGAAGCTCACTAAAAACCTCCAACTGCACTCCCGGAGATTCCCACAAAAACGCCGCCAATTGCACCCATGCCCCGTTGAGGCTCCACAAAAACATACATTTCGGCTCTCGAAAAACTTTCAATTGACCCCCATAATGCTCCAAAGAGGCAACTTTATCATCTTCATGCAGCACTGAAAGTCATTGTTTTCTGGAGATTTAATTTACTTATCAAAGGAATCATTATACAACCATGTTGTTTGAAATGTTGAATAGTTGTATTTCATAAGTAATTTTAATACAGTATTCGCTTTGGAGAGACGTGTATACCTTGCAAAATATGGTGATCCATTGCATTGTCACTGGTGTTATTCCACCCGTCACGCGTTATTCCCCTCTCATTTTGATTGATAGAGCCAATAACCGTATCAGCTATAGCTATAGCTACCTTTTAAAGCCTAGACATGTATGCATCAAGTGTGGGTAAAATGACGGTATTTGCCCTCTACAAGAAATCAGTGGTGCTGGTATCGGTCACCCTTATGCATTCTTGCATCCGATGGAGTGAAACAAACAGGATTTGAAGGTGACAATTTATGTTAACTGGGTTTGTTGTACATACAATAATAATACGACACACTGCCCATAGTGCAAACCACTGGATTTTTATTTTTATTTTAAATACATACAAGCTGGAGTAGTTTGTCCAAAACACCAGCGACAAAACAAAGGTGACGTCATGATTACCAGATTCCTGAAATGACATAGATATGCTAGATTCAGCTTTACCCACCTGGTGTAACTTAGTACGTTTGGTGAGCAGTAATCGTAGCCACAAGAGGACAATTTCCAATTGGGTCGCCTCCACCCGAATATCTACTTCAAAAAATCACTCTATTTGGAGAATGACACAATAACGATTGATTCGATGACATTGTGGGGCTACCTGAGGGACTTTCTGGGGATCTTAATGAATCAGCTGCAACCAGGATGATTCGGGAAGTTGCTCCACGGCGTCGTAGTGTATCGCCAAAGCTTTGGTGAGCAAGATAAGGAGCGATGCGTGGGCTGTGGAATACAAGTTCAGAGAAGAGTATGCCGAACGAAATGAATGTCCGGATAACTAGCACGAGACAGTCTCTCCGCCGAATAGGAACTGACTGCCAAATTTGGTCTTCTGCTGGACAGACACACGGCACATGTCATGGACATTGAACACCAGCGTTCGACTAATCCACCCTCCGTTCATGCGAAATGAACGAATCGACAAACATTGATATATAGCACATACATTCGGATGGAACCGCAGATTGGGACTGGAGAATGCTTTAAATCAAACTTCAAGCAAGTGATTGCTAACTTTACATCAACCAAATTGTACTATCGCGACTATAAAGTGTCGCCACCTATAATACTTAGCTGCTATGATATTTACGAGGACAATTATTACAGTAGGACAGCCCCCGTATAATGGCGGAGTGGAGCATGTTTCTGTTTGCGTTGCCATCAATAAAGCATACCAACAACCTCTGTCTGACAAATTATTACATTGGCGACGAGTAAAAACACCGAACCGATGGCGGTGGCATTGAACGTACAGGCGGAGCAGCCGTTCTATGCATACGGTAACGCAAATAGTATGTGTCAACGTTGGGAAAGATCAAGATGGCTTCGCTCATTCGAACTGTACGTAGGTGCGTCAGGCGTCACAGATGATAGCCAGAAACGACAATTGTTGCTACATTGCGCTGGTGCAGGAGTGCAGGACATTTTCTTCACACTAGCTGATACTGGCACTACGTACGAATCAGCCAAGGCTAAAATAACAGCTTATTTTACGCCTCGTAAAAACACGTCATACAACAGACACATGTTTAGGAAGGCTGGACAAAACGATGGGGAGAGTGTGGCGCTGTTCGTTACACGCCTACGTCAACTAGCCAACCTATGTGAATTCGGAGACCAGATGGAGGACTTCATCAGGGACCAGATTATCGACAACTGCGGGTCGAAACGTCTGCGGACGAAGCTGCTGGCTGAGAGGGACCTTAAATTGGAGCGCGTCCTTGACCTCGCTGCTGCAATGGAAGCGTCGGAACGGCAAGCGGCACATATCACTGAAGGGGGTGAGCGTTCGTGTATGGTAGAGGGAGCAAGGCGAAACAGCAGACCCAAACAAATAACCAAACAGCAAAACACGAAGCGCCAACCGTGCCCAAGGCACTCAGACAACGGCTCGGGACAACAGAATTGTACAAGATGGGGACACCGGGCTGAGGCATGTCAGTGCACTCGCAACGCGAAGTGCTTCAAATGTGGCAGGACTGGACATTTCAGTAAAATGTGCGGCTACCACAATACGCATGCTCAGTCACGTGCGCAGTCACGTGCACAGCCCCAATCGAAGCATGATGTCAGACACGTCAGTGAGCAGACGAGTGGCTCTGAGGAAGACTATGACGATGAATATACGTTCTCAACTACAGATGCTAAAACGGTGACAGTGACAATTGACAACATCAAAACAAACATGCTGATCGATTCTGGGTCGACATGCAACATCATCAACACAGCGTGCAAAGAACAGCTTGTTGAGCAGGGTGTTCCACTAACCGCATGTCATCGCAAGATTCATCCGTACAGCTCGCCGCCGATTCATGTACGTCAGTTGGTAAATGCTAACATCACGCTAGACGATGGCCGAGCAGTTCTCAGTGAGTTCTTGATCGTCGAGGGGAACGCTACGCCATTGCTGGGCAAGATGACAGCAGAGTTGCTGGGTCTTCTACGAGTCGGCGTGTGTCGAGTCATAGGCTCGGACGAGTACGGTCAGAACGTGGTCAATCGTTTTCCCAAGTTGTGGACTGGCATTGGTTGTCTGAAGGGCGTGGAAGTAAAACTTCACATCAACAAATCGGTGCCTCCTGTCGCAGTGAGACACAATCGTGTTCCGTTTCACCAACAGCAGAAGGTAGCGAAGGAAATCCGCTGACATAATAGGAAAAGTGTCAGGCCCCACAGAGTGGGTATCTAGAGTTGTGACGCCGCCAAAACAAAAAAAAACCGGAGGAAATCAGGCTGTGTGTTGACATGAGAACGGCAAACAAGGCCATTCTGCGTACGCGATACGTGACGCCAACCTTAGATGAGCTAATCACAAAGTTCAATGGCGCGACCGTCTTCAGTAAAATCGATCTGCGGTCAGGATACCATCAATTGGTATTACACCCATCCTGTCGTTACATTCTCAACGCATGTAGGCCTGTACCAGTACAAGCGACTCCGTTCGGAATAAACTCAGGTATTTCAACACGAGATTCAGACAGTCATAGAAGGGGTGGCAGGAGCCGTCAATATCAGCGACGACATCGCGGTCTTCGGTGTAGACCAGAGTGATCACTACAAAGCACTGAATGACGTGCTAGAGAGACTTCAGAAGGCGGGACTCACAGCGAACCAGGAGAAATGCGAGTTTGGCAAAAGGAAAATTGAGTTTTTCGGACTTGTATTCTCTAGCGAGGGAGTCTCACCCGACCCGAGGAAGGTAGCCGACCTTCACGAGGCTAAGGAGCCGCAGAACGCATCCGAGGTTCGTTCATTCTTGGGCATGGCGCAGTTCAGCGCCAGGTTCATAAAGAACTTTGCAACCGTCACTGAGCCCTTGCGTGAGCTCACAAAGCAGACTACGGAATGGAGATGGGGTGCGAGGGAAGCAGCAGCATTCCAGAGGGTGAAAGCTAGTCTAGAGGAGTCGGCAACAACTGCGTACTTCGACATGCAGAAGGACATCGAGATCGTGGTCGATGCAAGCCCAGTCGGGTTAGCAGCACTGCTGGTCCAGGATGAGCGTGTGGTCATATATGCTAGTAGGGCATTGACCAATGTCGAGACGCGCTACAGTCAGACAGAGCGCGAAGCTTTGGCTGTAGTCTGGGCGTGCGAGCACTTCAACAGGTTCATCCAAGGTGCGCCTAGATTCACAATCTTCAGCGACCACAAGCCTCTTGAGGCCATCTGGCAGAAGGCAAGGCCTCCGCTGCGGATCGAACGTTGGGGACTACGCCTCCAGCCCTACAACATGATCATAAAGTATCGTCCCGGCACCAGCAACCCCGCTGATTACATGTCCCGACATCCGGCCAAATCAAACAGAGTCGGGAACAGCAGATGGCAGAACAGTATGTGAACGCACTAGCTTCCGTTGCAACACCGATTGCACTGACTGTCGAGGAGGTGAAGCGAGAAACGGTCAAAGACGCAACACTTCAGGCTGTCATCAAGCTAGTGCAGACGAACAAATGGCATGACATTGTGCAGTATCAGGGAACCGGTGTCAACTGTGGGAGTCTGTGCAGCTACAACAAAGTGAGAGACGCCTTCACAGTCAATGAGAGTGCTGATTTGGTGATGCGAGACTATCAGATTGTCATTCCTAGCACTCTACAAAAACGCGTCATCGAACTAGCTCATGAGGGACATCAAGGAATGTCCAAAACAAAGGCATTACTACGCTCGAAAGTGTGGTTTCCCGGAATCGACGTGTCAGGCGAATACTACACGTCGAGATACACAACCGCTAACGATGTCGACACTACCAAGAGGTCCATGGCTGGAGATCAGCATAGACTTCTGCGGTCCACTTCCCACAGGAGAATATCTACTAGTAATGGTGGATGAGTTCTCGCGCTTCCCAATAGTAAAGGTCGTGAGGAGCATCTCCGCAGAGACGGTGATCCCTGTGGTCGACGATGTGTTTAGCCTTCTTGGCTACCCAGAGGTCGTGAAGTTAGACAACGGGCCGCCGTTCAACGGACACGCCTGGAAGTCGTTCCTGCAGGAGAACAACGTACGTCATCGCAAGATAACGCCACCCTGGCCTCAGGCAAACGCTCAGGCAGAGGCTTTCAACAAGCCACTCATGAAAGCACTGAAGGCAGCCAACATCAGTGGCAAAGCATGGAGGAAAGAGATGCGACAGTTTCTGAGAGCTTATCGATGTACTCCCCATGTGACGACAGCGTTCACCCCTCATCGACTAATGTTCGGCCGAAATCCTCGCACCAAACTGCCCGAAGTCAGGCAACACGTGTCTGCTGACGACAAGGCCGCGAGAGAGAAGCATGCAGCCGCAAAGCGCCGCATGAAAACACAAACTGACAAGAGGTCGAAAGCGAAAATGTCAAACCTCAACGAGGGGCGACGTTGTGCTCGTGCGACGACACAAGAAGGGCAAACTGTCCACACAGTATGACCCAAATCCGTTGGTTGTGACCAGTCGGAAGGGTTCATTGGGAACTGCTCGTCGCGCTAACGGATCGCGAGTGACGAGAAACACGTCGATGTTTCGCCTACTTCCGTTCGAGTCACCGTTACTTGAAGACGACGTCGAAGACGACTTCGAGGACGAGAGTGAGTTGGCAGGCATTCCAGAGGCAACGCTGCCTGTGGCGGACGACGACATCCCTATGTCGCCTGTCGTGGTAGGCGAACCGAGAAGATCGTCGCGTCTTCGTAAGCCGCCACAATGGCTGCTCGAACTTATGTAGACACTCGCATACATCACTGACTATGCCTTTATTAGACTTTAATACTTTTTTAGTTTATTAGTAACAGTCCGTGTTTGTGACATTTCTTATTTTGGGGAGGGATGTACTATCGCGACTATAAAGTGTCGCCACCTATAATACTTAGCTGCTATGATATTTACGAGGACAATTATTACAGTAGGACAGCCCCCGTATAATGGCGGAGTGGAGCATGTTTCTGTTTGCTTTGCATCAATAAAGCATACAAACAACCTCTGTCTGACAAACTATTACACAAATTAAGAAAAGCGGTTTTGGTGTGAAGTTACTCTGTGTTTGTAAATGCGTTCATTGTTTATTATTTGTGATTTACTATTGGGGTATAAACAGTTCACATCAAATAAAAAGAGAACTGTACTTTTGGTATTCATCCAAGCATATGCGTCGAGACCGGGGAGCTTGGGTAGCTGAGCTTCAATAATTGTGAAGAGGGGGGCTTATTTCCACAATATTTAGGGAAGGTGTGGCGTTTTGTAGTGTAATTGCTTTTGGAGAGGGGAGGCTGGAGAAAGGCTTAGCTCACTCAATGTGTATAAAATGTGGTGTGTTTTTAAATACCGTTTTCTGGAGAGTGAAAAGGTTATTTTGGAGGTCCAATCGAATCGAGGTTTACGGAGAGCCTGATCAGAGAACTTTACGGTTCGAACAATCTGAAGCTGTTACAATGTTAATACAGTTGTTCATAGTCTAAAGGTTTTCTTTACTTTACGCGGGCTAAAACTTCAAATTGCGAACTACGTTTCGGGCTAATTAAACACAATTTGGGACGTATAGTCGTAGGCAAATCGGATACTAGCCACGAGACACCGCGCGGAGACATGCAGTAGAACGGGAATTGTCGGTGTGATGTGAGCATGATGCAAGAGTAAATAAAAACGTTTTAGTGTTATAACATTGTCTATATAGTGCATGTAAAATACGTAACAGTATGGTCCATCAGGGATTTACCTGGACGTTTATGTTCAAGGGTCCTCGGGACCCCTGGCCTTCATTTGAGGGGGTCCCAAGCATGTATAGCGATCAAGAGTCCCACTTATTGCTCTTTTTTATTGTAAGTATTGTTTTCTAAATATCACAACTTATACAACCCATGTATACCCGGTTATTGTTATTATTATTTTGATACTAACACTAACTTAACAAAGTAAAGTGTCTTGTTACAATATACTGTTTTATTTGTTGACGTTTTCCCTAGATAATCGATGTCGTTTTGGAAGTTAGAGCAGCCGCCCTCACTTATGAGAGGGCGTACTAGTCTGTTAGATGCCTTGGCTTGCGTGTAAATGTCACATTGGGAGATCTCCTAAAGCTAAACTAAAGATATCGTGGAAGCCACGACTCACTTGGGAAGGCACCTGAATTTGTTTCGGTGGCGGAAAACCTGACCGTGGTGATGACAATAGCATTGGAATAGCCAATAGGCAGCAGTTGGAACTGCGCATTACTTTGTGGACACATAATTGTGACGTGTAGAATCCGGCCCCACCCCGATTTCGGCATTATGACAGTTTTGCCTAAATGTTAGACCTCAACGCGTTTATTCCACCATTCCACATCGTTTTAGGAATGTAATGTCCCACGTAGAGCTCGTTCAGGTTTGAATCAGTGTGCGCCGCTGCGGTCACGGGTTACTGCACGGCGCACTTGAAACAAGCAATATTAATAAATTGCAGGTTGACGCAAACCAGAGCGCTATTTGGGACATAAAAGTTCCCTCAAATCAATATTTTATAATAATTGAATTATATATCTGAAACAATGTGGAATGGTGACATAGACATACTGATCGAGGTATCAAATCGGTTCGATTGTTGGACGCGCGACTGGCGCGACCGGCCCCGGGATGGGAGTCGGGATCGGAGTGCTTGCATTCTCTGGCAAGAGAGAAACAATTCCGTGATTCTCATTTGATAAGACTACTACGAGGGGTATTAATATAATTTACGTAACATAACTATGCGACGATAATATACCTATACAAAATATAACTTTAATCCATCTTAAATAAGCCTGCGTTACATTAATAAATATGTACGTTGCATTATGTATATCTCGGACAAAGAGTGAAAGACATGTACCTGTAACCTATCAACCAGTTTATATGTATATCTGTTTATTTTATATTTTGGATGATACCGCATCTACTCCAGTGGTTTATATAACTAAACATGATGGTGTTACCTTTGAATGTTTAAAACCGGCTTACGTAAAACAAAAAAAATTGTTAATCCAGGAAATCGTTTTGGCATGTACAGACTTTTAAGTCAAGTGTGCATAGACGTAACAAAACGTGCTTTGGCTCAAATCATATTTGCTCTTTGTATGTGTAATTTTAATGTGTGAGTACATGTGTAAGAACGCACACACACGCATACACACACGCGCGCGCGCGCTCACACACACACACATTTACGAGCTAGAAAAATGTGATTATTGTTAATATTTTACATTTCAGAGTACACTATCCTGGTACTGTAATAACCAATGCAACTCTACAAACCAACAAGACCTTCTGGTCGTATGAGGACTGCAGTGCATTCAATGATAACGTTGGGGCGGGCTGCTGGGGCAGGGTGAGTAACCTTTGAACTTTTATATCATATCTATATTTAAAAAAAACACGATTCTCTATCTGTCTGTCTGTTCGTTTATGGACCCATATCTCCCTTAACGTTCTACAAGGGGTAGTGAACTACCACATCTGGATTGCTTCTTTTGAAGATCGAAGATAAACACGGCTGCGCATATTTCCATCGCAATGCATCCGGGTCTATTTGGGGAACTCGTGGAACATGTTGTCCATGGAAACATACGAGCAGGTCACATTACTGTCGAACGTTTACGTAGCCTACAATTGATTTATGTCGATAGCCGACGGGTTGGCGGTCGAGACGAGTCGCATCACCATCGCATAGAGGGCACGTTGCGTCGCGTCGCATCATGCATTGCTTTTGTCATGCTGCTTTTGCCATGTACAACAGAAGTTACGTGTTGGCTCTGCTGACTTCATAATAATATGTGTTGTTTAGAGCTGCGAGCTGTCACAATGTCATGTTTTGTCTCTGGTAACTGTCAAAAGACGTTACGTTTTGTCTCTGCTGAGAGTCACAAAATGTTACGTTTTGTCTGTTTTTACACAAATTTGTTTTGTTTCTGCTAATATTCACAAAATGTTATGCTTTGTATCCGCTGACTTTAAAAAAGTTGTATTTTGACTCTATTGACGGTCACGGTATGTTTTATTTATGTTTTGTATGTGTTGACTCTCACAAGAGATGTTGTTTCTTGCCTCAAATGACTCTCGTAATATGTGCACATTGTCACAGTTAAGATGTTTTTATTGTGATTAATTAGCATTTTTTTCATAGCATTTCACTAAAAGTTAATGCACATTAGAAAGATATTGTATACCTGCCATCTTTATTTTTAATTCCGGGAGATTCATCAGCGGCCCAGCACGTTTCCCGTGTCGCGCTGACTCGATCGGAAGACGGTGGAGGGGGGTACTGTTGGAGATTTCTCGCCGGAACTGCAGTGGAGCACGTCTCAGCACGCTCCCCGTGGTGTTGCGCTGTCTCGATCGGGTGATGACATCAGAAGACGGGAGCATGCATTTTAAGTAATTGTTGTGATGTATAGGCATGTCGCGTGCTTACTTTTGACTTCAGGTAATGTAATAATTACTAACTAAAACAAGGTTTTTTAGTAAAACAAATTTATCTGACTCTTTGTTTGTACAAGACAAGACATGTTTATGTAGTGTGATTGATAACTAGGTGCGGTTAAACATGTCAGACTAACGTATTATTATACTAGCAGGTGCAACTTAGTAATGCAGCGTTGGTTGCTTGACTATAGTTTTGTGGTGTTGTGGTCGCTACTGGCACCCAGCCACTACCTGCATTCTGTCTCTTTCTGTCTCCTTTTCTCCCCGTCTCCCCGCTCCCCCTCTCAATCTCTCACTCTCTTACTCTTCCCCTTTCCCTGTCCCTCTGTCTCCCTCTCTACATCTCTCTACTCTCCTCTTCAACTGGCAATCTGTTTCTGCCTCCCTGCCTCCCTCCTCCCTTTATTGACCGCTGTAATTACATCAATACCGTCTTTGAAAGTGGCCGCCGCGCCTACGCTGCTAATCAAGGCAAAATTCCTTAATAAAAAGTAAACAAGCGGAACCAACCAATAAACGGAACCGATTAGTAATTCACCGCAGTAATGTTTAGATTGACTGCGTGCTATACAATTATTTATTTATCTTTAAGTTTTAACTAAACTAGATACCTCAATTTATATTTTAAAAATACCACAGTATTACATACGTGAATACGATGGCATAACAATCTGTATATTCCAAAACAAAAGGACACTATTTAGTTATATACAAAATATTTTAAACCGGGATACATTAATAAAATAAATATTACCATGAGATACAGATGTGCGGATAGTTGCAAGCTAGTAATACAATAAATATATTGTGGTTTTTGCCAATTTCAGATATAAATGATGTTGTTCCACCACATCTGCATAAAACTTAATGGGTATCTAAACTTTGGTCCCACTTTCAGAGATGTGCTGCTTCGGAAATGTTATATCGAATGCACCGATATTATGACAACACGTGATTACTGCATCATTTATTTAAGCATTGACAATTCTATCAAAAACAAACATGTAACATTATATATATATATATACATACATACATGTAACATTATCATTATATATAGGTATACATATATACACAAATTATATATATACATATATGTGTATATATAATTATATGTATATATATATATATAATATACATGTTTCACTACAGCTACTTTTGTGTGTACAAAATTACATTTGTAACTATAATGTGAGTACACCTATATATTGTTGACATAAGTTTGATGTCAAGAGTGCATATACAGTAAACTTAAGATATAACAAATTCGTTTAAATTGAATGTCCCTTGTATTGAATAAATGAATTGGTCCCATTTACTGTACGAGGTCATTACGATTTTCAATTTTCCCAACAAATTGCATCTTCCATATTTGCGCAACTTCGTACGTACGAAATCTGTTTCTTCGAGAATACGGGCCCAGTGGCGCAAAAATTGGACTCGGAATCAATAAAACCCGGGATTGAATCCGGTGCAGCCATGTCCAGTTCACTCAGCTGTATGAATGAGTATCTACCTACAAACAGTGGTGGATATATCTTGGTGTACAAATAATCTTCACACATTAATTGCAGCATGGCTGAATACTTCCCAAAGACGTTGAGATGGTGTTTGATTGAATAGGTCTGTCAGGGAGTAAAGTGTAAATGCTTTGAGCAGTCCTAAGAACTGGATAATATGCTATAAAAGAACTTATTATGTAATATTATGCTAAACTCTGCACAAATGGTGTTTCGTATTCAATGAGAAGATTGTAAAAGTCTGCCAGTCCAAATGTTGCAGTACTGTAGTCTGCAAAACCATGCGTAGACACTACTTTCTGCAATTCGACATCAAACAACATGTGTTTTCCCACAAATCCCATCGCCTTGTTATCCTACAACAGAAAAGCCATAACCAAAACGTTAAGTACATCACATGTTTATGATGCAAGTTGTTGTATATTGATGTAACGGGTACCTAGGAGACGTTACTAGCTGAAAGGATGGCTGAAAGTGTCTGTCCGTGTTTTGTACCGTTTCTGCAATGCACACCAGAGGCACTCTGGGATACCGCCAACCTCATGTGTAGTTGATTACTAATCGTACTATGTCTCCCTAAACATGCAAACTCCAGAATACATAACACTGACGACGAGGAAACGAACTTAAGCATGTCGGGGGAAGAACGCCCGCTTCGAGCCGTACGTGGAAGAGAAGGAGGGGTTCGAAAACTCCGTTGAACGGTTCGAGTTCTTCGTGATCAGTAACGGTGTATCCGCAGATGTCAAAAAAGCATTTTCCTGTCAAACGTTGGCGCTGAATGCTACGCAAAGTAGAAGACGCAACTGAAGCCGGAGACACCGGCAAATGCGGACTACGATGCGGTAATTCGTGCGGCGACCACGGTTTACAAACAGCAACTAACAATCATAGGCCTGAGAAACAAATTCATGAACAGACTGCGTTGGCCTTCAGAGTCAGTGGCGCAGTTTGCGCTGGCGTTGCGTGAGTTATGCGGTGAATGTGAATACCCACGTGATTATCAAGATGAGGCTCTGAGAAACATGTTCCTAAAGGGCCTGAACTTGACGGCGGTACAAGCGAAGTTAATGCTCTGAGACAATTCGCTAACCTTCAATGAGGCTTATCAGACGGCGATCGCCTAGGAAATGGCCGTGAAGAGCTCGGCGGAGTTCAATGAAAAGCCCGAAGATACTCAATCGGCGACGGCAGCGGTGCATCACGTGACTAGTCGGGGGTCATCAAGATAGAAGCAGACGATGGTGCCGGCCGACCGAGATTGCTTCCGATGCGACAGACACCACTCTACTGCTAAATGCAAATTCATTGATCAACAATTTTACTTGGGTAGTAAAATTGGTCATGTAGCAAACATGTGCAAGTCAAAAGGCCATAAAAGCCGACGGGAGATCAGTGCAGGCAGAGAGGTTTCTCATGTTGATGAGGCCACTGGTGTTTATGGCAGTCATAGTGACTTAGGTCTACATGGATTGTACACAGCGAGTTTAAGAGAGGCATACATGTGGACATGGAGTTAAATGGACACAATGTGTTAATGCTTGTCGATACTGGGGCGGCGGTGTCTATTGTACCGGAGAATGTGTACATAAATGTCTTCCATAGCTTTCCACTAGAACAAACCGGTCTGAAGCTAAGGTCATACACCGGAAATCTAATCCCATTGGCAGATGACAATCAACACCCACAAGGGATTGTACAGAATGCGCAGGCTAGAATATGGCGTGAAGACGTCACCGTCCATTTTTCAAGCGACTATGGAAAAAATCTTGAGTGGCATTGAAAATGTGATCTGCTTCATAGATGATATTCTCGTTGTGGGTGAAGACGAGGCCGATCATCTAAAAACACTCAATCTGGTGCTAGCACGACTAGACCAAAACAGGGTGAAGTTAAACAAAGCTAAGTGCAGGTTTCTGAAGTCGAAGGTGCAGTACTTGGGCCACATCGTGAATGCTGAGGGCATTGAGCCTGAGCAGGATAAGGCTGAAGCTATCAGAAATACACCAGGGCCACCCAATTTTACGGAGTTACAGAGTTTCCTTGGTCTAGTCCAACGACTGGCGTACCTACGATGACGGCAGTAGTATAGGTGTGAAGCTGGATCACCAAAATGATCCAAAGATCAAAGGGTTTTACATGTAAAAAACCGCAAAAATGGGCTGGATTTGGCTACCCAATTTGACGGAATTGCAGAGTTTCCTTGGTCTAGTCCAATATTACGCGAAGTTCATGGCCAAGAGGCTCGGTGCTGCAGCCTCTCTTCAGACGTCTTCAGGCAGGGGTCAAGTGGTCCTGGGATGAGGAATGTGAGGCAGCATTCACTCGGTACAAAAAAAGTACTCTTCAGTTGCACCATCCTCACGCACTACGACCAGAGAAAAGAGCTAATATTGGCTACCAATGCGAGCCAGTATGGTACTGGCGCAGTCATTAGCCACAAAATGAAGGATGGATCAGAGAAGCCGATAGCATTCGCCTCGCGAACACTGAGCAAAGCCGCGAAAAATTACTCAGATCGAAAAGATGGCCTTGGCGATAATACAAGGAGTGAAGAAGTTTCATCGCTACTTGTTTAGTCGCTTTGTCACACTGGTGACGGATCATCGTTCACTGGTTCGCATCTTCGGAGAAAAGACTGGCGTACCTACAATGACGGCAGTAGTATAGGTTTACAGATGAATCACCAAAATGGTCCAAAGATCAAAGGGTATTGCCATATAAAAACGCCAAAACGGGCTGAATTTGCCATATAAAAATGGGTAATTTATCAACTAATAACATGAAAAAATAATTAAAAGATCAATTAATTAAAAGGTCAAGGGTCAAATATCAAGGTCAAATGTCAATGGCGAGCGTCAAGTGGCGCCCCCTGACGAATAGGTGAGCGTAGTGTCTCCCTAACTTACTAAGCGAGGGCGCCATGCCATGATAAAAATAGCGGCGTCTACCGAGTCCCTTAGCGTCCTCATGTTAGCTATACATACTTACTAAGCGAGAAGGCGCCACCGTGGGTACATCTGTAGAGAGCAAGTACAATTCCAGTCACTAAATACACTATATGTATTTGGACACCTAAACACACAGTCACTATATACACTGTGTATATCTGGACACATAAAAACATAGTCACTATATACACTGTATGTATTTGGACACCTAAAACATTGTCACTATATACACTGTATGTATCTGGACACCTAAAAACATAGTCACTATATACACTGTGTATATCTGGACACATAAAAACGTAGTCACTATATACACTGTATGTATTTGGACACCTAAAACATTGTCACTATATACACTGTATGTATTTGGACACCTAAAAACATAGTCACTATATACACTGTGTATATCTGGACACATAAAAACATAGTCACTATATGCACTGCATGTATTTGGACACCTAAAACATTGTCACTATATACACTGTATGTATCTGGACACCTAAAACGTAGTCACTATATACAGTGTATGTATTTGAACACCTAAAACATAGTCACTATATACACTATGTATTTGGACACTTAAAAACATAGTCACTGTATACACTGTATTTATTAGGACACCTAAACCATAGTCACTATATATACTATAAGTATTTGTATGTATTTGGACACCTAAAAACATAGTCACTATATACACTGTAGGTATTTGGACACCTAAAAACATAGTCACTATATACACTGTATGTATTTGGACTCCTAAAAATTTAGGCACTATACACACTAAGTATTTGGACACTCAAAAACATAGTCACTATATATACTGTATGTATTTGGACACACAAAAACATAGTCACTATATACACTGTATGTATTTGGACACCTAAAAACTTAGGCACTATATACACTAAGTATTTGGACACCTAAAACATAGTCACTATATATACTGTATGTATTTGGACACACAAAAACATAGTTACTATATACACTATGTATTTGGACACCTAAAAAATATAGTCACTATATACACTGTATGTATTTGGACAACTAAAACATTGTCACTATATACACTGTATGTATTTGGACACCTAAAACGTAGTCACTATATACAGTGTATGTATTTGAACACCTAAAAACATACTCACTATATACACTGTATGTATATGGACACCTAAAACAGTCACTATATACACTGTATGTATTTGGACACCTAAAACATAGTCACTATATAAACTGTATGTATTTGGACACCTAAAACATAGTCACTATATACACTGTATGTATTTGGACACCTAAAACATAGTCTACGTGCTATTAGGTTAATATACGGCCATATTATACATTTAGCAACAGAATGTGTTCTATGAAGCTATGCAGTCAGTATCAGAAACTGCCCAGTGGCCACTAATGTCCTCATGATTAATCACCCTATGGGGTTGGCTGGGTAAGATGTGGAGCATATTCCCTAGAGACCGACACTTGAAAACAAGTTGGGAGCCACCCTGGATAGTGTAGCTAGATGGTAAACACTGGCCAAGTGTTTGGTTCAGTCATTTAACAAGTCATAGAATAGGTATACTGTGTAGTAAATTGGAAAAGAATATGGTAACACGAAGTAGTATATGAATACTTGAATTGAAATACTTGTTTAAATAATTATCTGTGTTCTGCTATAAATGACATGTTGCACCATGCCATTGCAGGAGGGAGCCAGGCCTGGAATGAATGATGTGAGATTCATTAATGAGCCTCCAGAGCAGTGTTGGGGTGAGCATGGTCATTACAGTCATGGTAGATTATGTAAATATGCATCTGTTAGATGCATATACTTGTGTTGCTGATTTACATACAGTTGTATTCCTAGTATAACTTGTACGACAATTATATATCTTTATATTTCTTTACTTTATACTGGATTAATTATATTGCGCATGCGTGCTGTGTGACATGTGTCCACGCATCATAATCATTAATATATCTACTTACGTATATTTGTATTGTTAGTACTGTATTGACAAACTGTTTACTTTGTTTAGGTTTCTTTTTGTATCCGGAAGTAAGACCACAAATAAAGAACTTGATCGAAAAGATTGGAGCCGACGTGTTTGTTGTACAAATTGGCCCCGTCACAACTATATAGAGTGTATGTATTTGGACAGTTGTAAAAACATAGTAACTATATACACTGTATGTATTTGGACACCTAAAATATAGTCACTATATATATACTGTATGTATTTGGACACTTAAAACATAATCATTATATACAGTGTATGTATTTGGACAGTTGTAAAAACATAGTAACTATATACACTGTATGTATTTGGACACTTAAAACATAGTCACTACATACATTGTACGTATTTGGACACCTAAAATATAGTCACTATATACACTGTATGTATTTAGACACCTGAAATATAGTCACTATATACACTGTATATAGTTGGACACCTAAAACGTAGTCCCTATATACAAGTACATTGTATGTATTTGGACACTTAAAATATAGTCACTATAAACACTGTATGTATTTGGACACCTAAAAACATAGTAACTATATACACTGTATATATTTAACACCTAAAACCATAGTCACTGTATACACTATGTATTTGGACACCTAAAATGTAGTCACTATAAACACTGTATGTATTTGGACACCTAAAAACATAGTCACTATATATACTGTATGTATTTGGACACTTAAAACATAGTCACTACATACATTGTATGTATTTGGACACCTAAAACATAGTCACTATATACGCTGTATGTATTTGAACACATAAAACGTAGTCACTATATACAGTGTATGTATTTGGACACCTAAAAACATAGTCACTATATACACTGTATGTATTTGGACACTTATACACAGTACATCATACTTTGTACCTTATACCTGATATATTTAGGGTTTACCCACTATGGACTATACCTTATAGCATTCACACTATAAACAATGCCTTATACATTATACCTTTAACACTGTACGCTATAAATTATGTATTATACCTTATACATATGTCTTACCCACTATGCTGTATAATGTATAAAGTATAAATAGAATATATGGTTACTGTATATAAGCTATAAGGTACAATGTATAATGTAGAGTTATATGGTATAACTATAAGGTAATAAGTAAAAACGTAAAGTTAAGTTCTTATATAGAGCAGTATCCAGTCCTCGGGTCTGCTCAAAGCTCTTTACGCCCAGGCCATATACAGTATCCCTTATAATTATATTTTGCCCACTATGCACTATACCTTGTACCTTGTAGCTTACACCAAAAATAGATAAGCGAGCGAAAAATGAACAACTTAGAACACGTCCAAAACATGAAATTCTACTGTCGCTAGCATTTTTATGGCTCGTCCTGTCCCGACGATCTTGGTACCATTTGAAAGGATGCACTTTTTGTTATTCTAGCGTCATCTAGATTTCCCGGTAACCGTTCAAAGAACACCGATAAACGGACCCACAATCATGCCGTTTTCGGTGTTCTGTACGGTTCCGAACTATGTTGGCGGCGGGTACTCAGTACACTAGTCTTCCGATTGCGGCATCCTCGCGCGCCAGGGGTCGCTGCTGCTGATTACGTCAGTCCCAGCCAGCAGTACCCCTGGCTGATCGCTTTGCGAAACTCTGAATTTAAGCTCAGCCTATCAAATCGCTCACTAGATCAGTAGATCTACTCAGATCAGGTGGTCATAATAAAACTAATTTCAACCAACCGTGGCTCGTGTTACATGCAATGTTTAGGAAGTAGAAGCAATTATTCGAATACACAATACCGCTCGGCTGCTCGTGCTAATGGGCGAACGGGTCATTATATATTGGGATTCCCAGAAGTCGTTTATCCGTCTTCAAATTGGGGCGGGTATTTGCGCTGTTCTCACGGGTGATGCAGTCGCGACTGGCGAAGTCAATTACTAGTTTGACTCGGCTAACTTCCGCACTTCGCGTAGGAGATCAGCCAGGGCTAGTTTTGCATGGCAAACAGCCCTGGCTTGCGAGGATGGATTGCGGCGCTGTTTTCCTCATTTGCATAGGTTCAGACATGCGCACTTCACCATCTCTTGATTTCATGTTATAAGCAGCGGTTTGAAAATGGGTGGAGCTTATACCATGAAATCAGATAGTGGTGCCTCAATCGGTCGATTTGTGAACTGTGTTGACGAAACAACATCGTTCGCAGTGTCTAAGACACCGGAACGCGCACGGTTGTAGGTCCGTTTTTAGTTAATTTTAGGAATGATTACTAGGAAACCATTTATATGTTTGAATAGCAGAAAAATTAAACTTTCAAACTACATCAAGATTGTTGGGATCCGACGAACCGTAATGCTACTAGCAATCGTTAAAAAAGCGTTTTCGGAACGTGTTTGACAGTTGTTCATTTTTCGCTCGCTTATCTATTTTTGCTTACACACAATACCTTATATATTATACCTTACAGTTATACCTTATTCCCTATACATCATACTTTGTACCTTATATAATTATATCTTACCCACTATGCACAATACCTCATACATTATACCCAGTATACCTAACACACTATACACAATACCTTATACGCTAAACCATATACAAGTGTACTTATAACTTATACACTATACATTGTACCTTATACAGCAAGGTATACTGCACACTAACCTGCAAGGTGTACTGCCCACTAACCTGCAAGGTATACTGCACACTAACCTGCAAGGTGTACTGCCCACTAACCTGCAAGGTATACTGCCCAATAATCTGCAAGGTATACTACCCACTAACCTGCAAGGTGTACTGCGCCCACTAACCTACAAGGTATACTCCCAGTAACCTGTAAAGTGTACTGCCCACTAACCTGCAAGGTATATTGCACACTAACCTGCAAGGTATATTGCACACTAACCTGCAAGGTGTACTGCCCACTAACCTGCAAGGTATACTGCCCAATAATCTGCAAGGTATACTACCCACTAACCTGCAAGGTGTACTGCGCCCACTAACCTACAAGGTATACTCCCAGTAACCTGCAAAGTGTACTGCCCACTAACCTGCAAGGTGTACTGCCCAGTAACCTGCAAGGTATACTACCCACTAACATGCAAAGTGTACTGCCCACTAAACTGCAAGGTGTACTGCTCACTAACCTACAATGTGTAGTGCCCATTAACCTGCAAGGTGTACTGCCCACTAACTTGCAAGGTGTACTGCTCACTAACCTGTAAGGTATACTGCGCACTAACATGCAAGGTGTAATGAGGTGTTGTTTTCTTGTGTCAGTGCGGCGAGTGTTATTTTTAAGTTCAACGTAGGTGATGACGTGGTGACCGTGGGAGAACGGTGCATGACGGGAGGTTTGGGGCCCCGTCGTGGGGGCCCCTCAACCACGCCGAATAACCTCTCAATGTATTAGGCATTTTGTATAGTGTGAATGCTATAAGGTATAGTGCATAGTGGGTAATCCCTAAATATTTAACAAGATTGCCACCCAGAGAATTAACTTTAGGTAGCAGGTGGACAAGGAAGCCCTTTGGCTTATCGAGAGTCCAACCCTTTTATCTACGTGTATCCCGCCCTTCTGAGGTATGTGTTGATTTTATTTTTAAATATATTCACACTACTAGCACCCACACAATCATCAGATAATCTGTTCCATTCACTTACAGTCCTTTGTGGAAGTGAGAACTTTCTTATATCTAATATATACTGCTCCTTTGCTAATGTAACTTCATGTCCTTCTATCTTTCTTAACTGAGAAAAAAATATTTCGATCAATATTTTCATAACCATTCAGTATTTTAAACATTCTATCTGATCTCCTCTCAAGCTCCTGGTCTCTAGTGTTGTTAAACCACATTCTTTTAGGCGAATTTGATAACTAAGATCCCTCAGTATGGATATCATTTTAGTCGCTCTCCTCTGTACTCTTTCTAGCATATATATGTCCTTCTTGCGATATGGCCTCCACGCTAGAATACAATATTCTAACTGAGACCTCACTATTGTTTTGTACAGCGGTATTATTAGTTCTGTTTCCTTATACGCTATATTTCGCCTAATTAATCCAAGGATTTGATTTCCCTTTGAAGCTGCAATTCCGCATTGCTCTGAAACCTTCATATCAGCATTAATGGTTAATCCTAAGTCCTTTTCTTTTACAGTAATACATAGTACAGTATCCTCTATTCTATATTCTACATCTTCGTTCCCATGTGCTGTGTGGAGGCATTTACATTTCCCAAAATTTAACAGCAGTTGCCATTTTTCAGATCATTTGATCACCCTGTCAAGATCAACTTGTAAATGTTGTCTATCTCCAGCATGTTTAATCCTTCTAAACACTTTTGTATCATCCGCAAATTTCAACACCTTGCTTGTTATATCATCATCCAAATCGATTATATATATTAAGAATAATATAGGTCCTATAAGGTATAAAGTATGATGTATTGTGGGTAAGTGTCCAAATACATACAGTGTATATAGTAACTATGTTTTTAGGTGTCCAAATACATATAGTGTTGTCTACAGTGACTATGTTTTAGGTGTCCAAATACATACAGTATATAATTATAGTGACTATGTTTTTAGGTGTCCGAATATTTGCGACGAAGCTGCGCACGCGAATGTTCCACAGAGACCTGTGAGACGGGTGAAGACACCTACGAGGTTTAGAGATTTCGTGATGGACGTTTAGAGTAGCAAATCGTATCCTTGTATTTAAGGTGTTTTACTGTTCTTTATTATGCGTATATCACAAGGACACTTAGTTTTTGTTTCGGTTTATTACAGTCACAAGTATTCTTCCGAGACAGGGAGGAATGTAATGTAGCCGTTTACTATGCGCGATTTGTATTTTACTTTGAATACATTGGGAACTTCCGCTTCTATCCCTTTCACATACGGCGTGTTCTGTGGTTATCAAACTCATTCAAAACAACCCAAATACGACAACATTACAACATTTAAAACAATTCTAAAAATGGTAAACGTTTTAGCGCAGTATCCCGTCCTTAGGACTGCTCAAAGCGCTTTACACCCGGGCATAACTATTCAATTAAACACCATCTCGACTGCTCTGGGAAGCCTTCAGCCACTCTGCGACTAATGAACAAAGACTATTTGTACTCAAATTGTACAGGTATTGCACAATGCACATGGTCAACCTTCATACCCACGTTATATACAAACTTGTCTAAATAACTTCAGCAGACTCTGCGTTTTCTATATTCCTGCTTAGAGTGAACAGGTGTGTGGTTTACTTATCATATGTATGTATATTTAATTACATGTCATGGCATTGCGTAATAAAATACATGCCGAACTTCTGTTCACCTACTTGTATTGTTTTTAATTACGATCTAGTCTTTGTTTGGATAATTATAGTTGGAATCCCGGAACCAGCTGTCTTAGCTTAGCTGGTTCCATGTCAATGATGTCATGCAGGCATGATTAAAGGGAATAAAAACATCTATTGCTTGAATTCATGTTATATTACATCCTGCTATCTATTTCCATGTCCACCAAGCCAAAAAAATCAAAAAAATTCAATGAATTAGAAATTCCACATTTTATGGTGTACATTCGGACATTTTCGAATATGCATATTTTTGGCGCGCTTTTCGGGATGCCGAGATGTGACGTCACTTATGACTCAAACTCGTATCAGGCCGACCCTTTCCATGCATTCAGAGCATGTTTACAAGTATAGCTTTTGGGTCGAAACGAGCGTCAGAACGAGTTATTGTGCAATATTCCGACGTAATACAAACACTAGTCATCATAGAGGAACAAGCAGTTATCTTACGGTTCCACATGAATCGAATTTTATTCAAAACAACGAATGCGAATGGGCCTACAAGTCGACTAGGTTTCGCCGAGCTTGGGCTCGTTTTCAAAATAATTATATCGAATGCAACCAACGGGAGATAATCTACACCAATAAACATACATAGCAAACATATATTGTATCCAGCTACATCAAGTAACGTGTATAATCTCATAATATCACTAGAATATCGATATATGACGGAGTTGTACAATTTATCATAACAACTTAAATCAGTCAGAGAGCTTCCGTTGGTCCCGCTAGTTCAGTGGGTAGGCGCGTTGGTTATTTGTCATTTATTTTACAATCGGGCGACGCCGGTTCAATCCTGACAGCATGCAAACCTTTGATTTTCTATACACTTTTTTGTTTATGTTTTCACGAAGTAATATAAACAAAATCATTTTATACTATAATGCACTGTTTTTAAATAAAAAAAAAAATTGTAATTACTATTTATTCGCCACAAAAATGAAAATATGGTCATTATATAACGATGTTTCTAAATTTTATATTATCCAAACAAATATAATGTAATGGATATATAATTTATTAATTGTAAATATATTGTACGGTAATATATTGTAATTATATATGTGAAAACAGATTGAGATCTGTCTGAATAAATACAATTTAGAAACATCGTTATATATAATGACCATATTTTCATTTTTGTGGCGAATAAATAATTACTACAAAAATAAAAATTATTTACAAACAGTGCATTATAGTATAAAATGATTTTGTTTATATTACTTCGTGAAAACATAAACAAAGTGTATAGAAAATCAAAAGTTTACATGCTGTCAGGAGTGAACCGGCGTCGCCCGATTGTAAAATAAATGACAAATAGCCAACGCACCTACCCACTGAGCTAGCGGAACCAACGGTAACTCTCTGACTGATTTAAGTTGTTATGATAAATTGTACAACTCCTTCATATATCGATATTCTAGTGCTATTATGAGATTATACACGTTACTTTATGTAGCTGGATACAATATATGTTTGCTATGGATGTTTATTGGTGTAGATTATCTCCCGTTGGTTGCATTCGATATAATTATTCTGAAAACGAGCCCAAGGCAAGCTCGGCGAAACCTAGTCGACTTGTAGCCTGTAGGCCCATTCGCATTCGTTGTTTTGAATAAAATTCGATTCATGTGGAACCGTAAGATAAATGTTTGTTCCTCTATGATGACTAGTGTTTGTATTACGTCGGAATATTGCACAATAACTCGTTCTGACGCTCGTTTCGACACAAAAGCTATCCTTGTAAACATGCTCTGAATGCATGGAAAGAGTCGGCCTGATGCGAGTGTGTGTCATAAGTGACGTCACGATACCACGTGATCGCCTAGCTCATTAAAATTTCATTTTCCGCGGGAATCGCTTCACAGACGGGCTTAAAATCGAATTTATGCTACAAATGTATTTTTCTATATTTGTTTAATGTTGTCAAATGTTACATACAATGTTAAACTTTGTGTACACATGGAAAAAGGATTTTAGCTAATGCCTTATTTTTATTTCCTTTAATAAGACAACATACGAATTGCAATCATTTGGCACAACAGTGCGACTTACACGATGCATTGCATGAACACATTCCGAAGCGGAAACAATTAGTGCAAACAGAGTGGTGGCATTTAGTTCCTCAATCGGCATCAGTTAATATGCATTGTAACAAATGTGCAGTGTATTTAATATGTCAAATTTGTGCCAAATGTAGACAAAAATTATGGGACGTCGACGGGGCGTTTGGGGTGTAAGACCACATTAAGGATTCATCCGCCATTACCGACCGAAAGAATGCCTTTGACAATACCGTTTTGGTGTGATGTGTGAGTTTTTTCGAGCACTTTGACATGCTAGTCCAGTGAATACTGAATGTACTACTGCATTAGACATTTCACGAGGTAGCAATAAATATACGCTAGTCGCTCGCGTATTCGCACAGTGGCTATTTTGCAGCACGCACCAATATTTCAAAATCCGTCACCAGATTGGGGCGAAATTTAGGGGTGTCAGGTTTGGATGGATTTTTCTGAAAAATGAGGTATGAGAATTTCACGAGTTTTCTACAGCACTTGTGTCAATGGAGAATAAATATGCTGTGAATTTTTCAAGAAAATCATAAGAAAATTTTTGCAGGAAATGAAGGAAACGTTATAATGGCCACCTATGTAAAAATTAAATGTGGTCTTACCCCAAATTAGAAATACGGCCCGTTTTATTATGAAAACCGCCAAAATGTGATTTGAGCGACGAGTGATGGTTTTTCGGCTGCATTTGGAAGCTGATGTAGACCAGAATACCGTGCAGCTATTGCACAGTGTTAGTGTTACGTCTAAAAGAGGTTTTAAAAGTCATTAGTACGCCAGTTATTAGGTGATATGCATAGAAACTAAAGTGATAATTTAGGTGGTGTGAAAGTTAAAAACTACATTCCAAGCATGTTCTATGATACTTAGTGCCACGAAAGCTTTGCACGAGGCAAGGCAGCTTAAGCTAATTGTAGGCTTACGTCAACTACTCTGACAAGAAGCTGTTTTTATCACTGGTATTTTGTACGTTATATCCGTATATTTAACATCGGAAATGTTTTTTAGTACCCTTGTAAGAATTTGGTGATGTTTGAATAAAACATGATTAGGACAATGGACTTGTTGATGTACTTGGAGAGATACTGGCTGCCACAACTGTCAGCAACCTTTATCACGTGTCTTGGATGTCCCTGTCAAACGTTTGTTTCTTTCTGAAATTATCTATTTTGCCAGCTGTACCTCTTGTTTCCAATAATGTGTGTACATCAGCGAAATATATAGTGGCCGAGTAATTGACGTGTGGCGATGTTTGGGCACTCTGTGTCAAACAGAGATCTGCGCCTGTGTAAAAGTATGGTTATTTTAAGGGGGGTTAGGATGACAATTTGTGTGACGCAAGATATACGTTCTACTAGGCATCCCATTTTTTTTTTCATAACGTACTATGTATATACCTCAATTTATACCCAGCGTTTTAGCGCGTTATCTACAATATAATTGTAGTTACCATCAAAAGACGCCTCTGTGCCTTTCAATATTGTGAATATTGTTGAAATGCCTGGCTTGTGCTCTTGATGCCTACTGGTGTCGTACACGAGTGACACACAGTTCATGATAGCATCATATTATTTACCATAGTTTGTGGACATTACGTTATAACAAAATTCGTGAAGATGTGCAACTTGGATGTCTAATAAAATGCTGCTTAAAGTAATGATTTTGTGTATTTTTTTACCAAAAGTTACAACATTTTATGAAAAATGACCAAACAATATATTTCGTTAATATTCTATATATTTTACTCCTGTATCGGTAAGACACTGTGTTGGCCTGTATGTTTTGCTCAGTATCATTCGTGTCAGGCAAACTTCGTATGTGGTATAAGGTACCAAATAAGCATGTTTAAACCAACTCAAGGCGCTGTTTAGCTTGGAGGTGTGCACAGTTTGATGACGCATATTTTAATTGTTATTGAGACAGTGTAAATGTTCCCTTGTGGTTAATCTAGTTATATTTATAGCTTTATAAATCTAACTTTCGTGAAGATTTGCAAGATTCAGGAGATCTATTTGGGGTAAGACCACATTAAGGATTCGTCCGCCATTACCGACCGAAAGAGTGCCTTTGACAATACCGTTTTGATGTGATGTGTGAATTTTTTCGAGCACTTTGATATGGCACACGTTAGTCCAGTGAATACTGAATGTACTACTGCATTATATCTTTTATGAGATAGCATTAAATATACTCTAGTCGCTCGCGTATTCGCACAGTGGCTATTTTGCAGCACGCACCAATATTTCAAAATCCGTCACCAGATTGGGACGAAATTGAGGGGTGTCAGGTTTGGGTGGATTTTTCTGAGAATTTCAAGGTTTTCTACAGCATTTGTGTCAATGGAGGTTAAATAAGCTGTGAACTTTTTCAAGAAAATCGTATGACAAATTTTGCAGGAAATGAAGGAAACGTTATAATGGCCGCCTATGTAAAATTAAAATGTGGTCTTAATGGGTCAGCATACTGATAGTTTTCCCATTGGCGATCATGTTAACGTTTTGTCTGATTGTAAGAAAACGTGACCTAGAAAATGTATTAAACTTCTCATCTGCCGTGGTCATCATCTCATTGACATGCTGGTCGAGTTCAGTCAAAATCTAATATTTCTAGCTCTTACAAAATGCCTGTATGTATGACACCCGTCAATATTTACAAATGGATGCAAGCAGTAATCCGGCTAAAGTGTCAACTAGCCAAATTGCTGCCAAATACCCTTCCGCTTAGTCAAATCAGCTAAAAAGACACCATTTTACTGTCAACAGCTTCTATAATCACATCTAGAAATCTGACTACTCAAATGCACTTACGTCAGAGCAAGTGAACATTGTAAAAAATCATTTCTCAAAAATATACTGCACTTTTTTTCGTCTGTAACCAAGCAGGAAGTCTAACAGTGTCCTGACCCCAAATAGGCATGGTGATTTTGGAGAATAAAATGTTGAAAACAACACACTTTATAGGCACCAATGTTACAAGCACTCTGCAATTTTTTTTTTTTGTAATCTCTCCAGGTGTTTGTGTTTTATGCACAAATCAAAGGTGCCACCAAACTTGGCTAGGCACCAGAAAAATCAGCACTTCGCTGTTGGACAATTTGTAATCCAGCACAATGTTCTCAGGTGGCACTATGAACTCCTGATACAGTTTTTCAGAAAGTCCAATATGCGTTTTATAAGAAAATTCAATACAGGCAGTAACAACGTTATATTCAAATTTGTATTTATTTTTTGACCTTGTGCCCTATTTACAAAGGTAAACATCAACAAAAAGTCACCTTAGGGTGTGAATTCCTCAAAGGCCAGACGTCTCGAGCAGTTCAATTACATAATATTACACAGCCTAATTAGCAGACATTCAGAAAACAATGCCACTTGCTTGATTGGCCAGAAGGTCCAGTCAGTAGACAGATCTGATAACAGGCTCCGGCTATGGCTGACTCCAGCTAATCACTGTCCTCAGACTTCATTAGGGTCAATGACAACATCTTCACGTGTGTTTAGTTAGCTGAAGTAAACAAAAAACAATCGATGAATCACCCTGCTGCAATGTTATTGGTTCATTTTCATACATATTTTCAAATTGAGGCTTAACTACTGGCATACGCACCCCACCCCCTTATAAGACATGTGTTCCGTCGTTGTGATTTGGACTTGCAGACTGATGAGAAGTCTGTAATATCCAAAAACGGTTTGTTCCATTCAACTGTAGTTTTGCCATTCACGTATTTTCAGTAATTGTTTCAAGATATTTGAAGTAAAATGCGTCCTCCGTGATTGTGCAATGACTATAGCGTGCTTTCGTTGTCAGGCTCTCTAATTGGGGTCAGCACACTGATAGTTTTCCCATTGGCGACCATGTTAACGTTTTGTCTGATTGTAAGAAAACGTGACCTAGAAAATGTATTAAACTTCTCACCTGCCGTGGTCATCATCTCGTTGACATGCTGGTCGAGTTTAGTCAAAATCTAATATTTCTAGCTCTTACAAAATGCCTGTATGTATGACACCCGTCAATATTTACAAAATAATATTAATGGATGCAGGCAGTAATCCGACTAAAGTGTCAACTAGCCAAACTGCTGCCAAATACCCTTCTGCTTAGTCAAATCAGCTAAAAAGACACCATTTTACTGTCAACAGCTTCTACAATCACATCTAGAAATCTGACTACTCAAATGCACTTATGTCAGGGCAAGTGAATATTGTAAAAAATCATTTCTCAAAAATATACTGCACTTTTTTTCGTCTGTAACCAAGCAGGAAGTCTAACAGTGTCCTGACCCCTTAACTCGTCTGTGTTTTCCGCCATGGCATTCATCACTGGTACCTCATCCCAACTAACACATGTTCGTTGGACTAACTTAGTCAAATGCTCGCCACGCAAGCAAGCATTCATTTATGCCGAAATTGTTTGAAGAGCTTGTTATTGCTATCTCCCCACAAAGACAGTGATGACTGCAGTGGACAAGATGACATGTCGCTTTTGTTAATTCTTACGATTACAGTTTTGGGTGTTTGCTTGCTCAGTGTCTAGTTCAATTTCGGAAGGACGTCAACGAGACGACCGATCAACGATCGGCCAACATCACCATGCACTATTCTACGGGATAAGATTCAGTTGATAAAGACACGCAGCATACACTGAGTTATCAAACAAATGCACTCACATTAATATAACGATCAAAATTTACAACATAATAAACATGTGTTTGCATTACACTCAGCTTTCATAATAAATGAGTGTCACCAAAGCGACGCATGTCGCCGGCCGTCCACGGCTGTTGTCCCTGCTCCGACCTGAGCGTGTATGTCTTGTTGCGCGCCATGACCGGATGTGACGCGAGAATGGCGGCGATCGTGCTCGCATCGAGCACGCAGAAGACGTGCAGTGCGCGCAGTAGGCGACAATGCGACGATAGCTGAATGAGTGCCTTGTTCAACGCCGACGTACCGCGGATGATCGGCGTGAGCAGGACCAGCATCTCGAGCGTGTCAGTGTAGTGGATGGCAGCCTGTTGCACCTCGTCTTGGATGAATGTAAACGTCTCGATTCGAAGTGCGGATACTGGCACCTGCGGCTTGAGGATGGACGCGACAGTATACGGCGGGCAGGTGGGGTCGAACTTGAGAGTAACCCTCAGGTCGGGCAGCGTCTCCCGCACAACCTGCCAAATGTCAGCGCTGATATCGCCGCCGTACATCTGTTCCCGGCGACACAGCATCGACAGGTAGCGTAGAGGCGCGCGGTCATCGGTGGTTAACGCGAGCAGCACGTCTTCGGAGACGCTGCTGCCAAACACACGCAGGTGGGTGAGGTGACGGCAGCGACGCACGACGCTCAGCAGACACGCAGGGGTGACTCGGCACACGAGCACGCTGTTCTCGACATACAGCTTCTCGACGCGTCGTTCATTCGCCGACAGAACGTCCAACAGCTCATCGTTGATGCTCACGACCATTCCGCGTAGGTCGACCACCGTCAACTTCTCCCCGCCGCTACTGCTGAACAGGCCGCTCAGTGCCGTCAAGAACTCCTGGCCGCCATAGAAGTACGGATTCTCGCCGACGAACTTAACGCGCAGCTTGCTCAAAGATCGCTGCGGCACTTCCGACAGCAGGGTGATCACGCGGCAAGCGTGTATGCGATTTTCAGCAACGCTCTGGTCGAGATCGATGTTGACCGACTTCAAGATGGCGCCTCGACGCTCGACGCAGCGAATGAGGCGCGCGTCCTGCGGCTTGCAGAAGACAAAGTCGAACTCGTTCCACAAGTAGATTGAATCGAAGGCATGCGCCCAAGAACTGCACGTCAGCGATGCGTGGTAGCGGTCGGCTATGGATAGACTGGAGAAGATCGAGACGAGTATGTGATCCGGTAGGGTGCACCAGTAGTGGTTCATCGTGCCACCTACAAAAGAAATATACACGGTGGCGCCAGTTTGTCAAGTTGATCTGATCAGAGCCAGTAGTCGCAACCCTACCTAATCAGTTTAATTGCTAATTTATATTACAATATATATACAACAAACAATACATTTCTAAAACTATCAACCCAACACTATCTATTATTTCTTGTTGTCACCTGGTCATGGCTGTGTTCAGATTCCACAACCTAGGCTACAACTTGTTGCAGTTAAAGCCACAAAATGTATAGATTTGGAGCTTGGTAAAACAAAAGTAGTCATAAATGTTAGAAGGTTGACTATTACGTTTAAATTCAAAATTGACAAATGTCTCCAATCTTCACATGATCCGATACCACAAAGTTGGACTCTCTAAAAGTCTAAGGCTTCATCTCACCAACTGCCATTTGGGGTTTTGCTCTGGGTGGCAATTCTATTAAAATTGTTTTAAATCTTATTAAATCTACAAGAAATAATCACTCACTGCATGTACACCAACATTGGTCACTAGCTGGTAACGTGGATTGTTTTGGGTTGAGAAAATACATGTTTTAATACTGCAGTTGGATTGACACGCTCTCAACATGGGCATTTGGGTAAGCGTTTAGTGCATCTATGTAATGTGATTTATTCAAAAGTGTTCGTACGTGGTGAATTATCACCCAGACAACGCCCAGACAACTGATGCGTGACGGCTAGCCCCATTGTCAAAGCCGCATAGCCAAAGTCCAGCTCGGCTGTACAGCCTGACGCGCACAAACAACAAACAATCACCGATGGGGCGGAAGTCGCCGAAGACGTGCACGGGGTCGAGGCCGCGCAAAGTCAGCTCAGCTAGCGACGACCCTATTACGGCTAAGCTAATGGACATTTTGACAGATAAACATTTTGTCGCGAACGTCGCCGAACAAATCGCAGACATTCTCGCCCTGAAACTGAGCGCGCGCCTTGAGAAGCTAGAGAAAGAGGCTTCTCTACTCACCAAAAAGGTGCATACGCTGGAGGAGAAGATGGAAACGTTGGAGACGGAGGCGGACAGACGTGAACAATACACGCGTCGTCCGAACCTCCGGCATTCCAGAGACATCAGACGAAGTCACAAACAACTTAGTCATCAACACAATAAAGAAACTGGGGTTAGAAGACATTGGTGTCAGTGACCTGGAAAGAAGTCACCGCCTAAGTAAAAAGACCGACGAACGTGGACTCTCCCGAAAACAAACAATAATTGTACATTTTCTTGTGAGGCGGTGAGAGGAAGTGTACCGCCAACGCACCAAACTGAAGAACCATAACCATCACCATCGGGATGTAAATGTATACTTTTAATTTTCTAAATGTAAATATTTTACTGCAGTTGAGTTTTCTGAAGCATTTAAACAAGAAAACATATCTTTATTTTTCTTTTATGTTCTGCATCAATTGCCGTAGTTTGGAGACTCAATGGGATTCTCTTCAAGAATTACCTTCTGATATGTCGTCAAAAGGCCTGACTCTAGATCTCATTGGACTCACTGAAGTTTTTAAAGTTAAAAATGATTGACGTTATAAAATAAATGGGTATCACAATTTACTATTCAATACAAGACTAGATACAGACGATGGGCATGGTGGAGTTGGCCTATACATCAGTAAAAAATAGACCTATTTTAAACGTGAAGACTTGTCAATATTTATTCCTCATGTATTTGAGTCCATTTTTGTAGAAGTTCAAACTAAGAAATCTAAACCTATAATTGTGGGTGTAATCTATCGTCCCAACTCTCATCCACGTGCAGATCTTGGTCTATTTAAGGGTACAATATTAGACATCCAAAACAAAATCTCAAATGAAACTAAAGTAGCGTACCTGATGGGGGATTATAATATTAATTTACTAATTTTTTTTACAACAAAACTAATGATTTGATAGATAATGTAATAGCACAAGGATATATTCCACACATAACTAAACCTAATCATACTCACCCCAACTATGAATCGGGGATTATCGTTACAGACAAGACTGACCATTATATAATATTTCATTTAATACATGGTAAACCTGCAACACAAAACACAGCATATAAACAAAAACGCTAGTTAAACATGACCAACATAAAAAAAATTAGGAGTCTTTTGGCTATGGCTGACTATTCCTCTGTCCTATCTACTAGCAATGCAAATGAAGCATACACCAACTTAATGTTAATATATACATCACTTTATGAAATATCCTGCCCAGTTGAAACTATCAGAGTAAATATATTAAAAGAGAGCCTTGGGTAACATTATAGTTTCTTCAATAAACAAAGACAAATTACTCTGCAGAAAGCTAAATAAGCCCAATCCAGCGAGAGAGAATGCTTATAAGGTATATTGTAGACTATTTAATAAGATCAAAAGAGCAGCAAAAACTAAGTATTATACTGAAATACTCGAAGAACAAAAACATAGCATCAAAGAAACATGGACTATACTGAGGAAGGCAATATTTAATTAAAAAAAAGATTTTCCAATTACCTGAAACTTTCATTGTAAAAGGAGAAAAGTATCAAATCCGGCTTTTATTGCTAAAGAGTTTAACAATTTCTTTGCTGATATAGGTAAATCAGTGAGTGATTCAATACCTCCTCATACAGCTTTCGTCTGTGGACTGAATTCGCTATGGCCTATGACTGTGACATACATCGCAAATTCTGGTGAAAGGTAGGAACTCCTCTCTGACTGCTTTGTTCTGGGAATGTTTTGTTCGATAGTGCCTCCTTGATTTGATAATTCGGATTTATCATATTTAGTAATAATATTTGCCAGGCCTTGACATTAAGGTTTTGAATCCACTGGCCCAGGGGGGCGGTAGATTTAAAAAGTTAGTGGCCCGCCTGTGAAAGTTACTGGCCCGGATTTTGTATTACCGTAAAAAATACGCTGATACTGAGGTGCAAAACATTTTTAGTCTTTTATAATTTTACCAACAAAGTTGTTAAAAGTTACTATACACATATTAATTGTTCAAAGTGAGATGTCCAAAGCTAACAATACTGTAATATTGTTCAAGTGTGTACTCAGATGCATATATACAGTATTTGCCAAGTTTAAATAAAGTGTGGCCAGTGTGACGACAGCTAGTCAGTCAGTAGTTGAGTTGACGCTGTTTTCATGTACAGGTCATTCAAGGCATTATACTATTTCACGGTTCATTCGCTAGGTGGCACCACCCAAAATAGGTGGCCTTCACCTCGCCCTTGCTGACGGAGCGTTACATTTGGTTTCTGTTACTTTAGCCACTAGTTAAATTTGGATTTAAGCTGTATTCCTGTCATATATCTAGAGAAGAAAAGGCGTGCCTAATTCTAAAGTCGAGGCAGCTTCCAACTACCGTACAAAGTGTGTCCAACTCCAAGAGACGCAGCGCGACTTAAAAAACGGCATCTCTCGTCATAAAAACCTGCACTGCTGGTTCAGTGGTTGTTAGAAAATTTATTCGATGGCTTTGCACGCCGTCGTCCGCATGACTCGGCCGTAATCGTGGGCAAGGCTAAATTTGCTCTCATTAATGCCAGATCTCTGCGAAACAAATCATTGTTCGTACGTGATTATGTTGATGAGTGTTCTCTGGACATTGTTGCTGTAACTGAAACCTGGTTGACAGATGAAGACAAGGTTTCAGTTTCTGAACTTTGCAGAGAAAATTATACGCTCGTTCACCAGCCGCGTGGTGGCGCTCGATGCGGTGGAGGCGTTGGAGTTCTGTTCCGCAAAACTCTGCAGCTCGTGTCACGTACCACTGTTGACACGCACGCTTCTGAAACACTCTCCGTCACTCTACGCGATGCCCGCATCGGTTGCACAACACGTGTTATCGTCATGTACAGACCGCCAAATACGTTTTTTGGAACTTTCCTGGACGATGTCTCCAAAGTGTTACTCATCGCTGCTGCTCATCCCACAGAGACGGTCGTGTGCGGTGACTTCAACACGAGATACAACAATTCAACTCGCACCGACGCGGTGAATCTGGCCGATCTGCTTGATACGGCTGTCTTTGTGCAACATGTTAATGGCGCTACTCACGAACGGGGTAATACACTAGACCTGATAATAACGGCGAAAACATCACATCGTATTACCACTGCTGCCGTGCCCACGACACTAATTACCGATCACTACGCCGTCGAATGTGGGCTCTTCCAGTCAAAACCAGACCGTCTGAAACGACACGTTACATATCGGAAATATGCAGCGATAAACAACAGCAGTTTCGCAGCAGACCTAGAATCGTTTGACCTTGATGCTGACGAGACGGACCCAATTGCTCTTCTCGATACCTGTCTACGCACCAACCTTCTCGTGTCACGGACCATCACGGTCAGGCCGATGACCCCGTGGCACACAAATGAACTGGCCGAAGAAAAGCGAGCCCTCCGTCGTGCCGAACGCCATTGGCGAAAATCAGGCCTAACGGTACATCGGCAGATTTTTACAAACCCACGGAACACCTACCGGAAATCGCTGAAGACAGCACGTTCCGAACACTATAGATCTGAAATTGTGAAAGCTGGCGGCAATATGCGCCTCATCTATAATATCGCAAACCCACTTCTTGGTCGAGACGCAGCCAGGACCCTGCCCGAAGTGGCAGACGTATCCCACGCTGCACTTGCTACCAGATTCCAGCGAAGCTTCACAGAAAAAGTGGTAGCTCTGTGTCGTAATCGGTCTCCGCTGCCAGCTGATGACACGACAATGGTTATGACTGCTCACTTAGATGTCTTTGAACCTGCGTTGCCGTCGGATGTGAAGCGGATAGTGCTGGCATCTGCTGTGGGATCGTGTGAACTCGACCCACTGCCAACATCGGTCGTGAAACGTCATATTGATGCTCTGTCTCCTGTCCTAGCTCGCATCATCAATGCCTCGCTATCGTCTGCTGTAGTTCCTCCATCTATGAAGCATGCTGTTGTAGTACCAATATTGAAGAAACGAGGCTCTGACGCCATCGTACTCACCAACTACCGCCCAATCTCGAAAATCACGTTTGTGGCGAAGACGACTGAGCGCTTCGTTGCCCAACAATTACAACACTTCATGGAGGAGAACGGTATCTACGGAATTTACCAGAGTGCGTACCGTGCACACCATAGTGCTGAAACAGCACTCGTGCGTATACACAACGACGTTGCACAATCGATTGATAGTCGCCGGGGTGTGCTCCTAGTGCTACTGTATTTTACTGCGGCTTTCGACACCATCGATCATACCATACTGCTGCGACGGTTGCGTGGATTCGGGTTATCTGGCGACGTCCTTGCCTGGCTGACATCTTATCTGTGTGATCGAATATATGTAGTACGTGTAAATAATGGCGTGTCGGAAGTAAACACCATAATGACAGGAGTACCGCAAGGGTCTGTCCTGGGACCGATACTTTTTAACGTGTACATCGCACCTTTAACCAAACTTCTACAACAGCACAACATTCAACACCACCTATATGCAGACGACACTCAACTCTACATCACTTTCCCACCAACCGACCACATACAAGCCCTAGCACGTATGGAGGCCTGCATAAAGGAAGTGAAAATACGGCTCCATGACAACGGACTCGTGATGACACCAAATCCGAAGCCATTGTCATCCGTTCGCCAAGTCTGCGTACTCCTATATCGTTAAGCCGCGTCAACATATGTGGCCAGTTCGTTGACACCTCTGTTATCCGAGATCTCGGATTCGTCATTGACACTGATCTATCGATGGCGTCACAAGTAGCGAACGTATGTCGCAACGCCTATTATCACCTGTCACAAATTGCAAAGATACGAGATTCTGTTACCACCAGTGCATGTAAGAGTCTGGTCCACGGACTGGTGACATCGCGACTTGACTATGGTAATGCGATGCTTTTCGGAATAAACGATCGTCATCTGCACCGTCTGGAAATGGTTCAGCGGTCTGCGGCTCGAATTGTTATGCAGATTCGGCGGGACGATCGGCAGTCCATGACGACAATACTGCGGAAATTACACTGGTTGCCTGTTAGGAGGCGTATTGAGTTTAAGATAGTCGTTCTTGTGCACAGGGCATTATACGATGGTACGCCTGAGTACCTTGCGGCACCATTACACCAATATACACCACGCCGTTCCCTACGCTCTGCAAGCGGGTTACTCTTGCAAGTTCCTAGAGTGAACTTAGAACGTTTCAGCCGCCGTGCATTTGCTTGTGTTGGCCCCACTCTGTGGAACAAACATCCCATGAACATGCGCGCCAAAGGCAATCTCCCTCAATTTAAGAAATAACTAGACATTGTTCTTCTCCACTTAATGGGTTTTACATGACCGACATTGGACTTTAACACACATATTATCTTATTTATTATGATTGTAGTATTCATTATTTATTATCATTGTAGTATTCATGGTATTAGTGTTTTTTATATTTCACACATTTAATATTACTTTTAACGAATGCAGTTTAATTTGTAAATATATATTTAAAATAATTTACACTGAGGAACATTCTAGTTTTAACATGTTTTATAGCCTATCGTTATTATTATTTTATTATTTACCTGGACTAATTATAATTTTAAGCTGGTTAGTATTTTAATGCTTGTACACACCTGTGAACGGGGCAGCCGTCCCGGATTTGACGGTGTCAAAATAAAGTTTTATTATATTATTTATTATTATGTCAATGACTTGATGTAGAATTTCTGTTAAAATCTAGCTACCATTTTCATCAAGAGAAAATCAGCATGGGAGATGTGCACTGCCAGATGTTAAAAATATAAGATATCAGACGGACACCCAACATTTCAGCTTCTCACCAGCATAACTAATAATATTAACTATCACTATCACTACTAATCATCTCACCATGATTACTGCCACAGCAGGGTAGATTTTGCATTGTCCGGCTGTGGGAAGTCATGGACAGAAACCATGGAGGAGGGAGTCACCTGGGGTGTTGAAAGGTGGAGTGTCTGCAGAAGGAGATAGTTAGGTTGACAGATATTGTGAAGGGGATGGAGTTGGGAACTAGCAAGGAGACAGGTGGAATGGAGAGAGACGACAGGGAGAGAGGTGTGAATACTGCAAGACTGAAGGAGAATAGCAGTGGCAAGAAGACTGAGGAATGGAAATTGAGAGGAGGGAAGGTGATTGGAGGGGAAGAAATTGGAAAATCGACGACAGAAAACGTAACAAGCGTGAGGGCGACAGGGGAGAAAGTGACCGCAGAGAAGGAGGGAGGGAAGATGGGAGAGGAGAGAAGAAAATGAGATGGGAGGAAAGATGAAGGGACGAAAGGAAGTGAGAGCAAATGTGATAGAAGAGAAGTCGATAAAAGGGACGATGACAGGAGGAAATCTGTTGACAGTGGGACAGGTTGCATCTATTTAAACTAGATTCGCAGGGGGGACTCACAGAGAAGCCTAAAACTTGAGGCATAGATGAAGACAGCACACATGAATCAGTAAAGAACAGTCTGAAAAACTCTTCTGAAGCTGGATATGAATGTGTTTGTTTAAATGCAAGGAGTATAGTAAACAAAAGAAATGAACTAAACATTATGGTAGAAGATATTGACCCTCACATAATAGGTATAACTGAATCCTGGACCACCACTGATATATCAGATGCCAAATTGGGACTGACAGGATATGTAATGTTTAGGAAAGATAGAATAGGAAGAAAGGGAGGTGGAGTTATTTTATATATTAAATAATCTATCCAGGCTTATGAAATAAAATTAGAGAAGCAGATTGCGAAGAAGCTGTTTGGTGTAACACAGTTACATGAAATTCAACGTTAACAGTTGGCTTAGCTTATCAAAGTCCAAACGTAAGCATAGAAGAGAATGAAAAATACAAAACGCTATCAGGGAAGTAAGCAAACGGGACTGTATTATTATAGGGGATTTTTAACCACGGGCAAATACAATGGAAATATCTAGAGTATGGGGAGTGAGGACCACAAGTTTTTAGTTCAAGATACTTTCCTTTCTCAACATGTGCTAGAACCAACCAGGGGTGACAATGTGTTAGACATAGTTTTGTCCTCACAGAATGAATTAGTTGACAATGTCAAGATATGTGAGCCACTGGGGAGTAGTGATCACAACCAGATACATTTTACCATCAAAGTAAAATCAGAAAGGAATAGTAAAAAGCAGAAATTTCCATAAAGGAAGGTATAAGAACATGAGGAAATATTTAGCAAAGATAGACTGGAATAACACACTGAAAAATAAGACAGCAACAGAATGCTGGAATATGTTAAAGAGTGAAATTAAGTGCATAGTCAATAAATTTGTACCGTTCAAAAAACAAGGGAAACGGTCCAAAAAGAAACACTTATTGAAAGAAGCCATTGGTTTTGGTGCGCCACTGAGCTCGGATTGTCTGAGGATATTGGCGCTTAAGAAGTTATTTATTATTATTATTATTATTAAAAAAATTAAGTATAAACAAATGATGTGGAAGTCATATAGATGTACTGGAAATGATGAAGACTACAGCATTTATAAAGAAGCACTTAACCAAGCTACAGCTGAAATTGGAAATTCAAAGAGAAGCTATGAACAACAATTAGCTAGTAATATAAAACATGACAGCAAGAGTTTTTATGCGTGTATTCGAAGCAAACAGAAAGTTCAGGATAAGCTCGGTCCTCTAGAAGATAGTGCTGGAAATATAATATCAGGGGGATTCTTAATGGCAGAAGACCTGAATGAGTATTTTAGTTCAGTGTTTACCGGGGAAAATATTAGTTGCACTGCCATACCAGAGGCTAAGTCCAAGCCAAGGGGGCAGATTAAGACTATTTAGGACAGTTAATTGTAACCCCGGAAATAGTAGCTATGAAAATAAGGGCTATGAAGAATAATAAATCACCTGGAGTGGATGGGATTCCGCCCAAACTACTATTGGAAATTGTAGAACAAATTAGCATACCGCTTGCAACAGTTTTCAATTTGTCATTAGAAGAGCAGTGTTTCTCTGGTATATATGACAAGCGAGGCGGGCCGCCTCGCCCTTTTTTATGCCGCCTCGCCCAAAATATGCCAAAATTGCCGCCTCGTTGCTATTTCGTGTGCCCATTTTTTTCGTTCTTTCGCGATATATTCAGCGTCGGCGAGCGGCACGAAATTACACCACAAAGTCATTTATATTCCTGCAAAATCGCAGATTTGTAGCAACATCCTTTAGTCGTCTAGGATTTACTTCTTGGAATTGACTCAATTGGACAACGTGAATGACATCACATGTCAGTTGTCCAATCACGGAATATTCCCGCGGGATCCCTGGTATCTCCAATGAATAGTGACACCTTGCGGAGTTTCGACATAATAGAAATCTAGACATTCATGTAACAAGGCGCCCAAACGCTAACTGCGTTTAGGAGACATCTTAATCTTAATAAATAATCACTAGTCACTAGTCGGCATTTGTGTCGAATCCGGACCCTGTTGAAGCCCAAATAAAAACCGTGCATTCTATTCACTTGTCGGCACTTGTATCGAATCCAGACCCCTTTGAAACCCAATATAGCACTAGCAGCGTATGTTAATACAAACCGGTGCGCTATTTACGCCTCAAATGGGCGTAAGACGCAATATTCTTAAACGTAAATATGCCTAGGATAATGCTGAATAGGGGAAGTATCTCACTGAGGTCTCAAAGTTAAGTAAAACTCAAGTTATGACGGCGAAATGAGGTGGGTCCGGATTCGACACAAATGCCCACAAGTGTATTCAACTAATGTTTTATGCCATTTTCTTAATCAAAATAAGGAATGTGATTCGTGAAATATCTTTGTGCTAAATATATAATACTAATTCCGACAAAGTTATGCAAACAAACTTTTGGGAAACTTGATTTGAGTGAAGTACTTACGAATGTAAACCACTGAAGTTCATATTTCATAAAAGACGCCTATTGCCCAAAACCGTGTACACGAATGGGTTATCAATAACTTGGGCTAGACAATGATATGTTTACACAGAAATTGGATATACTAAACAACTTACAACTTTGTGGCATTCCAGAAATGACTGTTTAATTAATTGCATAGCATGCTAGCATCAAGTAAAATATAATCTTTGGAACATAAACCACCAATTTACCATAATATTATTATAATCATTTAAAGGTGATGATGAAAGGATCTTCAGATGATACTACTGGATGCTTCCTCGAGAAGTCGAGATGGTGTTCGACTGATCAGGTCTGCCAGGGAGTAAAGTGTAAAGCACTTTGAGCAGTCCTGAGGACAGGATACTGTGCTATATAAGAACTTACCTTTTACTTTTTTACTGACTCTGTCAGCGTGGTAACAAGGCCTAGGGTTAGGGCAAGAAAAACATCACCACATCCAAGTACCAGTGATCAAGTGGAAACCACACCACGACTGAGTACCAGTGGTAAAGTGGAAACCATACCTCAACACGATGAAACAGTCATGATTACTGACTTTTATTGATCACGATTACTACATTTACAAGTAGTGTCTTGTTGTTTTATATCTTCCCCTCTATATTCAAACGTAAAGGTTAAAACATACCTCAGAATGCACCATTTTTAAAAAATTCTCCTGGGGGCATGCCCCCGGACAGCCCTAGCAACGCTTCATGACTGCGGAGCTCGCATAGCCCACCCCTACCACCTCCCCCATCATTTTATCCAGGGGAAACACTGGAAGAGGGAGTGGTTCCTTTAGAATGGAAAGAGGCAAACATTATACCGTTATTTAAAAAATGGGCCAAGTGGCCCTGAAGTCCTTTGGACTAATACGTCTATATGTGACCCCGGCTGACCAAATGAGTGATAAGTCGAAAAAATTGTAACATTGTTTTCTTACATCCTTGTAAAGGTTTGGTAGGGTGCTTTACACGGTTTCAAAAAATATGACTGCTACAAAAATTGGCAAAGTTATGGAGCATTGAACATGGTAGGGATCAAAAAGTGAAAATGAAGAAAACGGCTGTTGAAGTTTTACATTATATATGCAAATGGATTGCATGGAAATATTACATGCACAACATTCAAATGTGGCACACAGTACGTAATATGTATGTTATGTTGCAATGATACACTGAAAGTACAAATGTGCTGCTACAAAGACTTATCAAGTTATGCCAGATTATGTCTTCATGTGTAAAAGTTAAAACTAAGAGGACAGATTATCTGAGAGCAAAAGGTAGACTCACTGTTTGACACAGTTTAAAACCTACAGGCAACTGTCCAGTTTAACAGGGGTCTAGTGGCTTAATGCTGTCTGTTGACACAAGCTACTGCCAGTGACCAATTACAGATTAGTCACAGCTTCCATCAAACAATAGCAGGCAGTGAATCTTAGCTCCACAGCTGGGTGTAATACACAACCAGAGCCACCACTGATTTATGGTTAAGTAGATTAGCTCAATGCACCAACTAAGACAATACACAACACTGTGAGTGACAGTGTCCAGAGTGAGGCCTAAGCAGTGTCCTCATTGCTGAATAGATCAATTAAACCTGCCAAGTGGGTGACATTCTGCACAAGTGTTCATTAATCCTTAGTGATTGTTCAGAACACCAGACTGACCACATACCTAAACAAAGCGAATGTAATAGGTGAAGAACAGGCAGTGTTCAAATAGGGGTATTGGTTGAATTGTATTTGTCTCGATGCAAAAGGCTTTATTGTGTCTTCATCGATTATAAGAAAGCATTTGATTTAGTAGACCAGTCCTCCCTGTGGTCTAAGATAATTTAATGCGGTATTAATGGTATTGTGTTGAAAGTTGTATACAACATGTACAAAAATGCTAAATCATGTATAAATGAGGGCCAGGCTGTGTCAGCCTTCTTCTCATGTGTAGAGGTATGGCAAGGAGAAAACTTGTGTCCTTTGTTATTTGCTATTTACCTGAATAATTTTGAACACTGTTAGTCACAATTATAACGGACTTGACATGGCAGCTGGTTAAATTTACATATATAGTGTATAGCGGAACTATGTCAACTCTTCTAATGGTTGACATTTGGTTGTTTAAGGTGTCAACTATATTGTGAATCTGTAATTATTAGTCTATATTGATACCATTGATTTACACAGCACCATGTCTACACAAGGCATGGCAAGCGTAAACAGAACAGTAGAATGCATTTGATATAAATAAAGTGTAGGATATTTCACTCTATAGTTGTCCAGAATATTAATTTTCTATGTTTGTTACCTACAGGTGACAGAATATTAATTTTCTATGTTTGTCACCTACAGGTTTCTACAGACAATACATCTTTAACCAATAGACACCACAGTCACACCATTTTATAATAATTAAATGAACATCAAAATAAACACAACTTGCAATTATAGAAAATCAATAGTTTTGAAGATACAGTTTAAAAGTGTTAGGCAACTGTTCAGTCTAACAGGGGTCAAGTGTGTCTACTCTGCCTGGGTGCTGTGACCAATTAAAGATTAGTCAAGGTCTCAATGGCCTAGGCTGTAGAAATTAGTCACAGCTTTTGATTTTCTGGCACACTACACAACATCTACTGTTGGGGGTGATCTCAAGGGCCCTTCTCAAAACCACATCACTAGATAATGTAAACCTTTTGCACTTTGGGGGCCCCTTAGGTGCCCTTAGAATGATTCAATCAAATACAGATTTCTTGTATATAGTGGCAGCACCCTAAGATACATCTATGCAAAATTAGAAAAAAAAGTTGCTGAACAGTTTTTGAAAAAATAGGCCAAATGTTACATTTTTACCAGTTTTGGGGTCCTTGGAGGCCCTAGGGAGCCCTTAAAATGATTCAGTCAAATACAGATTTCTCGTGCATAGTGGCAGTGCCCCAAGATATGTCTATGCAAAATTAGAGAAAAAGTTGCTGAACGGTTTCTGAGATACGGCAGCTAACGGCGGTCGGCAGACACAGAGTGATGGCAATAGTCCCTTGGACCTTCGGCCAAAGGACTAAAAAGGTTCGAGAAACAAGTCACAGAACTATAGACCAGTGAGTTTAACATCAGTGATTTGCATTTTATTATGCAATTATTAGAAAGACTAATTAAAGATCACATGGTGGATTTTTTTGTTAAACATAACTTAATAAACCCATCTCAACATGGGTTTTTAAAAGCGGGGTCATGCTTAACAAATATGTTACGTTTTTTGGAAGACATCATTAAATGGGTAGATGAGGGATCACCAGTAGATATCGTCTACTTAGATTTTCAAAAAGCTTTCGACAAAGTACCACATCAAAGATTACTGGCATAGGAAATGGTATAATAAACTGGATAGAAAAATGGCTGATTGACAGAAGACAACGTGTAGTAGTTGATGGGGACTGGGGAGGCTTCAAACTGGAAATCGGTATTGAGTGGGGTACCACAGGGATCAGTACTAGGACCTATATTATTCTTAATATTTATCAACGATTTGGATGATGAAACAACAAGCAAGGTGTTGAAATTTGCAGATGATACAAAAGTGTTTAGAAGGATTAAAAGTGATGGAGATAGACAGCATTTACAAGATGATCTTAATAGATTGATCAAATGGCCTGAAAAGTGGCAAATGCTGTTTAATTTTGGGAAATGTAAATGCCTCCACACAGGACATAGGAACGAAGAGGTAGAATATACAATGGGGGGGTACTGTACTAAGTACTACTGTAAAAGAAAAGGACTTGGGGTTAACCATTAGTGTTATATATGAAGGTTTCAGAGCAGTGCGGAATTGCAGCTTCAAAGGGAAATCAAATCCTTGGATTAATTAGGCGAAATATAGCATATAAGGAAAAAGAACTAATAATACCGCTGTACAAAACAATAGTGAGGCCTCATTTAGAATATTTTATACAAGCATGGAGGCCATATCGCAAGAAGGACATAGATATGCTAGAAAGAGTACAGAGGAGAGCGACTAAAATGATACCAAAACTGAGGGGTCTTAGTTATGAAATTCACCTAAAAGAATGTGATTTAACAACACTAGAGACCAGGAGATTGAGAGGAGATCAGATAGAAGTGTTTAAAATAATAAATGGTTATGAAAATATTAATAGAAATATTTTTTTCCCAGTTAAGAAAGGTAGAAGGACTAGAGGACATGAAGTTACATTAGCAAAGGAGCAGTGTAGATTAGATATAAGAAAGTTCTCATTTTCACAAAGGACTGTAAATGAATGGAACAGATTATCTGCTGATTGTGTGGGTGCTAGTAGTGTGAATATATTTAAAAATAAAATCGACACATACCTTAGAAGGGCGGGATACACGTAGATAAAAGGGTTGGACTCTCGATAAGCCAAAGGGCTTCCTTGTCCACCTGCCACCTAGAGTTAATGCTCTGGGTGGCAATCTTGTTAAATCTTGTTAAAGTATATAAAATATATATAGTTATGCATTTAAAGGTACTCAACCAATTCGATTGTTTTGCTCCTCGCGTTTCTTAGTAATTTCACAAAAAACAGAGGAATCAAGTACTTCCCAATGATATCCTAGTTCGTTTATGCATACGTATTAGTTCGTTTTTAAAAATAAAACAAAAACTGCGAACTCTTTCGTTTTTAGTAAAAACCGGATTCAGTTTTTTGCTTCCATTTTAGCTGAGTATGGACATTGAACTTTGCGTGGAATCGCGTTCTTGTCTTCTCGTGATCGCAAATTATAGGCGATATTGACCTTTGACCTCACCTTTTGGCGCTGTTGATGTTATGGAATTCCGAGTTTAGGCAATGTGTGGACGTCCACGAACATATATGCCACCGACACAGCAAAATGGGCTAAATTAGACAGACAAAAACAGTAAAACGCATAAAGGTGTATTTCTATTTGGGAACGACTATGGAACGAAACAAAGTAAACAGGGGTTGGTGACAGTGCCAGTAGCCGTGGGCCGTTGCCCGTGCCGTGGGGTCAGTCACAACATCAACAAATGAGATGCAGCGTTTGCAACGGTTCTTCCAGACAGGTTAGTAATTTAACATTATTAAGCTATAGCCACGTATATTAATGTTGCTTGTACTAAATTTATTTAATTGTTTACCTTTTAGTCATAGCCAATGGTGGTATGGGCGGCCTGGTTGGGCCCTGTTTACTATAGTATCGACTAATATCAGCTAACAGTATGACGCTGTGGCATATACCTATCAATGATAGTGACTATATTATGTCTATGTCGTATATGGTAGTAGCCTAAGTAGGCTTGGGATAATAGTAACAGTGTAAATGCATTATAAATGATCCGTAACGATTATAATTATTGAACCAATAGTAATAGGTTGAACAAAAACAATAGGTACATAATTGACTAACAACAGTAATGTAATAGTAATTAATTTAACTAATCTATTACTTTTATATTAAAAATTACTATTATTGGATATTAAAAAAATTAATATGAATTCAATTGTAATTGTATGTAATCTAGGTATTTAATTATTTACAAGGAAAATAATATTCTAGTAGTTTCACCAGTTTGTTTTATTGCCCCTTCTGTGAGTTTTTATTATGTTTATTATATATATATATATATATAGATAGCTTTTGACCGTTATTGGCATTGGTTACATTTGGCAGGTAGTCGTTCATTGCACTGCAACTTTTGCAAGTACAGTGTACATTAAAATGATTATTGTTATTTTTATTAATACATGTACTATATTTTCAGAACTCGAGGTGTGTCAACACCACATGCAGATGTGTGCTTCAAAGCTCTTCACCTTCAGGTAAATGAGTGTTGTCAAATGTGGTTACTCTGTCACCAAACCTGTTATCAAAATTTTTGGATTTTGCAATAATGTGTGTCCTCGTTAAATTGTATATTGTTGTTAGAAATGCATGTGAATTAAAGTAAAGACAATATAAAGTAAAAACATTTTATTGACACTATTTGATGAGATTGACTACAAAATAATGAAAAGTACAATACAACTACAGGTACAATCACTGCACTTGATGTGTATAATGTAATAATTTTTAACATCATATACATATCACATGTACATAAATGCAAAACAACAATAGAAACAAAAATTAGGAAGAGGTTGAAAAAATGTCAGGTATATATAAAAAACAAACAGAAACTTTTAGCAAGATTCTTTGTTACAAAAAAAAAACCCACTAGTACACATGATGTCAAATGCTAGTTGTAGTTTATACATGCCTTGTACGTTTACAACTTAGTGACTAAACAATTATGTTTATTTAACAAATTTGTTTAATATCGCATGCCCATAAAATGTAAACCAATGAGAAAAAATTACTTAGGAAGATGTTTAGTTGAACAAATGTACTATATACAGGGGCTGTATATATCAAATAAAAATAACTATTAAGAATCATAATTGTTTTTGTTTTGCAAAGAACCATAAATTATGATTCTTTGTTAAAAAACATCAATATGATATAACATTCAAAAATTTTTTAGTTTATGCAATGCTTGGTATGTATGTTTACAACTCGCAAATAATAGTGACTAGACTAGTCAGGGTCATCGCCATGTGACTGAGAATTACATGTACAATCACTACATGCTACATTGCTCAGGTTTACTCAGCTGTATGAAGAGTACCGGTTACAGACCGCAATATTTTGTACGAATAGTCTTCGCATATTAATTTCAGTGTGGCTGAATGCTTCCCACATAAGTCGAGATGGTGTTCGATTTAACAAGTCTGCCAGGGAGTCAAGTGTAAAGCGCTTTGAGCAATCCTGAGGACTGGATACTACACCATATCAGAACTAACTTTGCTGAAGTGTTGTTTATAAAATAATTAGTACAATGTGAATTATTTGTGAAAATATAAACCAGTGATAAAAAAGAATAATTTAGAAATATGAAACATGACATGAAAAATATAACAGTCCTCATGATACATAGAGAACTTAAACAAGTAAAATGCTGCTGTCAGTGTATCAACAGATTGTTGTTGAAAAATGTGAAAAGGCTTTCAATACCATTACTTCATCACAAACCTGTGTTGTACATAACAAGTACCTGGTGTACATTGCAAGAACTCAGCTGGCTGCCACTGACTATCAGCAACACAAAAACAATGAAACCCCACCACTGTAACAATACTGGATAATTTTTTCATGGACACTGCTAAAAGTTAAAGTTTAATTGAATACAAATACCTTGTATTATCGACTTTCGATAAATGTGTCATCACATATAAAATATCATACATGTCAGAGCCATGCTAATTGTCACTTTGTCTCCGGTATAGATAGATGCGGATGTACAGCAAAATGTCAGGAAGCTGGTATGCAGTACCATCGAAGACAGCGAACACATACAGTGATGTCATCGATATCCAAACCGATGTAGTTCACCGAAGAATGCTCGACACTGAACCTGTCTCACAGCATCAAGAGTTGTTGCCTGAAGACTCATGCTATATCTGCCAGACCCTGGCACCCACCGTTCCATCACCAACTGCCGAGCTAGTCAGGCGTCACCATATTCGTATGTTGAGCAACCTACATTCTACATTGGTTTTTAGTCAGTTAAGCTAACTGACTGACCTGGAAGCCAGTGCACACCCCATCGGCACTGGGGAATCTGTCATGGATGCAACACATGACACAATTGGGATCAATCAGTGGACATTCACATGACAAACCATTAATATGCAGCATGCTGCATGGCTGTACAATCTTGTCCGAGATCCTGGACAAATACAACTGCCCAGTATGCCATATTAACTTGGAGAACTAGTGGTACTAAGCACACTAGTCTAATCTCCTGTAAAGAAAAGCATATTTTCAGTAAAAAAAAATAGGTATCATTGTAGTGTTGGGATTAAATAATTATGGAATGTTCATTCTCATAATCAGTAAATATAAAAAAAAATTCATGTGTGACCTGCAGCATTTCACAAGAAAAACGGCAGCAAGAAATGTGCTACTACAGCTGCATCTATACATGTTTATATCTTAGGAACAGTCAGTGTTTACCGGTGTTGTTCCGGAGGAGGGAGGGGGTGGGTTGATACAACATGCAGACATTAGTAGAATATGCTCTTTTTTCAAAATGGTGAAACATTTTAACTATTTTTTCTTTATAAGGTGTTCATTGTTATTACATGAATTAAAAAAATTTCAATTTCATTACAGTGATGCCTGATCTTTGTCAATATTATAGACTGATTTGAATTCTGCTAATCAGTAAAGCGCATTTATATGTTTTGTTTTCAGTATACAAATTCATGTCAGTGTCTGCCAAGTGTAACTACTACACATATTCATGTTTGACATTTTAAGGTTCTGCCTGAGGTTGAATGGTCAAGGTGAATGTCGGAAATGACAAAATGAGATGTTATTGTGATGCTAACAGTATATTTTCCTCGCCAAGTATTCAAAAGTTCATATCATGTATGTTTACCTTCTTAAAAAATTAATAATATATTTTATAAACTTATTTCTGAGTCATCGCCATATGCTAAATACTTTTAAAGGTGTATTAATATGCCTGTGGGTATAATATAAGTGCAGAAGTCAACTTAGTTTTCCATTTCCAAGATGTTATTATTAAAATGTGTATGAAAACAAATATATATGTAAATGTGCACATTAAAATTTGTTGACAACTTATACGTGGTTGATTGTTATTTGAAATTACCTGGATTTATCAAATGTGGGCCTCCCGCAGACTATGTTCCTCCCTGTGTCTGCCTGACCCAGGTGACCTCCTTTGCTCCTCTTCTGCCTCGTCTCATTCCCATTCTTGGGTGGCAGTGTGGCCTCTAGCAAAATCATAATTCAAGTTACGTATTATGCATTCATATATTGCTGTGGTGAGAATATATACACATATTGGTAAATACACAAGAATAGCTGGCATATTTCAGTTGAAAGGTATCACAGGATACCAATTACATAAACTATAGCCAGGCACCAAGGACCACAATGGAAACAAGTGCGAGCATATGTATTTACACGTTTACATTTTATATTGAATAAAATCGTCATCACCATCATGGACATGGTTGTCATATAAAAATCTCATTTTGCATAAACTACAATGCAAATCAACAACATTCTGCAGTAATAGTATCAAAATGTGAGTCACAAAACACTTTTAATAATTATGATCACCGATATTATACTCCAGTGTTTGACGTTCTGTTGCACGAAATTACGGATGCTCCCTGACTAAGTTACTTGCACGATCAAAAGGAGCCTACTGCCAAACCAATGTAACTTGTCATTTCGCATCCTCACGTCATCTATTCTCTATATGTATTGTCGCAATAACATAGTTTATTAACAAGATCCTACGTAACCAAATACAATGCATATCAAATATTATACTCGTTGTCACAGCCTCTGACTGAATCTCTGGCTGATATTGTCATGGACCTGGTGACTGGCTTTAGCCTTAGGCTACCTCGAGTCGAGTGTAGACGTTCGCAAGTTGCAATTCTCGTTGAATTAATACACGGCTACACGTTCTTGTTGCAAAATGCGATAGTGTAATACGTACCTTCGTACAACCACTTTGGAATCTTCATCTTGATACACCAAAGCACGTGTTGTTATTGTTTTCGAATACGTGGGATGCCGATCTCGCGTAAAGCACGTGACCGAAATGGCGCAGGAGGTCGACAGCGCAATTGGCTTTCGTCAGCTATACCCGGTGTAACGACAAATCTTTTCTTTTTGACGATTAAAAAACAAGTATGCATTTTTTATTAAACCGACTGTGCGCACTAGTTAAATTATTCACACATTATACGTTTGGACCTAAAAGAACCGGATTAGCGATGGGCAAACGAATTGGTTGAGGACCTTTAATGCTAAGGCGTCAGAACCGAGGGGGCTCAGGGAGGCTGTGCCCCCAATAAATAGGGAAGGGGTGCAGTTTTATGTTTTCGGTCGACTGTCAAGGCGACTGTATTTTGAGTAATTGGTGAGCATCGGGGGAGGAGACCTGTGCAGTTGCAGATTTTCTGAGAGCCAATGAAATGTATCCTGTCCCTGGCAATCTTTTATAACTATAAGTAATTAAGGTAATTGATTACATATTAATTACCTTGTTCATAACTATTATTTCAACGTGCAAAAATCATGAAAAGCGGATACCACCTCTTCTAAGATTACTGGCACTTTATCCGTACAGGGTGTATGTAATGAACTCTGAATACAAATACTGATCTGTCCCCTACTCAGGCTACTGTCAGTACCGAGTCTGAGTGAGGATGGAAATGGTAGTGGTAATAACGAAATCAAAAGTCGGGCACCTCTTGGTAAGTTACAATGTCAATCGCAACCATGATTCTAGTCTCAATACTAACCATAAGGCACGGGCGGCCGACTGAAATTTACGCGTTATCCCTCGCTCTTTAACTAGTTCATCGATCGAGACAAATAGTCGATTACAAGCAAAGTGCCAAGAACTTCCTCCTTTGCTACATGCATCACCACTATATGTCGCCACTATGTCGGGAATAAAGGCGAATGTTGAGGTGATCTGCAAGATCAGGAACTAAGTTTGTGTGAGTTTCCGCGAAACATTTGTGCATCATATAAAGTCGCTTAAGTTAGACAGAGCCAGATATGGCTCATAATTCAGCAACACGAGCATTTGTTATTTAGGACGTACAGTCGAATTAATTACTGTAGTGGGCGATATTAGGGTTATCTATTGCTCTTTCGCAAATTCACAGTCCATCTCGGAGCAGAGGGCGTCGGATGTTTCGGTCCATGACGTGTCCGGCCCATGACACCATCCGTCCCTCAAACCGGTGAACCGTGACCCGTTTACGCTGGCCGAATCGTTTGTATAAACGGCGCCAGCTGGCTCTACCAATCTATGCCCATGGCTGAACCATCCGTCCTGCTTCTGTTGTATTGTATTATTATTTATAACTTGTAAGCGCTTGCGCATGTTAACTGGTAAATGTTTCAAGAATTATTATATAATTTAGAAGTATTTCGATATGCATATTCTTCTGGGGAAATCGACAGTAGTTGTGTTGTAAGTAATGGCATGTTTCGGTAATTTCTCGCTAATTACGTGGGCTGACACCGCACTGCAGGATTTTGTGAAGTCATCTGTCTGTGTTGTCCATAGTGGGCCGAAACATCCGGAACTCATCCCAGACATTGGGATCTGGAGTGTTCAGTTAGTATGGCATATCTATTATCCATGGCCAAGTTATTATAATTATGATATCAATTGCCCCAAATATTAAGTAAATGGTTAATTATCCATTTTTTGTCAACTAAGATACATGAAATGTAATAATTATACAGTTGGAACACTTTACAATTTAGTCAATTACATGTTAGGGTTACATTTTCATCAATATTGTTGAGAATGAATAAAAAATACAGTTGGGACTGCTTACTATCATTGCATTGTACACAGAAGTTGGTGGGAGTGTGAAAGAGTTGGGTTTTTTCAATGTTTTTTTAAGGGTTATTTACACTTATCTGATGGTCCAGTCCCAGAGCATCGAAACTGCATTTAATTTTTTTTAATGCATGACATAATTGTAAATAAACAAGACTTCATCATTGTCATGTTTCATACTGGGTACATGTACACATAAATTAAATCAGACTTATTAAGAAGAGATCATTCAGCTGATTGAGTATTAAGTGAAATATGGTACATCATTATTTGTTGTTTCAGCTATGTTGGCTACACACTGACACCCATGGCTTCACGTGGCTTTGTTTATTTCAACAATGGTATACGTATGCCATCTATTGGTTTGGGCACATTCCAAGTAACTGGCAACTCGATAGAAACTGCAGTTGACTACGCCCTCGAGATCGGCTACCGTCACATAGATACAGCGCATTCCTATGGCAACGAAGCTGACATAGGCAAAATGTTAGACAAAAAACTTTGTGCTGGCATAGTTAAGAGAAACGACTTGTTCATCGCCACGAAAGTTCCAAAAGATCGCATGGGAGAGAAGGATACTGAGCGAAGTGTTTGTGAGTCACTCGATTTCTTGCGACTAAAATACCTAGACCTTGTTCTAATACATGCCCCATGGGGACAAGAAACGTTGCCTAACAAAACCAAAGAACGGAAAAAGCCATCAGTAGAGAACTTTATTCATTACGACCTAGTGACAACATGGCATGTGTTAGAGAACCTTGTTCATGAAGGACTCGTTCGCAGCATAGGATTGTCAAACTTCACCCAACGGCAGATCGAACGCATCTGGCAGAACGCCAAAATAAAGCCAGCTAATCTGCAGCTTGAGTGCCATGTTTACCTGCAGCAGTTGGCCCTGCGGTCTTATTGTCAGCAGCGAGGCATTGTCGTAACTGGATATGCCCCTCTGGGTGCCCCAGAGCATCCAGATAGATGCACAAATCAGGATGATCTCCATTTGCTCAGCGATCCTGTAGTCCAAGATATTGCAGAACAACTTGGACGCACTCCAGCACAGATACTGCTCCGGTTTCTTCTGCAAATTGGTGTCTCGCCACTGCCAAAAAGTGCACAGTCGAGGAGAATTGCTGAAAATCTGCAAGTGTTTGACTTCAAAATAGGAGATGATCAGATGGGCCGACTGAGAGCACTTAACCGAAATATGAAATTCTTTCGGTTTCCGTGGTTCCAGAATCACCCAGAGTATTATGAGAACGAAGAGTTCTAGCATGTAGTTATGTCTTCAAGGTATTTATGTGATTGATGTAAGTCTTGTAACTAGGTAGTGTAATTTATTGCTTTTAACTTGCACCTGGTTACAGCATAATGCAGTATGCTTATTATTTAATACAGGGTATATTTAGGAAATAACATTGTTAAGAACAAAGTAGAGTGTGCGAGAAGCAGCCATCTACAAATGAACTACCCCGGTATGCATGGGGGTTAGCAGTGGTAGCAATTGCTTTGCATTCATGGGGAGTGGGTTAGCTGTTATGTGAAGGGTCACCTTTCCAGTTTTAGGCTTACATATTTTGTAGATCTAATTTTTCCATACAGTACACTGTGAACTTTGGAAATCTAGTTATGAAACGACAAAGAAATTGTATGTTGTTGCAGAAGATAACAGTTTTGTCTTCATAGTAAGTAAGTGAATTAGCATGTTTTCCATATGTAAAAAAAATATTTTGTTTACATCTATTAAATATTTTGTTTACATATTATTGTTTGGTGCATTATTTATAAACAATACTATATAACCTTGGTATTAAATATTTATGTACACAGTTCTGGTTGAATTACCCAAATTTATGCAGTGTATTTCAGCCGTGCCTCGGTTGAAAATGACTTCTATTCCGTTACCAAGAATCATCGTCTTAGTTACGGGTGATGATTATTAGCAGAAAAATTGATCCACTTGCAGACTGAAGGGTATTTCTCCTAAATGGTAGAATGGAGTGGTGATCAATTCAACAGATGGCACCAATATAAACATGTGGTTTGTTCCTCCGTGGATATGTGTAGGCTGGTATTACCAAATGAAGATTGGACTAGGTCAACTGAAGGATCTCTGGACATTACTGTGTGAAGTTGTTTGTTAGACATGGTTGGGTTTAAATTTAACAGCCAATGTACCATGGTCATGACATGGGCCTGGTTGTGTACATGCTCTATAGGGCCTATATGAATAAACAAATTTTTTTTTTAAACCGATATGTAATTAAAGTGAAATACAGGTTGCAGTTAGCTAAGAATCAGAATAACAAGTTTATTAGCAACTCAACTGAGTTGGATTCACATATATATATATATAGCTTCAAGGAAGCTAACTAATCAGTAATGTCCATTGTCTGCCCACACTAAAATTGTTCCTCTATAATTTAACTCGTCTGTCAACCAAAGCATCACGGTCTAAGTAACAAATGGACAATGTAGCAACTGGCTTATCAGAAGTGTACTTTTAGTAATTGTGCAGCCCCCTTATAAAGTTACAGTGAAATGGACACACCACACACTGCCAAAGAAATCCTACAGGGCACTGTGAAGGAGGAAAGAAAAAGGGAAGTCCAAGGAAGATTGACGACATTAAAGAATGGACAGAGCAGCCGTTCAAAAAGGCCCCATTGAGGTAACACAGGATGGTGACTGATGGCGAAGAAGTGAAAGAAGCATGCAGACTAACACTGCTAAGATCATCTCGGTGAAGGATTGAGTGAGTCCCTCATTAGATGTTAATGGGGAACAAGACATCTTTTTGGGTTTATGCATCTAAGAGTTAATAAAAACTAACCATTAGCAACTATAATCAATGATATTACCCCAGCAGTTTACTGGAATAATCTTGCTGAAGACACATAATTTAGATTGCATGGACTGTGCCATTGTGATATTAATAATCTTTATTTTATATAGCACCATATCCATAACATTCATAGCACTTTACATAAAACTTAAGTAGAAATAGTAAAAATTAAACAAATTTAAATATAAAAAAATTTAGATACTAATGCTGTGTAAACATTAATAAATTAAAAAGAAAACAGTTCTCATGGTAAAATAAGTACTTAAAATGTTCTTTTGGCTGTTAAAAAGATCAAGATAAAAATATGAATAACTTAGAATAAAAATGCTTCTGTGGTCTTTCAAGCAGTGTACGCCGTAAAGAAAAGGTGAGTTTTTAAGGCTGCCTTGAAGGATTGCAGGAAGGTTTTGGAAGTAACAGTAGCCTGATGTCATCAATGTCTAGTCTTCCCAATTCATCAGTTTCCAAACTGAGAATAGTACTCTTTGCATCACAGAATTTGTTTTTGCGCTGTAACTACTAAAATTTTTTACGTCTGCATGGTGCACTGTTTGGCATTATATAACGACTGGTAGAAATGTAACTGAATTGAAGGGGATACAAGAAACGAACATATGAGCTGGCATATTAATATACATGTCGAGGTATCACAGGCCCTTTGTCAGAAATAATTTGTTGCCAGTCTTGAATTTATCCAAAGGGTGCCTCTTAGCACGCGAACAGCTTGTGTGGAAGTCGATCACAACCATTAATGACCAGTTTAGTTTTTTTTCAGTGATAAACCTGTGTCATTTGAGCATTTATTTAATTAGTACTGAACCATTTTATATATATCCAATGTGCCAGTGACAGTAATTAATGTGGGTCTCTAGGTTTGAAACTATTAGTTAATCTAGCCAGCTGGCCCCCTCTAAATTCTTATCAGTTGTAATTACCTGTCTTGGCCAGTCATCTGCCAGTCTTGAAGATGGGCAGACAGGTCTCTGGCTAAGCCCCTGACATATCAACACAGTGTCATGTTCAAAGACTCTAGGCATAGATTGATCAGGCATCTGGGGTATGTCTCGATGTCGGCCATCAGGAACAGTGAGATTTTACTAGATTTTACTAGAATCTCCCACTTTAAAAATAAATTCTGAGTAAACAACTGGTGGGATGATGAAGACTGTAGTTTCAAATGGTTTGACTGTATCAACTCGTAGGTGTACAGGCCCACACAATTGACATTAATTTTGTTTCCCTTTAAGTGGTGTTACAAAGTGCCCGTGGAGAGACCTCCACCAACAGTGGCCATATATCCATTACATTAACTGTTTTATCATTAAAACAACTCCCTGGACTAGCCACTTGCCTAACATGATCAGTCAGCTTTTCAGGTTATTTTACCCCTCTGCAATGGCCACATTGCAGTCAAAAACTGCTGTCTAAGCAATATAATTTCCCATGGTGCTTTATCATGCATACGGGCCACAGTCTGTGCACAGTAATATCAATTTTGGGCTGCATTACGTCAAGTCTTTCTGTATGTTCAACAGGGTTTGTGTCTATAGTATATCCATATAAATGACTATATTTTGTATGATATCCTGTGTTGAAGGTAGAAGGATGACCACCCGGTATGTATCCCCCCGTTGAGCGATTAGATTGATATCTACTGTTGTCAAATGAAACTAGGTTTCTGCATCAGGCCTGGGGTGGAAGTACTCGGTACTCGAGTACATTTTTGTAGTATCGTACTTGTACCCCCAAAACGTATGGGTCATGTACTCGTATCGTACTCATTGTACTCAGATTTTGCGAGTACATCCGAGTACTTTCTCAATATGTACTGGGGAAAATAAATTTATTTGTAGTTATAAATTGAAACTTTTCTGAAATAATGAAATGTTCAACTATTTTTAAACACTTGGTTATTTTTGATAGAATACCACCTTACCATCCATACACGTAGTACACCCTCATTCTCTGATAACCATGACTATGATACCCAAACTTGGCAACAGGCAGTATCTTTTTTTTCAGTCAGAAACACCCTGTTAAGTGCACAATGATTGTAGGCTATCAGTTCAGGCCATAAACCTGTTTGTTTAATTAAGCCACAAGGATGTCCATAAAGAGTCAATTAGCAGTTAACCCACCATTTAGACAGGAAATGCCTTTGATGTAGTCTGGAGAGTGGAGACTATGCCAGTGGGCACTGGCTGACAGTGCCAACTGCTAAGAACAAGAACTGCCAGTCTTCCTCTGTAGAAGTATAAGGTGGCTCAAGTCAGACTGCCTCCTATACTAGTATAATCCGGTGCCTGCAGCCTGGCTAAAAAGTCCAAAGGGGATTTTGAGCCTGTTATATGGACATGTGCGAACCCTCTCTAAAACCAGTAGTCTACAATCAGAAAATATAAATTGCAAATTTCTAAGTATTCCACCCCGAACGGTGCAGGCTAATTAAGACTTGACCTTGAACAACTCATGTTCATTCGGTACATTGGCAAATAGATGATAAGATCATAAGATGCCACTGAATTGAATGCCAACGAAATAAAGAGGTTTTTCAGTTTTCCTCATAATAAATATTGATCAACTGCCATTGCATATTCACTTGTGCTGAGTTATATAAATTAGATTAATTAATAAAATACGTTATTATTTAATATTTACATTTTTTTAAATGTACTCGTACTTTTACTCGTGAGAATGTACTTGTACTCGTACTCAGTTTTTAGCAATGTACTCGTGCTCATCCATTGTCAAAGTACTCGTACTCATGAAAATGTACTCGGCATAAATAATTCTATATTACTCATCTGTAAAAGGACAGAGTAACACAGTAAATTGATAGGTTCCATTTGCTGTAACAGTGACACTTAACACAAAGAGAAAGAGATTCAGAAGTAGTTTATTAGAGCAGTGTAGTTGTATCAGTAGCTCGGTACAGTCTGCAATATCCCACACAAACATGTCGGTTAATGTGCCATATAAATCATATCTCGAGAAAAAACCCTTAACCAGGCAAAATCTAGCTTGCCAGTGATAACGTACAACCTAGCTACTTGCACACTTGGGTCCAAATACACATTTTGAGATCAAATACAACTCCGCCAAATCAAATATGTTGCTTTTCCAGATTTCAATTCAAATACAAATACAAAAATTCAATTCAAATACAAATGCATTGCAACTTTTGATTCAAATACGATTCAAATGCATGGCTCCTGTTTCAATTATAGTTCAATTATCTATCATAGTGGGTAGAATATCCTCCAAGTGTATTATTCAAGGTGCACAGCTTAAACCCGCCATAAAACTTCAAAATCATGGTATATCTTTTTGATGTCAAATGGTATTTCATATTATTTGAAGAACACATAGGAACAAATTCAGTTACTACATGGTAGGAGTGGGTACACATAGAAACACAATCTTAGTTAGCCCTTTGTATAAAGAGAGGTGAGGCGTATAGAATATCCCGTTTGGATAATTGCAATACTTAATTACTTTAAAGGTGGCTGAAATTACAACAAAGATTGCTAATATGCTTTGAATTAGGACAGTTTAGAAAAGTGTGATTGATCATTTTTATATTTGTAAAAGAAGAATGTTGAAGAAAATTTTGAAATATTTGACATTTAAAATGTATATATATTTGATTGTATTTGCAAATACAGACCAAATATCTAATACAAATACACACAATTTATGTATACAAATACGTATTTGGACCCCAAGTTTGGCTACTTGCATCCAATTTAGCTATCTTTAGAAAAACAGGTAAGTTAGTTTATAGCATGGTTACCAGTCCTTAGGATAGCTAAAACCCGTCCATTAACACTAACTTAACTTCTCTGTGAAGAATTCCGCCACATTGCAATTACTGCATGAAGATTATTCATTCACCACTGTCCACTGTGGATTGCGGGTGTTCTATCAACTATACTACCATGTCCTGCACAGCATGCCATATGAAGTAATGGTTCTGTGTGCTAAACTAAATCTTGAATTTGATGATCTACACTATTGATTAGGCCCATAATGTTTCACAGCAAAATACATACGATTTGTGAAATAATACAGTACACACAACAGTCGTGTTCAATTAAATGAACCATGCAAAAGAACAATTGCAACCAAATCGTGCATGTCGATATGTATAGCGTCTTCGTTGACATACATGTATCAGAGTATTTTAAGAAATGTTAGCAAGCACAGATAAGTCATTAGAAAAGCATCATCTTCTATACACATAATAGAAAAAAGTCTAGTAGTATAAACTCTAGCAAACGTGGCCAGTTTAAGTGGAAACTATTTCTTCCAATGATTCACCAACCATTCACATATCCTGCTTGTTCATCTATCATTATCTTATTCAGCAAAGTCGATATATGGAAGTTTGTGATCAAAAATATGCGTTGCAAGTGCATTCAGATAAAATACCAAGGTGCAGTAAAAAACTAGCCTTATAAGCAGAGGAACTGAATTAAATGTCTGTCCTGTCTATGCAGTGGCGTCCAGTGAAGGACGTTGCTTTCTACAATACTGTTCACTACCGGTATTTATAAGCATATAAAGTAAGGTTGTCTGTTCCATTACCCACAATCACCCAGAGGTAGTAATTATTAGCAGGAAGTTCACTGAATCGGTTGTAATCTCTGTCCCAATTTCTAATTAGGATTGTGGGAACCAACCAACTTCAAAGGTATTTGCGGGTGGAGGCGTGTTGCCTCCGCAATATGTGCCAACAACGGTTGTTTAGAAACTGAACATTTTGTTTACAATTTGAACATTACACTGTCGCATGTTATGTTTCAGATTTATTAAATGCACTTGGTGGGCAGTATTTATTCTGGTATTAAGAACATTATATTACAAAAACAAGGAACACGCAACCTCGGTTTCACCTGCCTAAGATAGAATGCAGTCTTGGAAACAAACGCAAACCTACAATAAAACTCAGTGTAGCACAAACAAACGACCTCAAGACATTTCGGTGATTGTCACAGCTTCAGTAGATTCCATTGCACTTTCGTCACCAGCTCCACCACCAACCGTTGTCAATTTCAACTTTGAAACTAGTTATTTTAGACCCAAATTCACGTAACCACCACATCAGAGCTGCTCGACATTTTAGAGGACAAAGAAGTTGCACAAGATGGCTGCCAGCAGGAGGGCCATGTTCATCAGACAGCTGGCGCCACTGCCCTGGATAGGTTTAACCTGGTCGTTGATGCCACAGCATTGTGGACACTCCTCACACATGTTGGTCTTGGTGAGAGCGAGGGGCAGGTAGTATTTGGTGTCCTTCACCTCTGTAACACACACAACATCGTCGTCAGGCACCACTGGCGGCTTGTTCATACAGCACATGATGTATTCATATAGCATTCTGTATGTTCATATAGCACGTGATGTGTTCATATAGCATTCTGTGTGTTCATACAGCACTTTGTGTTCATATAGCATTCTGTGTGTTCATATAGCATTCTGTGTGTTCATATAGCACATGATGTCTGCATATAGCATTCTGTGGGTTCATACAGCACGTGATGTATTCATATAGCATTCTGTGAGTTCATACAGCACGTGATGTGTTCATATAGCATTCTGTGTGTTCATATAGCATTCTGTGTGTTCATATAGCACGTGATGTGTGCATATAGCATTCTGTGTGTTCATACAGCACGTGATGTGTTCATATAGCATTCTGTGTGTTCATACAGCACTTGATGTGTTCATACAGCATTCTGTGTGTTCATATAGCACTTGATGTGTGCATATAGCATTCTGTATGTTCATACAGCACGTGATTTGTGCATATAGCATTCTGTGTGTTCATACAGCACGTGATGTGTTCATATAGCATTCTGTGTGTTCATACAGCACTTGATGTGTTCATACAGCATTCTGTGTGTTCATATAGCACATGATGTGTGCATATAGCATTCTGTGTGTTCATACAGCACGTGATTTGTGCATATAGCATTCTGTGTGTTCATATAGCACTTGATGTGTTCATAGAGCATTCTGTGTGTTCATATAGCACTTGATGTGTTCATAGAGCACTTGATGTGTTCATACAGCATTTTATGTGTTCATATAGTATTTAGTGTCTTCGTATAGCATTTAGTCTGTCCATATAGCATGTGTGTGTTCATATAGCACATTAGATGTCTTTATTACAATTTATGTGTCTTACGGTTTATGTATCATTATAATAATAATAATAACAATGGAATGATTTCTTTAGCGCCAATATCCTAAAAAAATCCGAGCTCAATGGCGCAACAAATCCAAAGGATTAAGCGTGCTCACTGTCATGTACAGAGCAAAAGACATCAACCGATGGATGGAATTGTTAAGAAGCTAAGGAGGATACGCAGTATTAAAAAGATAGGTTTTTAGGTGACGGCGAAAGGAAATTATATTTCTTACTGACTTAACACCAACAGGGAGTAAGTTCCATAAAGTTGGTGCAACTACCAAAAAGGCTCGAGTTCCAGCATTCGTCTTAACTATGGGAATAAAAATTAGATCAGTGTGCTGACCCAAGCTGTTTAGTTTTTTTTGCTGGAGTAAGCACAGAATGTAGGTATGCAGGTTGTTTGGGTGATAGGGCTTGATAAGTAATTGTACAGATCTTAAAAAATGCGATAGCGCATAGCTAGCCAATGCTGTGATTTTAGAAGTGGCACTGAGCAAGAAAAACGAGATCTTGTAGCTACCCTTGCCAAACAATTTTGGACACGTTGAAGTATTATAATGTCCAAACACTAGATGTATTCTTATAGCACCTGATGTGTTCGTGTAGCTACCCTTGCCAAACAATTTTGGACACGTTGAAGTATTATAATGTCCAAACACTAGATGTATTCTTATAGCACCTGATGTGTTCGTGTAGCTACCCTTGCCAAACAATTTTGGACACGTTGAAGTATTATAATGTCCAAACACTAGATGTATTCTTATAGCACCTGATGTGTTCGTGTAGCTACCCTTGCCAAACAATTTTGGACACGTTGAAGTATTATAATGTCCAAACACTAGATGTATTCTTATAGCACCTGATGTGTTCGTGTAGCTACCCTTGCCAAACAATTTTGGACACGTTGAAGTATTATAATGTCCAAACACTAGATGTATTCGTATAGCACCTGATGTGTTCGTGTAGCTACCCTTGCCAAACAATTTTGGACACGTTGAAGTATTATAATGTCCAAACACTAGATGTATTCTTATAGCACCTGATGTGTTCGTGTAGCTACCCTTGCCAAACAATTTTGGACACGTTGAAGTATTATAATGTCCAAACACTAGATGTATTCTTATAGCACTTGATGTGTTCATATAGCACATTATGTGTTTGAATAGGACTTTATGTGTTCAAATAATGTTGTGTTCATATATCACTGTGTTCATGCAGCATGTTGTGTTTTTATATAGCAATGTGTGCTCATGTAGCAATGGATGCATTCACACAGCGCTTGATGTGTTCATGTAGCACTCAAGACATGTCAGATTTATGGGTTGAACTCTGTATATTTTACTTAAAATTATGTATGTACAGCCGTATAAATCCGTGTTTATTCACTGGCTAACTAGCCTATACAACGTTGTTGTTCTAATCCAGTATCGCCATCTATCAATCTATTATACATATTTAGGCCTACATCACACAATATCTGGTACTTTTACAGGAAACCTGAATGACATCCAAAGTATTGCTTTTCGCCTGGCTTAGTTTGTCGTTATATTTTATACTTGTATGGAAAACACAATAAGTGGCGTAATTCATCCCAATTTTTTTGAGTCTACACACCAGGCTTGTAGTACTGGTAGCCTTCCACTCGCGCCTTCTGTGGGTGAGTCAGAGGTATGCTTTGCCGTGAGCGGAACTCAACGCACGTCTTTTTCTTGGTGAACTGTAACATGAGACAGCAACAATAACAACACAGAACACACGGAGGAAACGGTGACGCAGACAGACGGACTGACAGACGGAAGGTCAGACAAATGGACAGACAGACGGAAGGTCAGACAAACAGACAGATGGATGGTCAGGCAAACAGACGGACAGACAGACGGGCAGGCGGAAGGTCAGACAAACAGACAGCTGGATGGCCAGGGAGACAGAAGGGCAGACAGACGGACAGTCAGATGGACAGAAGGGCAGACAGACGGACAGATGGATGGCTAGGCAAACAGACGGACGGAAGGGCAGACAGACACACAGACAGACGGGCAGACGGAAGGGCAGACAAACAGACAGGTGGATGGTCAGGAAAAAAAACAGACGGACAGAGGGCAGATGGAAGGTCAAACAAACAGACAGCTGGATGGCCAGGCAGATTGATGGACAGATAGACAGGCAGACAGACGGACGTGCAGACAGACAGATGGACGGGCAGACAGACAGATGGACGGACAGACAGACAGATGGATGAATAGACAGGCAGACTGACAGATGGACGGACTGACTGATGGAGATAATTATTCATTTTGAAAAAAGTTACAAATTGAAATAATTAACAATACCATAAGGAGACTCCCATTAAGACACAGCATATGTCACAATGATGGGAGCCCTCTTAAAAATAATAATGATAACATAATAATAATGATACTAAATAGCCATAATAACAATCATAATTCAATGTTAGACCTCATCAATTAGAGGACCACTTCATGGTCTTTGGTCTCAACTGACACTGACCTCCTCAAAGTAGAGGACCACTTTACGGTCCTTGGTCTCAAATGACCTAATCAAAGTAGAGGACCACTTTCAACTGACACTGACCTCATCGAAGTAGAGGACCACTTTTCGGTCCTTGGTCTCAACCTTCTTCAGAGTTGAGACCTGTTTGACAAGTTCGTCTGTGTCTGCCTGATTTCCACTGATGAGTCCCACCTCCATGACAGTCATACCACTCTGTTCCTCCTTTGTGTATCTGCAACAAAATCAGTTTGCAACACACCTCATAACATTTCCTTTAAGACACAGACCAAGACTTGAGGACCATAACTGACATGCACCAATATGCTTACTTAGTACACTCCCCCTGTCGAAACATGGAGGCGACATTCAGAAGCAAAGCCTCGGTAATAGATTCCAAGGCAGCCATGATGGCATCTTTGAACTAAGTTGTGTTCACGAAACTGTGTTTTATTCGTAATAAGAACTATTTTTAAGCAGAAAAGTTGGTTCCACTTGTAGATTAATCACCTGCGTAACATTCTTGGTATTCTAAACTAGTGTCTAGGCAGCATGATGATGTCGACAAAATGTGTGTGTGCACGCGCATGCGGCGAGCGTGTGTGCATGCATGCATGGTGTACATGTGTGTGTGTACATACATGCATAAATGTGTATGTTTACGTACGCACGAATGTGTGTGTGAATATGTGCATGATGTGTGCATGATGTGTGTGCCTGCGTGCGTGTGTGCATGCGTGCGTGCGTGCATGTCGGTGTGTGTGGCTGTATGCACTTACTATTGTGTTCTATTTTGAATATAAATAAATAATTCCTGCAAATATCACACGTACTTGCCACAAGCTGTGATCTTGGTTACGCCGTTGCCTTCATCTTTGGTGTTAATGTCGACCAACACACCTGGTCGGTTGTCCGCGCTGTCCACATTGTACGTCACTGCCACCTGATGACATATATTCACATCATTCATAAATATTACGAAACAGCTAATTTTGCTGCCCTGTAAACACCAAAGAATCTTATTGTTGTTTTTGAAATTATTGATTAAAATAAATGAAATGAAATAAATGTGATACAAGATGTGTATAATGTATACCAAATAAAATATATATTAATACTATTTTGATATCTTTTAATTTAACAACTGAGAGTATTGATTTAATGAGATCAACGCATGACTTAAAACATTGGATTATGACCACAGTTGAGTGATTGTGATCTTTTGAACATTTGAGATTGGTGAATTATTTGTATAATTTCTTGTATAATTACTTGTATAATTACTTGTATAATTACTTGCACTACTGAGACGGATAGATTACTTGTTACTTACTACATACTCATTAAACTACAAAGATTTATGGATTACTGATATGACTGAATCACAGAGAATGTTGCGATATTGATCTTTGAAATACTAAAACTGTAAGTTGTAATATTACTGAAACTACTGAACTAATGGCAAATTCAGTCAAAGAAAACTGAAACATCAACTGCAATTAGCTAAATATTACAGAGAGCAAGACTTACTGAGACTGAGAGTTACTGCGAAGATAAGTGATCTAAAGAAGTAACATTTAGAAAGTAACCTGAACAAACCTGAACAACGCCAAGACCTTTTCCCTTTGCAGAGACAACCACTTTGTCCGTGTTACCAGGCAACTGTTTCAAACAAACAGGGCACACTATAAACATGTTGTACAACTTGCATGTTACACCGCACATAAGTTAACCAGTATTAACAGATCATTATTTAATACTAGACATAATTACCTTTTAACAAATTTACCTGTCACGAAACTTGGATTCTGATTTGTATATCTTGACCGCATCCCGCGGTCTTCTTTAGCAGAATAAAGAAGAGTGGGACGCAGACGAAATTTATAGATTGGAATCCAAGTTTCCTGTGAGGTAATTATGTCTAATAGTAATAACCAAGAAACCACATCACCAATCCATTGATGCATTAGGACATCTTAGCATGTTGCCAGAATGTTGGTAAGTAAAAATATTACTGTTGCTATTTTCGTTGTATTGGATATACACCACAAAAAGAATGAAAACATGAATTTTATGCAGCTAAAGAGAAAGGAGTAAGATGCATCATGATGGACCTCACCTGCTTAGATTGCATAATTCCGGCGTTATCCTTTGTGACTGTGTCATAATTGTAGTCAACACCACCGGCATTTAGACTAATATTCAGGTTGAGTGAGTCACCACCGGATACCATTGCTGACAGTTCTGCCATTGCCTGTATGGCCAGCACCGTATCCTAGAAGACAACATGACAATTTAGGCACTGTCACAAACATTACCTGTAGAGCCACCACCGTATCCTAGAAGACAACATGACAATTTAGGCACTGTCACAAACATTACCTGTAGAGCCAGCACCGTATCCTAGAAGACAACATGACAATTTAGGCACTGTCACAAACATTACCTGTAGAGCCAGCACCGTATCCTAGAAGACAACATGACAATTTAGGCACTGTCACAAACATTACCTGTAGAGCCAGCACCGTATCCTAGAAGACAACATGACAATTTAGGCACTGTCACAAACATTACCTGTAGAGCCAGCACCGTATCCTAGAAGACAACATGACAATTTAGGCACTGTCACAAACATTACCTGTAGAGCCAGCACCGTATCATAGAAGACAACATGACAATTAAAGCACTGTCACAAACATTGCCTGTAGAGTCAGCGCCGTAACCTAGAAGACAACATGACAATTAAAGCACTGTCACAAACATTACCTGTAGAGCCAGTACCGAATCCTAGAAGACAACATGACAATTTAGGCACTGTCACAAACATTGTCTGTAGAGTCAGCACTGTATCCTAGAAGACAACATGACAATTAAAGCATTGTCACAAACATTACCTGTAGAGCCAGCACCGTATCCTAGAAGACAACACAACATTTTAGGCACTGTCACAAACATTGCCTGTAGAGTCAGCGCCGTATCCTAGAAGACAACACGACAATTAAAGCACTGTCACAAACATTGCCTGTAGAGCCAGCACCGTATCCTAGAAGACAACATGACAATTAAAGTGCTGTCACAAACATTACCTGTAGAGTCAGCGCCGTATCCTAGAAGACAACATGACAATTAAAGCACTGTTACAAACATTGCCTGTAGAGTCAGCACTGTATCCTAGAAGACAACATGACAATTTAGGCACTGTCACAAACATTACCTGTAGAGCCAGCACCGTATCCTAGAAGACAACATGACAATTTAGGCACTGTCACAAACATTACCTGTAGAGCCAGCACCGTATCCTAGAAGATAACATGACAATTTAGGCACTGTCACAAACATTACCTGTAGAATCAGCACCGTATCCTAGAAGACAACATGACAATTTAGGCACTGTCACAAACATTACCTGTAGAGCCAGCACCGTATCCTAGAAGACAACATGACAATTAAAGCACTGTCACAAACATTGCCTGTAGAGTCAGCACTGTATCCTAGAAGACAACACGATAATTTAGGGACTGTCACGGACACTGCCTGTATGGCCAGCACCGCATCCTAGAAGACAACATGATTGTAAATTTTATTCCAGTACATGTTTTACCAATGTCTGGAGGACAGTCAGAACTATGATCAAACATCAACGGAAAAATTCCTGCCCAAGCCTAAATAAAGACCTCACAAATACTAACTTTGTACTTTTTTAAACATATTGCCAACTGGTAGATCAGGGGCCAATGGTCCATGGAAGCAAATGAACTTAGAAAGAACTGAGTGGACCTCAACAGTCAACACATCGGAGGAGATATTGTCCGATTGTCCCCAATGTTTGCATATTAATATGTAGATGGTCAAAAAGCAAACCTGTCAAGAATGACTTGTATCACTCAAATTCACTAAGCTTGAAAATAAAATTTTTGGGATAATAATAATAAGGCAACTTTTATTGCGCCTAAATCCTTGGAAACTAAGCTCAGAAGTCAAACACAAAATCAACAAGCAGTATTCAAGTTGTCTACAGTTGGATGGATATGCCAGGGATACGTAAAAATCTTAATGAAGGTCCCCTGAATTTCATCATCATACAAGTTTTGTTTCAGAGAATTGTAAACAATGTCCCACGTGCCATTCCTGTGGGCCTCTGGATGACATTGTTCTGCCTGCTTCAGATCTTACAGTGGCCTGGATATACATAACAAATGATCAAGACATAAATGAGGGTAACGTCACCCATTTCTTTGATCATCAATACTGTCCAGGCCTCTGGCCTTATGTACCACTGAATTATAATCCTGGAGGATTAAAGTGCTTCAGAAATCTAATACTATATCAAATTCAATGGCAAAAAATCGGACATATCATCTAAAAAATGACTCGCTGTGACCTCTGACCTGGGTAGAAGTGAAGCCACCATTCGGGTTTCGCTGAGACGCCAGCCACTTGAGAATTGGAATGCCGCCGAGCGTGTTCTTTTCTGCGGTGTAGGCAAGCAGTCCGTACGATGTCATTTCAATGTTGGAAGGTCCCGCCTGGTGGTAAGGTCTTCTCCATACAGGCACTGAAGGATCTGGCTTTGGCGCATCCCCGACCTGCCAATGCATCATGCCTCCTGCAAGGTCAAACAGCACAATGTCAAGGTCAGAATATAACAAAACAACCACAAAATAGGGCATGTATCAAAATGTTTGGTTTGTTAAAGTAGTCTGTCTACCAAATTGGGAATAAATGTTGACTAAATTATCGTTATTATTATATTATTATATTAATGATAAGCACTATATCCAAGCTAATCCTTACGTCAATCAGTAAAAACAAATTTTAGAGAAATTTACAGTACTAATGTGAACATTTCCACATATAATGCCACTAAAGAGCTTTATAAATATCATTATCGTTTAACTGAGGACGGCTTTATCTGCTAAACGTACCCTCGTTGATGGCAATAGCGTTGAGTTTCTGCAGTGCCTCCGCTGCCTTGCTGCTCTTGCTGACAGTCAGTGCGTACGTGACAATGGCAAGGGCGTAGGGATCAATGCCGTCCAGTTCACCCTCCAAGTGTGCCATGGCAGACGCAATCGCATTGTCCAGTTTTGTTTTGAGTGACTGTGTGACATAAAGCACATTAAATGTAGAGGAGATGAGCAGATGTTCTTTCCATAAACAACACAAGCTTGAGTCAAAATTAGTCTCACTAGCAGTTGAAGGCATGTGGTCATAGTTAAGGAAAAATGTAGTCATAATAGATCAATCCCATCAAAGCTACTGGAACAGAGGCGAGGCATTCTGGGATTTAACATGGCGGAACCCTATTATAAACTGACGATCAGTGGCCTCATATGGATGGAATTTCCTGTTGGTCGACTGAGCGCCATTTGTTTACGGGAAACTATGGGATAAACAATCTTATAAATCTCACACGAACTTACAGTAGCGCTGGTACATAATGTAGTGGTGAATCTGGAGGCATTTCAAGCAGTTTATCAACAACCTGTCATTAGAAATTACACTGCAAAGATGTGCCATTGGGAAATTGGGTGCAACCGCCAGCCATTAGAAACTGGGGCTCTATAATCGGTCATTAGAAACTATAGTTATTAAACCCTAGATTCTAATGACCAATTAGTAACCAAATCCATGTGTTTATGTATTTAATAGCTGGTCATTAAAATGTTAAGTAACTAGTCATTACACTTAAAAAATCAAATAAAAACTTTACAAAAACATGAACAGGGGTGTGCAAGTCATCATCAGAACGAAATGGATTACAAAGTTGTTTTCAGAGTACACTATGTTAGTTTACTCAGCTCACTTGTTAGTTCACTCAGCTCACTTGTTAGTTCACTCAGCTCACTTGTTAGTTCACTCAGCTCACTTGTTAGTTCACTCAGCTCACTTGTTAGTTCACTCAGCTCACTTGTTAGTTCACTCAGCTCACTTGTTAGTTCACTCAGCTCACTTGTTAGTTCACTCAGCTCACTTGTTAGTGCACTCAGCTCACTTGTTAGTTCACTCAGCTCACTTGTTAGTTCACTCAGCTCACTTGTTAGTTCACTCAGCTCACTTGTTAGTTCACTCAGCTCACTTGTTAGTTCACTCAGCTCACTTGTTAGTTCACTCAGCTCACTTGTTAGTTCACTCAGCTCACTTGTTAGTTCACTCAGCTCACTTAAATTTGTTTTATATTAGGTAATGGATGCAATATTATGATGTGAACAATTTCATTGCAGTGTTTGTAGTGTGGCTGAATACTGCCCATTCTGCCAATGATAAAGTTTTCACACAACAATTTTCCAGGCCATGTCTAGTTAATACTTACCCCAGTAACGTCATTATTCTCCACCAGGGTGATCAACACGTACGCTGTAAGCGGAAGTCCCTTCGAGGATCCGCCCTGAAACCATAGCAACATTTTTTAAAGAATTCTACATTGAGTGATCACTACTTCTGCAGGACTGTGTGACTAATTTTAAATGTTACCATTTACTGCATAACCATTATAAGAAGTCTAATAAAACACAGTACATATATATATATACTAGTGATGACTGTAATATAAACTTTTTTTATCCATGGATCACCATGAACCAATCAGCAAACACGTTAAAATCAAGATTTAATAATGGTGATATTATAAGCTATCTAAGAACACACTGGTAAAATCTATGAAATGTGACAAGCTCAAGGAAGATTTCTCAAACTGTTTTATGAAACTAATTAACATCCGTATAACAGTCGAACCTCAGTAATACAACCACCTCGCAATTAAGGTCACCCTAAGATAGAAGAAAATGGCCCAGGAGAGTGGACGCTGGAGAGCAGTTGTTGGCGGCCTGCGCCCCAGTAGGGATGACAGGCATAAGTAAGTAAGTAATTAGTAAGATAGTCCCAAATAATTCCCATACACAGTAAAGTATAGACAATTCTCGCTATTCAGGTCACTTTTGGCAGTCCCGAGGGTGACCTTAATAGAGAGGTTCCACTGTACTTTGACTAACCTGCATATCTGTGTGGAGAACTCGGCCGCCTGGCGGCTCAGAGAAACTTCCACTCTCGTTCTGTTTCGCAATTATCCAGTTCAGGGTCTTCTCAATGAGGGCGGTGTCGATGAAGATGTAGCCCTTCGCCTGGTGGAAGCTCTTCACAACAAACGCACTCAACCTGCAGGCAAATGGGTCAAAGGTCAGGTCAAATAAAGACGAGTGTTGGATTGGCTGATGGACAGATGTGTGTGTGTGTGTGTGTGTGTGTGTGTGTGTGCGTGCGCGCGTGTGTGTAGATGTGTGGGTGTGTGCAAGGATGTGTGGATGTGTGTAAATGGATGAATTGATTCTTGAATGTATGGACTGATGTGAATGGAAGGATAGATCAGTATGGAAGGTGGCTGAAAGGACAGGACAAAGGGTCAATGGATGGGAGGATTGTTTGATTTAAAACAAATTTTAGTTTTTATATTTGTTTATATTTTACTCTTGCATGTCTATATTTACATTTATAAATGTATGTGTTGTGTGTAAAGTATACTTAATCTTTTTTATCTTTGTGTATAGATGGAAGGAGGGATGGATTGGTGGAACAATGGATGAATATATATGGAAAGATGGAGGAATGGATGCATGGACTCATTGTGAAAGGACAGACAAATAGATGACAGGACACGTACCACATGCTTCCAGACTTATCGCTGTCTCCAAATGCACTGAATGAGCCGTCCTTGTGCTGGTATGTCAGCTCTTTCATGTAACCTGAGACACACAACATATCTAGGTGTAGGACAGAGGAACAACAAACAAACATACAGACAAGAGGCTACGTACATAGACCGTGAAGAGAATGGAGAATTGTACATATGCTGATAATCAAGAGACAGCCAAGAGGTTACATACTTAAGACCGTGAAAAGATTTGATAATTCTACATATGCCGACAAACAACAAACAGTCAAAAGGTTGTGCATTTAGATTCTGCAGATAAAGTAGAATTAACAATAACTATACATTTCTTATATAGCATCCATCCAAATAATTGTTCTGGGGCGCGAATTCTACATGTGCTGCCACAGACAGACCACAAAGAAGACAGGCGAAGACTAGGATGTGTTCATGTACTAACCTTCCATCATACAACGAAGAAGGTGAAGAGACTAATATGAAAATAATAAAATCATTAGCACGGGAAGCGCTTAGACTATGGTGTAATATGAGGTAGATATTTACAAGGATTTGAAGGCCTATCAATCTATCAAAGTGGGATTCCACTCCACACAATATAATTATAACCCAGAATAACGTGATTTTAATCAACGGATGGTGAATATGTCAAAAGGCGACTGGATTTCTGTGAAATGCACAGGTTTATGTTGCAGTGTTCTAAAGCAACCATGGATAAATTTACCCCAAAAAAAAAAAAAAAATCAATAATGCAACAATATATAATATCTTCATCTTTCTCCAAAACTCAAGTACTACGAACAGCAATTGATGCACAATTAGTCGACATCTTTAACTTGTACCTGACTCCATGACCTTGATCGCTTTGTCCTTGACTTCTGTTGTCATTTGGTTAGTGGCCTTCAGGTAGTCCATGATGTAGATGGCCGGTGCAAAGTTGAGCATGTTTTGTTCTCCGCAGCCATAGGGCATACGAAGGAGTGATTCAAATCCATGAATCGACGTTCCCATTAAGTCTCCTACAGTGCAACATTCACAAAGAGACAAATAATTAAATGTCGGATCCATTACGTCACAGGTATCCTAGCAACCAGGTGCAACACATTACTAAAATGGCCAACACAAATGGAGCTGTTGAACATTCTGTTGTATTTTATTTTTTGGAATTCTAGCACAAAATGTGTTTCTAATCAAACAAAGGGCAAAGTTGATTAAGCGAGAACAACACATAGGAAAGATTCAATATGGTAGATCTGGTTAGTAATGTGAATGTAGTTGATACGACAAAGCTTAAAGGAGGTCACATGCTTGGTACGTAGGACTGTGAAGTAAGATATGTTCAAGGGGCAATCTTAGCCTACTGTGGTATATAAGTGTTGACTCAGAATTAGTCAATGTAGTTTGTCTACCTTTAAATAGCGATCTGTTTCCATGTTTTCACTACGTTACAGATCTACATAATACCACAAAATGAAAGAATCTGTGTCTTTAAAACACCTGCATTGAGAACCATGTCATTAGATGTCTGGCATGACAACAGCTGTCTGTGTTCTCCATGACAAACTTGTTTGAACACACTTTGCTTTAAGTAGCCACTTATCACTGTCAATACCCAGCAGTGTTGTTTTGTAGAAAACGTTCTATTTTCCTATGATTTGCTGGGGAAAAAACAGCTGCAAAATAATAAAATGACAAGGATGTTAACCCACTGACCTATAGCGGTCACTCTGATGTATTCAGAACCCTTTACAAGGTCTGGGGGGTAGGTGATGTTGACAGTCTCTGTGAGTGAGCCGTCCTCTTTGGAGAAGTCAATAATGAGGGCTTTGCTGTATTCCTGTGGGGTACCCTCAGGCTGCAAGGATGGAAATGGTAAAATGGTAAATGATAATAAAAGTTGGTCTGAATTTGAGCAGATAAATGTTGGTAAATTTCATAATAAAGTCGTTTCTGCATAAATGATGTTGTGAGAACCGAACATCATCATGTTCAGCTATACACCCATCAATCCTTACTTCACAAATATGTACTTTGGATAAATATCAATATTTCCAAGACTGCAGCTTTCTTTAGAGAATCATTTTATTTATTTAATGTCTTATTCAACTCTGTTTCTGATATTTTTCTGACCATTTCCACATTTTTTACTGTTAGGTAATGTAGTTATCACAAACTTAAATTGTTAAGACAGTTCCATGTTAAATAATTGATACACAATCTGTAGCGTGAATTAAACAGCTATATTGAATTCAATTAATATAAGAACATTTAAAAAACAATCATGTTTGAATCAAAAGGCTATACTAAATTTGTTTTAAAACTGTCGGAACTTATTGGATATCAACACATTCTGCATCCCAAGATATAACAGTTATGCAGTGAGCTTTCAAAGTTTAAAATTGTCAGACCCTCAAGTATTTTTCTCAAAGTACCTCAACGAGCAGTATTCTGCGTACTGCGTCTGCCGCCAGGTTGCTCTGCGCCTTCACTTCGATCGGGATGTTTCCGAGCTGATCAGGAACTATCCAGAACCATGCTGACTGGGCCTCATTCGAGGGAACCTACAAAAAGCACATTTACACGCCATATCAAAATAGTTTTAAAGAATTCCGTCACTAAAGTGAGGAAAAGATTGATAAAGAACCTAATTACAGTTTCAGATGAAATCAGTATTAACGTGTCATGCTGGAGTTGAGGTTCTCTTCCATGGCTACATAATATTTTACAAAAATACAGCAGTATTTCAGATGGCGCCATCTACTGACTCAAGATAAAGCGATGTTTTCCGTTTGTTTTCATAATAAAATCATGTTATACATTATAAACTATATCTTTATAATGTTCCAACTGCCCACATGTGTTTTTAACAAAACAATTTTGTTGGTGAAATTTACGTGTTCTGGGAGGAAACGCTTTGTTTAAATGGCAGCACACAACTTTCGAAGGCGAGGCCTCATGTCGAATTACTAATGATGTGTATTACGTAATACAGCATACTACCCTGTCGGGTCATGACCTATCTCGGAATTAACCGAGCTTGCAATTTGGGGATCTGAATGACTGCCCGATAATTTTGGTAAAAACTGAACTGTTGAATTCAAAACGTGTCTCTGCTTTGTTAAAACATATTTTGGTAGTAAGCACGTTAGAATTATAATTGATAGTTTATATGGCAGGACACGTGTTTACAAAAAACAAATAAATGGACAATCTTCCTTTACAACAAATTAGCAACAGCCTACTTTTAACAATATATCACAATGTTTGCCGATTTCGCTGAGCTGTGTGTACAGCAGATTCCATCCATTGGTGGTCATACATATTTTTGGCGGAAAAAATTATTTTGTAGTGACGAATTGGAGGACACCTCCAAATCTCCACAATTATTAAAAAACAGAAGTTTTTTTAAATATAGGGATTGTATTCACATAATGACACTGGACACCATGCATGTTATTTGTTATCCAAGTAATTTACTGTTATCATCATTTAAATATTTGGTCAATTTTATGGCCAGTATGGGTTAATTAAGTGTGAAATATCTTGGTAAAAACAAACGCATGCAGACCCAAGCGTAGATGTACTTACCGTGATCCAAACGACGACTTCCTTTGAAGTTGCATCTTCGAGGTCATTTACACTGCGCACTTTAAAGCTGTCCGATTTATTCAGTGTCACTTTCACCTAGAAAATAAACAACCAATAAAATGTAAAACGGTTATGTAAATATCAACCAATTGTTAAATTAGATTAAACGTTTGCTGCCTGTACCTCACCGAAGCAGTGATGGGGTGGCTCAAATAAACCGACGCGATTAATCTCCCACAAAAAGAGTGCTTTGGCCGGAGAGCAGAGCACTTCAGCGGCTGAGCACGTCATAAGAAATACTAGTATCGGCACTTTACAAGAGCTCCTTGACAGTAACAAATGGCTCCTTGGTTGTAACAACAAGCTCCTTGGCAGTGACAAAGAGCTCCTTGGCAAAAACAAAGAACTCCTTGGCAGTAACAAAGAGTTCCTTGGCAGTAACAAATGGCACCTTAGCAGTAACAAATGACTCCTTGGTAGTAACAACAAGCTCCTTGGCAGTAACAAAGAGCTCCTTGGCAGAAACAAAGAGTTCCTTGGCTGTAACTACAAGCTCCTTGGCAGTATCGTTAGATGCCTGTAATTACCTACCTCAACTGTTTCAGGAAGGTAGTTGAAGACCATTGCCTGAAGACCAAACTCCTCTCCACGGATGATTGAGTAGGGCAGATTGAGAGACACAAAGAATGGCTGGAAGACAGTCAGCTGGAAAGACAACAGTATATCAAGATGTAATAATCAGGCTGTAAGAATAATAAGATGTATCGACACTGAGTCAACAGAAACAAAATTGTATACTTTACCATTTATTTTAATAATAATATATGTATGTATATATATATATATATATATACACACACTACAATATGTAATGTTAATTACAGAAACGCGGGGGCCTGATGCCCATCAAGCAAAAAAGAATACAACAAACTTTGTATTTCATACTCATTTCAAATTATCCACAAAATGACAGGACAGAATATCAGATTATATATTGTTTCAGTACACCCTTATAACATAGTAACAGTTAACACATATTATAGGATAACTTTTGTATATTATAGTATTATGGAATACAAACCTATATTATAACTGTTTTCATTGTGATAGGTAATATATTACAAACTATTTGTATTATTATTATTAAATTACTTACAGCTAAATGTGTGTAAGCATAACTGATATAGTGATTATGAAGTTACATGACCTAAAACCTGCTGCCTCAACTGGTTTCAAACGAACTGGTTTTGGTTGTTATATCGAGCAACTTGTCAAAGGAAATGTCTGAGCCACCATTTTGCCTTTAACCCACAGACTTTGTTAGACACATGGTTTTTGAGAGAGAGTAAGGAAAGTCGACAACATTAATGTATGTATGTGCATGATTATACTGAGCATTCACATAAAAATCTTAAGTTTGAAAATCACACGCATTGGTTCGTGGGCTAGAATTCAATAACTTAACAGTTTGTCTGATGATTTTACTAAAATTATATATACAACTTAACATTTTGTCTGATGATTTTACTAAAATATATATAAAACTTAACATTTTGTCTGAAGTTTTCACTCAAATTCTATATAAAACGTTTGCATAAATGCATAACCTTACTGGATAGTATGTATTTTCACAAAATAAATTTGAAATTAGTAGGCATCTTTAATAAGCATCATGAATGGTTCGTACCTTGCTTGAGGTGGGAGAGATTCCCAGTCCACTTTCCCTGTGCACTGCAAAGGCTGTTGCAATCCATGACGTGATTGTGTCTGGCGCCTTCACTTCAAGTGTTGTTTCTCCGTCCTCTCTACAGACACCAGTAGCAATGTCAACAACAACAACGACAACAACGACAACAACGAAGACAAGGACAACAGTAAAAAATGTAACAAAATCAACATGCAGAGTTTAATTTAGTCACTGTTCGGTGGAATTAAGAAACAACAAAAGACATAATACCAATTGTTTTCATAAATAATATTAACTGCTGTTTTCTAATAACATTAACATACATTAACATATAACAAATGCTCACTTTTTGATACATTACTTAGTTGGCTTGCATTAAAAACTCAACATATGACAACTTAAATGTGTAAAATCTTTGCAAAATTTACTATACCACTTGATATTTATGTGAACTTCCAACAAGTCCTACATACAACAATTACTGAACACAATAACTTACTTATGACTGTGTATTAAAGTCCAATTACTTACAACACTTTCAAATGTATATATGACATAAGAATTTCTGAAAATAAACGACACAATAAGATTGAGAAGTTATAATACCAAAGCCTAAAAGGCAAAGACTGAACAATGTCGCACATTGAACCCAGATGAAATAAGCTGTTGTATGAAAGGCAAATAAATGAAATGTTTGCCATTTTAATGCCAGAGCTAGCCCATGAATTTGAACTTCAAAGCTGTACATGTTGATACTTATCGAAACATTCTACCCAAAGCAAGTTCACAAGACACGCATAAAAACAAAAATTTGAAATTCTTCAAATGATGTCCAATATACTATGCAACATTGTCCATTCCTATTAGTGCAACCCATCCAATTAGGAAACAGTGCTAATTCAAAATGGCTGCCACCAAAATGCAACAATGTTGCAGCATAATTTTTATAAGCAGCATAAGTTGAATTAACTCTGTCTTGGTAATTAGTACCAACTAGTTAATGTTAACATGCAGTCAGTATGTGCATGCATATGATAACAGTCTGTTAATGTAACACACAGGGTGATGATGTCACAATTTCAAAATGGCAGCTTCTCAAATTGTTCAAAACCTAGTGGGATGGAAAATGTAAAAGATACTCCAGGTTTAGCAATGTACAATTGCTTCAGAACTGCAAACCAGTTCTGAAGCTCTCTGATGATCGCTATTTACAATATACACCAAAGTTTGTGTACAAAATTGAGGACTGCATATGTACCAAATTAAATATGCTGGAAGTTTTAAATCACATCTATTAACGTTTTACTTGTTTTATACAAATTGTAGAGCAATTTATATTTGTTACCAATTATGTAACAACAAATACAGTTTATACACTTGAAAAATCTACATTTGTGAATATTGTTATCCATTCTTAATATTATAGTAGTTCAATGATTAAATGTTTTATTTGTCAATTGTATATTTATAATGTATAATTTTTTTTCTTCAATTTTTTTATATACACATGTATATAAACTATACATATATTATTCATGTTCATTATAAAAATAATTGTCTTGATCTTACAATGTTGTATCTCTTGCTATGAGTTCCTTATATGTACAACTATACAAATGTCGTCACATTTATCTGAATGTTTGAGAATCATTCTTTGTGTGACATACTACAAAATGTCCATTAAACCTGTGCCAGGAATAGTTTATATAGTTACACTAGGCAGTGTAATATAAACAAACACATTAAATAGTAATGACAATTTTAATGTAACTAAGACTAAATTAATTATTCAAATGAATATTTTTGATCAATTAGGTACATTTTCATATTTCGGTTTACAAATAATGAACCATGTAGGTCTGATGTGTAGGAATGAGTGAGTGAACGAATGAATGAATGAATGAATGAATGAGGTATTTAACTGCATTTATTTGGTTCCACAAGATGTACGGTTATTACAATGAAATAACATATTAAACTATGTCATCTAGTGCTACGGTTAACATTTATTAATGAATAAATTGGCTGCTAACAATTATTTGTCTGGTTCCAAAAGTATTTAACATTTTGCCTTTAAAACATTTGAACCGTTACGTCAATGGTTTGTTCCAAATCACAAATCGCAATACAACACGTACGTAATTTTGTTTACAAATCTTGCGGTTTATCCGGAACCAAACAAATAGCTGTGAATTACATAACAAGACTGCCCATATCCATGATAAAATGTGTGCCGGTGCAACAGAATGCAAAGCACAACTTTAACATCACTACGTAATGCGGCAGTACGTGAAAGCCTCAAGTACCCGGAGATCACTTCGGACCATAGCCATGTTTCGGGAAATTCTGTGCGAACTCGGTTGACTTCTGATAAGCCTGCCTGCCCCTGTGAGCTTCCGTCTTGTGATCTACCTTCTCCTTTCGCTAGTACATCTGGTGGGAGGCCATTTTCAGGCACCTTTCCTCTCGAGTACTGGTATTCAACTGTTGACAGGGAAGAGAACACCTTGGTTGAAAAGAACTGACAGAGTGATTCCACAACCAGGGCCACATAACTTGAAGGGATTCGTAGTGGACCTGGGCATATGTCTTAATTTTTGTCATCACAAAATGTAGACTTCCGGAAATGAAAGGAATCCTTGTATACTTCTCCAAGTGCTGTCTTCACGAGAGAATCTGTATCTGTAATTTGACTGGCAAAATGTGCACACGGTGGCTTGTTTGGTGAGACTATTCTGGAATTAATTCCAGAGTTTCAGTGTCATTCACAAATGGTATCATTGGTTGCCATGTCAACCGATGTGTACACATGTGTAAGTCCAAAATAATCCACATTTGTAGACTCGTTGATGTTTTCTATGAACCTGATCACATGACGTCCACATGTGCAATATAGCAACATAACAACGAGCATTAGGTTACCTGGTAGTTACCCATAATGCCTTAGATGGTAAGATTAGCTCACTGTCAGATATCTCCATCAGTGGAACTAATGGCCTCTGTGAGATCACAGCACCATCTTGTGGTGGAAGTAGAGTTGGCATTCGTTGGCCGATTGGATACAAAGTTGTTTGGAAATTTTCTTCTGACTTAAACACATTACATAATGACATTTTTGATAACTATACAATATATATCATATATAAATATAGTACAAAATATATATAGTTAATATATACAATATAATCGAGACTAAATTCAATTATTTACACAAGTGAAACATTTTCACCCGTTTAAAAATATCTAAGCATGGAGCAATGATGTATTAAATTCTGTTAATAGTGCCGACTTTATTTTTTAAGAAAAAGCCAACTGATGTTTATTTGTCTGGTTCCAAAAGTATTTGCTTAACTATTTACCATAATAACACTTTATCACTTGTGTCAACGGTTTGTCCAAAATCACAGTATACTTCACAAATCTTATTTGGAACCAGCAAATAGCCATGGTAAACTAGACAGCCACGATAAAAGCTGTGTCAGTGTTACTGGAAGCAAAGCACGAGACATCACTACATAATGCAGCACTATGTAAAATCCTCAAGTACCCGGAAGTCGATTCAGACCAGAGCCACGTTTCAGGGAATTCTGTGCGAACTTGTTTGACCTCTGAAAGACCCGTTGACTTTTCCTTTTCGGGTGCATTCTGAGTAGGTCCTGAAGGTGGACCACTTTCTTGAGGACCGCGCGGTCCAAAATCTCGGCGTCCTGTCGGTCCTCTCTGCATTGGCCGAAATCGCCATGACGCTGACATGCAAAAAGAAAGCCTGTGTAGAAGACTTGACACATCAAGAGTAGCTCCACAACCAGAACTTGAAGGGATTGGTGGAGGACTTGGCTAGGTTTCTGTTGGCTGTCTTCACTTGTTCATATCGGAAGTGGAGACTTCTTGAAAACATTCCTTGCATTCCTCTCCAAGCATTGTCTCGATGATTGGAATGTCAGTGTCATCCACCAGTGACATTATCGGTTGCCGTGCCAACCGACAAACAATGTGTAAGTGCAAAACAATTATTCACGTTTCTAGACTGGCGGACGTTTTCAATGAACTGGATCTAATTTTCATGTGACGTCCCAACATCATACATACAAAAGGGCAGCATTACGTTAGTTACCCATAATGCAATAGATGGCAAGATCTGGACATGAACAGACACCTTCCTTGGTATTGCCACAAGTTACTGTGCGATTGCAGCACCACCTTGGTACATTCAGTACATAGTGACTGTATGTTTTTGGACACTTACAGATTAGGGCCTGAATACATACAGTACATAGTGACTGTATGTTTCTGGAAACCAAATCATGGGTAACATGTCTATTTACCAAATCTCAGTTTATTTGAAACTGGACAAATAGCCATGATATACGAGAGACAACCATAATAAAAGACATGTGCAGGTGTTACACGAAACAAAGCACGAGGTGTTCCTACATAATGCAGCGGTATACAAGACCCTCAAATACCCGGAAATCGCTTCAGACCAGAGTTAAGTTTCCGGAAACTCTGTGCAAACTCGGGCGACCTTTGATAGGCCATCTGACTTTTCCATTGGCAACAACCATTCTCGGAGGCAGAGGACCATCTGTTAATGGTCTCTCTGGTCCTCCCATCATAGGGTTCACTGCAGCCATGGAAAGGAAGTTGTGGATTTGGGGTAGTTAACCTTCTCGCGGTCAGAATGCCCTAATCAACCTGACTCCCACTCATGGCCAGAATGCCTGAATACGCCCGAATACAGGGGCACATTTAAACTGGTACCGCGAAACAGTATCATCCAATAACGGAAATTGATTTCAGCAGTTAGCAGATAATAATATTGATGTTTCACTGGGAAGCGTCAAACGTTAGAAATGATTGCGATTTCCATGGTTAATAGGGCCAACCACCACGCGGTTTTGTAGTCGAACAGCAGCGTCACACAATTTCCAGTCCCTCTTTCGCACCATGCAGTGAATACTTTAATGGGAATTTTCAGCCAATGAGATTAAAGTTAAACACTTGCTGCGGGCAATAACACGGAAGCACCTGGGAATTATTAAAAAAAAACGCGTCCGCAGGCAATTTCTACGATTAAATGCCAACTTTTCGGCAGTCTATTTTGTTGTAAACAAGTATTAATGCACCGCGCGACGAAGCGAGTGGTGTTTTTTTTAGCTTTGTTGTAAATTCTTGACGTTGTCATTATGTCAAACTCCAAAGATTCGGATTTTGATGGGAATTTTGAATCAAGTTTAAAACGAAGGCTGCCATCGAAGGGGAATGTTTTGCACTATGGTTACGCATTCTAAATATAACATCAACTTAATAGTTCAGACGGGATTACGGCTATGATCGCGAAGAATGCCATTTTGTAAAAAATCTTGAAAATACATGCACTCTAAAAAATGAAATTATTTTAGTTTTATTTACCATAGATATTTAATTAGTTTTCCATTCTGTAGCACGGTAATTTATGAACATTTCATATGCAGCATATATCCGCTAATTATTAATGAAAAAAAAAAAAATGAATTGTTGAGAATTATTCCAGTATTTTATTTTTGTCAAACTTGAGCAATTCATATTTGGGTAATAAATTAACATATATGTCACATACTTGGCTAGTTACACCAGGAATTAGTTCTTCAGATGTAGTGAAAATGTTATTTGAATCAGATAAAAAATTATTTATTTATTTGCATTCATGCACCCCGAGTATATCACGATTCGTTCACAGCACAATCTCTTGATTTAATAGGATTCAATAACAGGCACACATTTGCATTAATCTGGCCTTGAGAGGGTTAATGCCGGCTTTCTTAATTTGTTGTTGACACTGGAAGATGGCGATATCTTGAAAAGAATCCTCGTTGTCTTGATGAAAATTATATGTTGCCATGTCAATTGGTGCATGCAAGCAGAGTATATGCCCCAAAAATCAACATGTCTATTTTCTAGACTTGCCAATCTTACCAAAGATCTGGTACATGGAAAGTCAACATGTCCTTTTAGAGCAACAAAAGAATCAGCAATACAAGTAAATTACCCATAATGCTTTAGACTTTAAGATACCTCCATATTTTCATTTTTGTGGCGAATAAATAATTACTACAAAAATAATAAAAAATATTTACAAACAGTGCATCATAATATACTAAATGATTTGGTTTATATTACTTCGTGAAAACATCAACAATAAAAGTGTAAAGAAAATCAATAGTTTGCATGCTGTCAGGATTGAACCGGCGTCGCCTGATTGTAAAACAGACGCAAAGGAACCAATGCGTTTACCAACTGAGCTATCAAGGCCGACAGAAATTTGCTGACTGATTTCAGTGGTTATGATAAATTGTACAACTCCTCCATCGATATTCCAGTGATATTATGAGATTTTACACGTTACTTTCTGTAGCTGGATATGATATATGTTTGCTATGTATGTATATTGGTGTACATTATCTCCCGTTGGTTGCATTCGATATAATTATTCTGAAAACGAGACCAGGGCCAAGCTCGGCGAAAGCTAGTCGACTTGTAGGCTCATTTGCATTCATTGTTTTGAATAAAATTGAATTCATGTGGAACCGTAAGATAACTGCTTGTTCCTCTATGATGACTAGTGTTTGTATTACATCGGGTTATTGCATAACAACTCATTCTGACGCTCGTTTCGACCCCAACATTATCCATGTAAACATGCTCTGAATGCATAGAAAGGGTTGGCCTGCTGCGAGTGCGAGTCATGTGTGACGTTAAGATACCATGTGATCGCCTAGCTCATTAAATTTTTATTTTCCGCGGGAATCGCTACACAGACAGGTTTAAAATCGAATTTATGCTACAAATGTATTTTTCTGTATTTTTTTAATGTTCTCGAATGTTACATGCAATATTAAACTGTCTGTACACATGGAAAACGGATTTTAGCTAATGCCTTGTTTTTATTTCCTTTAAGAAAAAACACAATATAAACAACGCACCGATTATTGTGATTTGGCGACTCTGTCATTAGCATAACAGGTTTCCATTAATCATAACATGTTACCTGTTATGTCAACAATTTGTAACAAATTGATTTAAGACAACATGTCATATAAGTAAGTTTTAGTATAAATCATTTAATTCATTTGGAAGGAAAAAATAGCCATGGTCAACTAAACAACTAGACAGCCATGACAACATGCCAGCTCTATGCTACTAATAGATTGCATGCTTAGTTTTTTGGTTTTTAAAAAGTTGCTTTCATACCTACAGCTATATTTGCAATGTATTTACAATAATACAACTTTGAAAATTCATAAATATGTGAAATATACTAAATTATCTTGGTAAAGTTCTAGAATTAAGTAACCAATGATGATTCTGAAAGCATTATAATAAACATCCATTACCTTTTAAATGCTACAATTTTTGATTGGCTATAATTCCATCGTATGGCAGCCATTTTGTTTGTTGCCGTAGAAATGTGTGGGGGGAGAAAGAACTGCACTAGAACCAACTGAAAAATATAAAGATCTGATTGATCAAGAACATTTCTTGTTAATTTTATACGAAATGGCATGATACAGGAACACTTTAGGGAATATCTACATGACTTACTGACATCAAATCTCAACAAAAACTGTTCATTATACATATACTGTATCATAGCAACTTTTTAAAACCAAAAATATGAAAAATCCAAACATTTCAAAATCTATCCCCTGGGCTACATACAAAGCACGAGACACAACTGCGAAATGTGGCAGTGTCTAAAATCAACAAATACCCGGAAGTCACTTCAGACCAGAGCCATGTTTCGGGAAACTTTGAGCGAACTCTGTCGACTTCCAATTGCCCCTCAGACTTGTTCATCTGGAGTCGTTTATGGGGAGGAGGCCCACTAAGAGACGCTCTTCCTCTTGCAGCATGCTGTGGTGTCCCCAGGATGCGCCATAATGGTGCTGACATGAAAAACAATCCTTTGTATGAAAGCATTCTCGCAAGCTAGGGGTGGTAAAAGGTAAGTTCTTACATAGCGCAGTATCCAGTCCTCAGGACTGCTCAAAGCGCTTTACACTTTACTCCCTGGCAGACCTGTTCAATCGAACACCATCTCAACGTCTCTGGGAAGCATCCAGCCACGCTGCGGTTAATGCACAAAGACTATTCGTACACAAACCTGCTCAAGGTTCAACATCGACACACAGGATTCGAACCTGGGTTCTCTCAGTCGAGAGTTCGAAGCTCTAGCCACTGAATCATGGCGCTGTATGGTGGTGACTATGTTCATTACTCCTGGCAGATCTCATACGTATAGAAGGTAGTCCAACCACTTCACTTACCACGACTGTACCACCATGAGAATGGTGCAGACACCTGTCCGACCCAAGCTCCAATTCCAAGACGAAGCCCTTGACTATTCGGAATCCCAATATGATTACCCATTTGATCATTCTCACGAGCCGCTGAGTGGTTTTGTGTATTCACATACCTACGTCTATGTCCCAAGTATTACTTGAGTGCAGAGCGAGCAACGTGAGGCTACAATGAAGACCACCGGAACTTCCCGGCAAGCGATATTATTGGCTGATCTTATCATCAGAGTTTCGCAAGGCGATCTGCCGGGGGTACTGAGACTGATGTAATCAGCAGCGCCCCCTGGTGCATAAGGATGTGGGAAAGACTCAATATACCAAGAGTAATACCACAACCTTTGCCACAGAACTGATGGTGGACTTAGAGTAGTTTTCTGCTAGCTGTCTCCTCTCGTTGACATCGCCTTCTTCAAAATAATTCTCGACATGTTGTCTGTGTCGTCCACATTTGACATCATTGGTTGCGATGTTAACGCAATATTCAAACAGCATGTCTGTCCAAAACAATCCACATATCTAGACTTGCTGATGTTTTCAAAGAACTGTTTTCAAAGAATTGAAGTTAATATTTGTATCAACTCTACACGTTAAATAAACAGGGTGTTAGCATCCGGTTAGTTACTTTCAATCCTTAGACGCTAACCGGATGAAAATAAGTATTCTTCAGATAATTATTTAATGTACTTGTATCAAAAATTTGCGTATTTCAAGCAATGTGATTCATATATAGTTTTATAATTTGTATTATAATTAAGACAATTAGCAAGGAACAGGAGTTATATTTTAAGAAGCACATTTTGTTGGACATCATTTGTAGAGAAGAAAATGTTTTGTTTAGAGTTAGAGTGAAACGACCTTAATGTGGTTATGTGTGTACAACTAGTCAAGGTGCAATCATCATCTAGAAAGTTACACAGAGTGCAGTCAAGCCTCATTTTATGGTCACCTCGGTAATACAGCCACCTCGCAATAAAGGTCTGCGCACCAGGACAATTCCAAATGATTTTTGAAACAGTAAAAGGTAGGATACTAGTTCCGTTAATATGGTCACCGCATTATTCAGGTCACTTTTGTCCGGTCCCAAGGGTGACCTTAATAGTAAGGCTCCACTGCATTAGAGTCAGACAAACAAGTGATCAAGAATGCAATGTGAATTGTACAGAAGGTGAAGTGATTCCACAAAAGTTGGTGTGCAGAAAAATGCTACATCTAAACTGTTCAAGTACCCAGATATCATGTCGGACCAGAGCCACGTTTCAGGAAATTCCGTTCGAACTCTGTCGACCTTCGACAGATCCCCTGACTCAGTCTTCTTAGTTGGTGGTCCATCAGCCTCATCTCGTGGGCTAGCCTCACCTTTTGCAAAGTTTTCTTCACCATCAACCATTGCTGGTCCCCTCCAAGGCGCTGTAGAAAATAATTACTTAACTCTTCAACATAAATAACAAAGGTACTACTACAGCAATCCATTGGCAGTGTTCTGGACGTCATATCATTATGACGGTGATGGTCTGGTACAGTTGTCGACACAAAATGTCATAAAACAGATTCACCTGCAATACACAACTAGCTCAACTGATGATATGCACAATGATATCATATGTCAGGAATGATTTACACATCATCATTGAACATTCTGGTTGTTTGACTGCTCCAGTCCCACTTTGGTAAGTGGTCAATTGTCACATCTCACTAAAACAATGTCAGTGTGCCATGTGCACAGTGTCTAAAACTAGTACCCGGTATTTATAGTTTTATATAGCAGTTGTGTTGGTTATCTCCCAACTGCTACAATGATTGTCAATTTATGTCATTCATGTTTTCTTCACTCTCTATAAAACTTTGCTTTTTGTCTCAGATTTCCCAGAATGCATCTAACAAGGATGCAGCTGCCAAAAGGGCACAAAACCTGTGTAGCACACGCAAAGTAAATGGTATATCTTTCCGAAACAACCTGTTGTAGAGAAAATGTTTAGTTTGTTCTTGGATTGGATTGTAATTGTACAACGTCATCTGGCATGCTTTGTAGTTTGAATAAAATGTTTGTGACGCTTACTATAGGCAGATGTGTATCGGTCTGTGATACTGCCAGGTGTTAAAAATGATGAACGGTGTTCTAGTGGTCAAAGGACTCGATTATCGAAAAAGATGACCAAGAGTCAAGTCCATCTCGTGCTGTTTTGAAACTTGGGCAATTTCATTCATCACACTTTGCCTGCGTCTTTCAGATGAGATACAAAAGCTGCTCATCCCCTATACCTGCTGTCTATGGCGGGGGAAGTAAACAAATTCCATGTCGTGGACTCACAAAACCAGTGGTATTGATCTACAAAAACCCATATGGGCACTGCATTAGTTGCTGCTACAGCATTGCTCTAATAATTGAGTAAAAGTCATAACTGCCTTGTCTAGGCAGATACTGGTATAACATAACACTTCACATTAATACTTATAGCTGACATAATTAAACCAAGTGAAAGTGTTAGATTGATTCAAACATATGCGTGTTTCAAGCAACAATGTTCTTATTCCATGAATTAATTAATGCCTTATTGCCATCAACTTGAGAAACAGCCAGTCCTACGGAGGGCAACAGTCCGAAGCTTGGTAAGCAATCAATTAAATAGCATTGTTCTCGTAGACTTGTCAACAAAACTTCCCCACAAAACTGTCAGCTGCAATACACGACTCGTTCCAGTGATAATGTACAACGTGAAATCATATGTCAGGCACGATTCACAAAGTGAGTCATATGTACATGTATATATATATATATATATATAGGTTCAACCTCCACATTGCGAAATCCATTTTCTATACACGTTTTAATGAACCCTGAACTTAAAGCATATTTACAGTAAGTTTGCAGGGAACTGTACACAGAGACCCATCCACTTTCATTGGTGAGTTTGTGCACTTTACACACCAGACCTCACACCAAAGCAAACCAAGTATGTACAAAATCTTCAGGTACCCAGAAATCAGCCATGTTTCTGGGAACTCTTTATGAACCCGTGTCATTTCCAATAAACCCTTGTTGTCATTTTGACCTGTCATAAACATTCTTGTGTCGTCATCTTCACAGTCTTGCCACTCTAGTCCATAGTCGTATGTCGAATTGCTGGCAACGTCTGTGTCCAAATGTGTAACGAGGGGCCAATAAATTATTTCAGAAAAAGTAGAATAGAACAGTTGTACATGATAGAGTTGCATCTCATACACATATCCTGAAAATAAGGTGAATATTGTTTAAATAACTTTTAAAATTAACGTTTTACTATGACCTCCATAGTGAAAGTTTAGGTCAATTTCTGCATGCAACATATTGTAATTTCATTTTGCAATTAACTAATTGCAAAATGGAATCCCAGTATGGCGCATGCACAAATTTACGTAATCTGTCATTATGGTAGGTGTGAGAAAATCTTAATTTCTAAGAAATTATTTCTAAGAAATTCAAAATATTTTATTGCCAAGTATATATGTAGTCTGGCTGAACTATACTATTGTGTTAAGAAACACAAGTGTCATTACGGGCAGATCCAAACTAAAAAAACAGGACACCATGTGGCATCACTCCTGTTCGTCCAAATCGATTTGTGATAATACCTTTTAACATACACTGGAAAACATTTTGGAATACTTGCAGTGTATTTCAATAATTATGTACAATTGGTCTGAAACATATAAAGGGGCAAGATGGTGATCTCTCATAAGACCATATATTGAACGCACTTGGACAGGCTGGTTACAAAACTAACATAAACACGACTAGAAAAATCAAAAAGAATGTTTCAAGAGCTACTGAAAGCAACTATCAGCTCACATGTGTTACCATAATAAGTTGACAACAGAATTCAACTGGCTATCACTTAGGAAGTTAGGATGTATGCTGAACTACCATGGAGCTGTTAATAACCTACAAACGTCAGACTTAAATGCTTAGAAGCACAAGTTCAGAACAGTCAAGTTCCGATATATGCCTGACTGTACCAATATCGCAGAAATCCCAAGTATCTAACGATAACTGAGCTACATATGTACATTTGTTTGGCTACTCCTCCGAGATACTTTGCATTTCAGGCACCAAATTTTCTCTACTATCATAATAATAGCTGGCATGAATCATACTGCACTCTAGTTCCGCATGTTCAAACGCCACATCATCAAATCCATTTTCTGTACACTTTCTAACGATCCCTAAACCTAAAGCATATTTAGAGTAAGCTTACAGGGAAGCAAACAGAGAGAAACAGGTCAACACCCGCTGGTGGATTCATGCCCTTCACAGGTCAGAACCCAGACCAAAGCAACTCAAACATGTAAAATCGTCAAGTACCCAGCAATCTCGTCCGACCACAGCCACGTTTCTGGGAACTCTTTCCTAACCCGCATTACCTCCGATAAACCCTTGTTCACATCAGATGTTTCCTCATCCACGTTTCCCTCTGCCTCAGAAGTCGTAGTTGGCAAACTGGTAGTTTGATCCACACTTCGGTCATATGGTGTAGCACTAAGTTGCGTCAAGAAACATAAGTAACATCACGGGCGGATCCAAACTCCGAAAATGGGTGTCCAGTTTCATAACAGGACATCAGGTGGCTGCTCTTCTGGTCTGTCGATTAAATTTCCACCTGGGATAGTACTTTCAACATACCCAACCCTGATCATATGACTCCTAAGGAGTGTTGGCCAGTCCTCAACCAAAAGAAAACAAGGCATGAATCATGGTACACTTTAGTTCAGTGTGCTCAAAATCCACAACACCAAATCCATTTTCTATACACTTTTTAATGATCCCTAAACCTAAAGCATATTTACAGTAAGCTGACAGGGAAATATTCAGAGAGAAACGGTCAATGCCCACTGCCGAGTTCAAACACTTCACAAGTCAGACCCCAGACCAAAGCAACCCACACATGTAAAATCGTCAAGTACCCAGCAATCACGTCGGACCAGAGCCACGTTTCTGGGAACTCTTTTCGAACTCGTGTCACCTCCGATAGACCCTCATTTGTATCAGGTGCTTCCTCGTCTGCAGGTTGGTCTGTGGCCTCGATCTGATAATCGTAGTCAGGTTCAGGCTCTAAGTTGTGTCAAGAAACATAAGTAAGATGACGGATGGATCCAAACTCCAAAAACGGGTGTCCACTTTCATAACGGGACACCAGGTGGCTGCTCTTCTGGTCTGTCGATAACATTTCCACCTGGGATAGTACTTTCAACATACACAGGAAACCATCCGACATGACATGTATTTCAGTATGTATGGCTGTACACTTGTTCTGAAACAGGTAACACGAGTTCCCTATGTCATAAGACCCAATGTTGGACACACATTAATCATCTGGGGTCTGTACAAAACTACAAATAAACATGATTCGAAGAATTCAAAAGAACGCCTCAAGGTCTACTGAAAGCGACTATGAACTCACGCTCGGAATCATAACAAGTTCGTGGCATAACACAACTGGCCAACACAAAGGACACACTCAACTATCATGCCTTTAATATCCCGCACATGTTTCACTGAAATGCTCTGAAGCAGAAATCAAGCATGCTCAAGGTTTGCCATGTGTCTGGCTCAACCAATATCGCAGAAATCCCAAGTATCTAACGACAATCGAGCTAGCACATGTATGCTGTTAGGCTACTATTCCAAGATACTTTGCACCTTGGGTGCCAAATTTTCGTGGGTTCATCTGTGTTCCTAAGAAGGTCCTTGTTAGGGACATAGATGAAGAACACTTATATTTTTTCAAAACTTATATTTTTTTCAAAATTCTCCAGTGCTTGACCCATAAATTTATCCCCAACTAATATGTACGTTAAAACAATCGTAGAAAACATGCATAGCATTGCAAAATCTCAAAACTCCCTTTCTCAAACGTCTGCCTTGAATATCCCATGAAACCGAGCCATGTGTTTGTGTGTAGGTGGCATCCTCTATCCAAAAATACTGGACAAAAGATTTGGCTGCTCAGTTTCTGGCCTAGCCAAGATTACCCACAGCCACTTACAAACAGCTATGCCTTCCTGAGAATGGGTATCTTTGCTAGTGTACACAAGTGCTGCAGACGAGATTAAGTGAATAAGGCACAGGACCCATATCAAGACCACACTTAGGCAGAGAGACATGTTCAATTCAGTTGAGCAGTCTGTCGATAATCGTACATATGAATCTACGAATGGCAGAAATATATGACGTCGCTTTTCTTTAACTTTCCATAACCTCATGATCCATGCAGGGCTAATGATCCATGCATAACAACCAAAACCCATGCAGTCATGACCTAACAATCCATGCACGTATAACCTAATATACCACCAGTTGTCAACCTGAAAATGATCGAAAGACCAACCATGCAGGTACTCAATGAAGTGTGCAGGAACAGGTCAACGATCCATGCAGGATTGATCTCATGATCTGCTCGGGATCCATCTAATGATCCATGAAGGAACAAAGCCATGGATCATGCTGGATGATAGGGATAAGTGGAAGTTGATACAGATACCCTATTGTGCTCTCCGTCCACATCCAAGTTTGTGGGAACATCTGTCGGACTCTCTCCACAGGCTTAAGGTTGACAACATGCTCGACTTCAGACGAAAAGGCGACGACATCGCTGACCATCCATGCCATGTTGACGCCATCTTCGTAATCATAATCGACACTGTCCAACCCCTTCATCCTGAACACTGTGACAACAACGTTAGTCCTCAGTATACTTGTTGATAGTTATTTTAATAATTATTGCATTGCAATAAAATGTCGCACTGATCTGTCTTGATGTTCCAGAAAATTTGCTGTCTCAGCCTTTGCAGATTCTAGAGGGGTGTGTGGCAGAGGCCTCAACCCCCCATCTCCCACCTGTTTTGGAGCCCAACCTCTCATCTGTTTTAGGGCCAAACCCAATCTCCCACCTGTTTTGGGGCCAACCTCCCATCTCCCACCTGTTTTGGGGCCAACCTCCCATCACCCACCTGTTTTGGGGTCAACCTCCTAACTCCCACCTGTTTTGGGACAAACTTCCCATCTTTTTGGGGAGAGAGCCTCCCACCAGTTTTGGGAGACAACCTTGGACCTCCCACCAAATTAGAGTCGACTTCCCACCAGTTTTACAACTGTCCTCCTCTTCCCATTTTTTTATCTAATGCTATTCTCTGCTCCTATCCATAAAAACCGATACTGTCAACTTTCTGTGCAATGTTAATTTATAGCTCTTGGTATCAGACAATATCTCACAGCTCTTGTCTTCAGGCAATATTTCAAAGCTCTTGTCTTCAGACAATATTTCACAGCTCTTGTCTTCAGGCAATATTTCATAGCTGTTGTCTTCAGACAATATTTCACAGCTCTTGTCTTCAGACAATATCTCACAGCTCTTGTCTTCAGACAATATTTCACAGCTCTTGTCTTCAGGCAATATTTCAAAGCTCTTGTCTTCAGACAATATTTCGCAGCTCTTGTCTTCAGGCAATATTTCATAGCTGTTGTCTTCAGACAATATTTCACAGCTCTTGTCTTCAGACAATATCTCACAGCTCGTCTTCAGACAATATCTCACTGCTCTTGTTTTCAGACAAAATCTCACGGCTCACAAATTTACAATCGGCATAAGCATGTTAAGCACAATAGAACAGCACATCAGTGGAGCAGACCATAACATGTTGTAAGCACATAACCCTATCAATAAAAGCGAAAGTGAAATTAAATACTATGTACACACTTTGGTTAGAATGCCCCATGTGCATTGCCAATTCATCGCTACATGCGTAAGTTGCTACAGCGAGACTAGTCGACAATAGCACAGCTCTACCAAGCCTTGTGGTGCAGTGGGCCTCCTAAGCTTTAGCCATAACACCTACTGCCTTGCCCTAATCCCGCCCTATCAATCATAATCACATCTACCCCATCGTGGTGTCTGACCACAGCCAGGTTTCCGGGAACTCCGAGCGCACCCTCTCTGGCTCCTTGATGCCTGAACCTGACTTTCCCTTGGCACTCACACCATTAACTTTCATCATATAATATGTTTCTGGGTTTCCTGCGGAGAAAACATTGTCACAGTAAGATTTACTGAATTATAATTTCGTTGTTCGTGCATTCTTAGCCGGTAGCTGCCAGAAGGTCTGCCTCATCAAGAAATCTATAATCCACCCTGTTAGACATTGAGGCTGAGGCTGAAATGTAACCATACATTACAAGATGTCTTCGGACAATATTTCACAGCTCTTGTCTTCAGACAATACCTACAGCTCTTGTCTTCAGACATCTCACAGCTCTTGGGTGAATGTAAAGTAGTATGCAACTTTTATCACACTGAAGAGAGCAAAATGACAGATTCTAAATAAAATTGCAATTTATGATAATATGTGTGTTCAGCAGTGATCAAAACCTGCTGAAACTGGCATTATGTGAGTGTTTTAGACACAAATGAGTGTGCCAATCCCTGGTCGGATATTATTTCTGTAGAGTTCTTGCTACATAACTGGTTATCACGAGGGGCACAAACATGTTAAATATACCGAACATTACTGGTAAACACGTCCGCAAAATGTTGTAAACACTGAACCATACACACAAAAGCAGAAAAGCAGTTAATACAACCAACTAGTACACATACGCAGTGGTTAGAATTTCACCTGAGCATTGCCAACATATTGCTACGTTACTACAGGAAAGACTAGTGGACATTAGCACCCCTCTACCAAGGCTCTCTTGGCCTCGACATCCAAGGCATTCCCCCTAACACCAACTGCATTAAGACCGCCCAACAACCATAATCACATCTACCCCATGGTGGTGTTTGACCACAGCCAGGTTTCCGGGAACTGGGAGCGAACCCTCTCTGGCTCCTTCATGCCCTGCCCCGAATTTCCCTTGGCATCTGTGCGCCCTGGAGCACTCTCGGCACCACCAGCACCGCCCCCGCCCATGGGGCGTAGAAACCCATCGTCAATGTATACTGCTGTGGAGAAAACAACATCATGGTAAGATTTGATGAATCAAGGTATTGGCCAGAATGTCTCAGTCATCAAAGAGTCTGTCGTTTGATTCCTTCAGGATCATGCTGAAAGGTAACCCTGTGTTACTTGCAGGCAACCAGATAGTGGAATGACAAAATGTTAGACTATGGTTGTCCAAATTCAATGCATCACGTGTTGTTTAGGGGAAATTTCTCTTACATATCTTTTTTGAAGTTATTAAATCTAAAAAATTCATCATTTGTGGAACGCTAGCTCTGGAATACCTCAATTCGTTCCCATCCGCCAGGTTTGAGAGGCCGCCAAAGATTTAGGGTGAGAAAGCAATTTTTAATAAAATTGATGTTTTAGTGACTGTATTTAGCAGAATGACCAGAAATAATGCCAAATTCCTCGGCATATCAATAGAAATTGGCATTATAATATTACTGAACCTTAAATAGAGATGAACTATCTTGTGTTAGTAATAATAGTATCTCCTCAAAAGAATTTATAAACATCTGTATTTACAAACAGAACCACGCAATAAAATGTTAGTTTCATCCGGTGAACTCAATTACTTCAAACTGTCTGTTGCAGCCTTGACCTACATTACGAGGTCATAAACCAAGACTGACATCCCGAGTGAGACTCTAGATGGCATATACAAGGGAAGGCTCATTGAAGGTCCAATACCATTGTGTCTGTTTGCATACATTTAACAATGACCAATTCTCAGTTTCAATATATTCATTGCTCATCTTTGACATGCTTCTGGCTTTGTCAACGAGAATCACTATTTACTTTTTAATATAAACTCTACATAGTGCTATTATTACAGTTCTATACTTCATGTCCTATAACTGTTACCTTATGTTTGAATTAGATAAGCTACAACTGAATGCAACCGAGTGTATAATTCATCATTTTGGTTTTTCAATCGTTTTTTTGTGACATCCCCGGAAACTACAAAACCAGCACTAAAACATGAAATAGAAAGAAAAAGAACTGCAAGAAATGCATGAAGTAATTCAGGCTGAAGAGTATCTGATCTGGGGGTCGTTTGCAGAAACATAAGTAATTACAACTATACTGATATTATTATTATTATTATTGAATACAGGTATAACTGTTTTGTTCAACATTCGTTTTGTTCAGTTACAAAAAATCAATAATACTAACCTGTGTGGTAACGCAATTATTTAAACTAACTCCCAGATCTAACAATGAAACATATCATTTGTATGCCTTACACAAAAAGAATGAAAAGATAAAATCTTAACACAAACACCATTCATCAGAGAAGTGTCAGGATGCCACTAGACAGCAACAGACAAGAAAAATGAGGAGACTATGCCAGGAGAAGAGGAGGAAGAGTAAAATTAAGATGGAGAGACTGTGTCAGGATGGATCTTGAAAGGTAGGGACGGACAGCTGAGATCAGGAGATAATTGCAGAAGAACACAAAAGTTGGAGAGGCATCATCAAGAGTGCAGAACAGACCAAGTGACATCGCCCCCACCCTGCAAGTGCCCACAGAGGAAAAATAACCCCCCAGGTCAAACATATTCTATCATCATATCAGTGAAAACGCAATCCAATTTTAACAAAGCAGAGGCAGACTTCAGTCATCAGACCAGACAGCCATAGAGAAGAAGACCAGTGAGACAGCCAGTTTCCATGCCAAGTCTCCGTTCACCATTCCAAGCTTTATTGCTTCCACCCACAACACCAGAATATTAGCAACACAAAAAGGAAATCACATCATCAAGTGTACCCCAAGCTGACGTCCGACCACAACCAAGTTTCAGGGAACTCTGAGCGAATTCTGTCAGGCTCCTTTAAGTCAGGGGCTCGTCCACCTCCCTGGCCTTTGTTGAATGCCATTGGTCGATCATCTACAAAGTCTGGCATTGGCACTGGGAAGAGATCTGAAGGGACAAAATCATCGCAGTTGTAGAGCTGGTCATTGGCTGGCACCAAGAGCCCATGGCTGTATGTCAAGAAGGATACGGTGGGTGATCAACTGTGGGTGGATCAGACAGTTGCACTGAGAGAGAGACAAGACTTCAAACTTGGTCGGAATAGAGCCGGGTCAAAGAACAATGTCTGAGATGTAGGGTTAGACCGACAGAGGCATCAGCATCATGACACAGGCATCGACATGATGACACATGCATTGACACAATGGCACTGGCATTGACACAATGACACTCTGATTGGCACAATGACACTGGCATTGACATAATGACACAGGCATTGAAACCATAACATTAGTGTCATTCAGACTTTGACATCATGACACAGGGGTTGCCATTATGACATGTTTTTCAGTCAATGACATGACTATTTTGACCCAAGTAACCAAACCCATTAACATAAAGACAAGTGTCATTGTGGCATTGACATAAAGACACATTTATAATTACACTGATGTCATGACAAAAGTGTCATCATGGCATTGATATCATGACACAAGTATTACCATGACAGTGACACCATGGCACTGATACAGAAGCTGGCTGCCATTCTATGTCATCCCTAGAGAAGTAAAACAGCTAATTCCAAAAAGCTTACCAAAATACAGAGAGGATCAATAAGATTTTGACTCAAACACATAACTTAAATAAAGTGAATATGTTGGACTTTTCTACAATTGCAATGTCTACATTAGCAAGTCATAATTTAAAAACATAATATTTGATAATATAATTCTGTTCAACAGTTTGCCCAATATGATGATAAATTTACCAAATCTGATAGAGTCCATCTACTGACCGAGCGCATTTACTAATGTAATTAACTCAAAACTGTGGCCAGAACAAGGAAATTATCTCTTACAATTTAATAGGAATTTTCAAACATAACTACATTGAAACATTTTGAAATCATGACACCGTACCAGAAAACAAAACAAATATTCTAAAACTTATCTAACTTATTAGTGAAATTAATGAACAACTTTTCTTAACAAACACTAAATCTAGATATCCATTCCCTGTACCCTATCTTTGCAACAGACCACAACCATGTCTCAGGAAACTCTGAGCGAACACGGTCGGCTTTGGTTAGATCTGTTGATGTTTCACTGGAGCTAACATCGCTTATCATCATCATGGTGGGTACAAATCCCTCCATAAATAAACCTAGCAAGAGAAACAACAGCTCCCAGATTTGGCAACAGTTATCTCCACATTCAGAATCCACAGCCATAATCGCAACATCCTTGGCTCAGTAGAGTTTCTCCGTTCAATCATATTTTATCACGTCATGTCTTCATAAACATGTATGTTTAAAAGACAGAAAATGCACATGCATCATTTGACATTTTGGGGTTTTATCTGGTAAGATGGCTTCACTTTTCATGTTTAAGAATGATTTAAACCTGCTGGAAGTTAGGAACTGTTGCATTCCTGGATCTAACATTGATTCAACATTCCACCAGTGACATGAGGGCCAACAACAACCAACTGTGACGTGTAGACATTGGAGGATTCATCAAATTGCCACAAGGAGTCTTCACCAATGGTTGTGTGTAATGTTACATGCTTCACAGCTAAAATAAGACCTTTGTTTAACAAACCTCTGAAATGTACTGTGGACAAGCCGCTTCTGTGATAACTGTACAATTTGTTGATGACATGATACCCACAGAAATTGGTCTGCATTTGATTTATGTGACCTTTGTAATCGTAAGCGAAACCTGACTGACTAAACTTCTTCTTGTTTCCCGTTGATCATTTGCGGGGTGACGCCACGCCACTTAGTCAGTTCCGCCCACTTCACAAGCCTATGATCCTGTGATATTCTCACAGAATCAGACTTGCTCATTGCTTCCCTTTTACAAAAATCTCTTGACATCATCCTTCCACCATACTGTTGGCCTTCCTCTTCTTCTTGCACCACCTTCTTATATTTTCCACACTCTCTTTGTTAGTCTGTATGTATTCTTCCCATCACAGTCTGCACCCAACTACCTTAATTTTCACATGTTTCTCCATTCTGATCTCTTCCCTTAATTCCCACATCTTCCTTCTTAAACTAAACCTTAAAAGTGTCAAAATCTAAGGCAACCGAGGAAAGAAGGAAATATGAAACAAACAGTAGTAAACACTCCCATGGAGGGGTTAAACATGTGAGATGTTAGTGTGTGGCATTGCACTTGGGACAATACATCTGCCTGAACGATCAAGTACCCGGTAATCATGTCTGACCAGAGCCAGGTCTCTGGGAAAAGGCTACGAGTAACAGTTGGCTCAGCCAACGAACTCATGGACTCCCTTCCATCTGGCATCATATTTGGTGGTCTTACTGTCGTTGTGGTTGTCATTGGCATAGAACCCATTGTCATTGTCGGCATCGTCATCATCTCAGTTGTTGTTGAGGGGGGAGTCGTTGTTGGCTCCCGAGCTGTTAGTGCAAGGTGACTCACATGACACAAGTTACCAAGACATATCACTAGATAAAATTTAACAAGACTGCCACCCAGAGCTTCAACCCCAGATGGCAGTGGACAACAACGCCTGTGGCTTATCAAGAGTCCAACAAAAAAATGTTGTTTATCGAGTGTCCAACAAGTCATAAATAAGGTACAAGACGTCCCCTACACCGAGCATCACACAGGATGTTCCCAGAACATTTCACAGAAGTAAACAACAGCTCCATTCACTGGTAAACCGTTTCAGATAAACCACATAGTGGTTTCTATGTTACACACAACATACATTACCTTAAATTGCGGACACATCCATCTTGCGACGACTGTCAATTTACATACATTAAAACTGCAAGTGCGAATTAACAAACATGTGGCTCATGAAAACATGCTGGTGAAGGGAAAAGCAACATTCCTGCATGGAATTAACAAGAGCAATTACATAAGGAATTAAAACCTGACTTGGAGACTTTCACACAGAAGAAAGTTTGGTTATCATTAAGACTTTATCGTTATGATGGCAGAGATTGTGTGACTTTCCTGGACTTCAGTGTCAAACTGAACTGTTTACCTATGTCATGTGACTGTGAAGAAATTACATTTAGCATCATGACAGCTCAGTCGAGAATAATAATAGTAATAACAGACCCTGAAAGGTAACTCAACTTTCTCCAATAACTACAATGGTCACTGACAAAATATATTCACTTTTAAATAGTGATACAAAATTTATGGCCAGACACGCATGCAAACACAAACACACATACACTCAAACACATATGCACATTTTCATTTGTAACAATATGAATTAACATGCTCTAGGTAAATCTTCATATGGACTCGAGCAGGAACTTCTACAGTATTACAGAAGTTCCGCAAAATATGCTCTAAATATGATTTTTTTTCAGAATAGAAGATCTCTAGGCTTTCGTACCATTTTGTTTATTTAAAGGCAACTTTGTTAAACAATGGAAATGTGTACTCACGAGGAGATACTTGGTACACAAGGGCATTAGTGAGGACGTATACACCAGCGTTCTGAAAATAAAACATCAACATAAGGAAGTTGTCAGGAGGAAGTAGTTCTGGGGTATTCACCAGATGGCGACACTACATGCAGGATTCATACCAATGAAATTGGAAATGTTACACTTTATGTGGACATGGGGGCATGTGTGCTGTGAATACCATTACTGGAATGATTGCATCTATGGCTTCTATCTTGTGTTGTAGTTGGTTGGGTCATGTGGTAAACAACAATATAACAAGAATATAGACAGCAGAGCACATAAACCTTTGATCATCACAAATTCAATGTGTCAACAACATTTTGTTCAAAGTGATGATGTCACGAGTTCTTCTCAGCATGTGTCTAATAATGGTCAGTCTACCTCATTCTACTAATGTTTATAGACAATGGCTTTAAAAGAAGTAAGCAGATGGCCTTCAAATAAATATCTCTCCAAGCAATATGCCTCCAAATATGCTGTTTTTGTGTTTAAATTAACAATGTTGTTGTTCCATAAAAGTATGAACAGAACATGTACTTCGGCTATTGCCACTATCTGTCAATTAATGCAGTGGAAAGGCACTTCCTGAAAATCAGTTTCAGCTTCTTATAACAGACATGAATGATTACACAATAAGTAAATAAAGTGGCCAACATGTTACCTTACATGATACACAATCTCACATGCACGTTGTTAAAACCCTTACATTAATGTAATTCCAAATGTTTCCTATGAATACTACAAAAACACACAGCGTGATGCAGCAATTTCACACTGACTGTCTATTAAATACAGCTGCACCGGAACTACAAATCTACAAAGGCACAAAAATGTACAGAAATACAAAACTTACGTTGAAGACTCCGGTAGAATCAGAACCACCGGAGAATATGGGCCAACCGCAGAACATGCATCTCATGAACACTGGCATCGGATCAACGCTCCCAGAATCCTTTGAGTCATATGTCTTCAACTCTTGGATCACCTGCAAATGTAACACCACTGACGTCATGTTGTTGTGCCCGAAAGGTCAAATATGTATTCCATGCATCATAATGTGATATGCCACAGCGAATGTGGGTACTGAGCTGCAAAACTGTGAATTAAATGTGGTACCTTTTTGTATTCACAAATCATAATCTTTAAAAAATACCACATTTGTTGAAACATTCTCAGTAGTTTCTGATTTATTGGTAAAATTTAAGCATACTTTAAATTAGTGACATTTTGAGAAACTAGGCCATTTGACTCTTACGGTCTATCGGTTTTTAATATGTGAGTTCATAAATGGATGTATTTTACATGTTTTGGATTGTTTGTCAAAGGATACAAACATGACATTAAAAGGTAAGATCAAAAGGTACGCATTTCTGCCAAAATCAGCAAATTTATGGAACAAAACCTAGACAGCTATTTCTGGCTTGCATGTAGAATAGGCCTGAAACTTCATACACAGATAGCTGTTATGGGTCACTTGTGGCCATTGCAAGATCAACATCTCGGCAGTTCAGATCATTCATCTCACAATTATATATATATCTCACACCTTTTATATCCCAAACTAACCTTTACAAATGCATGCATATGTTCTCTATTGCTACATCTAAAGTCTCTTTTGGTCTAATGATGACATTTGTGCATTCTAGTCCATGACATAATAATAACAGACTTCTTTGGCGCTTATATCCACAGGAATCTGACATCAGAAGAGCAACATACAAGAACCATTAGGCAAAATCATGAACAGGGACACGCAAGAGTCGTCATTAGAGCAAGGGACAGACACAAATTTAGGGTGGGAATGTGATTTCAAATAAACATGTCTGAGTTGTTTTACAAAAAGTTTTGCGTCCAGCTACAAAGAAAGTTCGTTTTAGAATCAAAAAGTTTTGCGAGACAGACGATTTGAGGTTCCTGGAGGTATCTGGAAATAAACCAACCAATATATAACGGTTGTTGTGTAGAGAGGGCACGATATGTATATGTATTCGAACCCTTGTGCCGCCGGGTGGTGATTCGGTACTGGTTCAGAAGCTGTGTCGAGAATTTGGCAATTTTGTTCATCCTACATTGCCTGTGTCTTTAGGAACAGACGCTATAAACTGTTGATCCCTTCTATCTGGCATCTGTTTCGGGGGAAGAAAAAGACCCCACGCAGGCAAATGAAAAAAATCTGTTGTGGACTCACTGAGCTGGGATCTCAATCTCTAAACTCCTAATGCCAGAATAATCAACTGAATGATTGTGGGCAATTACTGGAAAAACCAAACCAACAAAAACAATTCTTTCTGAGCTAAGATATCTGTGGATGTAGACACTATTGCAGTATATCATTACTATTTAAAAGGGCCCACAGCCACTGAAACAACTGCTATAAAGTACCCAGTTGTGACAACTCAATGACACTTACATCTTGCTGTGTGATGTCATTTCCTCCCTTGAGGAGAAGAACGCTCTGGTCGACCGCGAGGAGACCCACATATGACGTGGCGTCGGCCTTCACTTTCAGAATCAGAGACTCCCCAGGACGTGTCTTGTTCTTGTCAAAACTCAATGACACCTGCAAACAACCGATCGACAACACAGATCTTAAAATTTATTACTAAACATCCTCGTTTCAACATCAAATGCTTAATGACTAAACATTTATGAAAATTCACAAACACATCATTCCTGATTTCATTTCACTGTTCGGAATGTCTTTTCGTAATGTTTTATTTCTAACGCTGTCACTGTATTTCATAGTTATTCTTAAAGCTGCATACGTAAGGACTTTTACAATTGTTTATAATGTTTTTATGACAGAATGAATTACAATTATTTCATCTACAACTGGTTTCATCCTTGTTAGTAAACCTAACGTCTTATCCAGTTACAAATACAACCTTGCAGTATACATTACACACCAATATCTGGTAATGAATAAGCAGAAAACGTTTACAATATTCTCATAACAGCTCAGACCTCTTTCTAAAAGTTAAGAAACACTGCTCCAAAGAAACAAACATTCTAACCACAATAACACTGTCATATAAGTCGACACACTCCGTCATACCTCGTTGGAGAAGACACCTTCGACATTGAAATCGAGGCTGTCAGTGATGACTTCGTTCTTGTCAGTCATGTACCAGACTACGACTCGTGCGCTGGGTGAAAGCTTCTGAGCAATAGACGAGTTGAACGTAATGTCAACCGTGTTCTCATGAGACGCTGTGTCAACTTGAATGTGTTGTGAGATGATCAACATACCCTTGCTGAGAACCTATAAACACAGCAATAGCATCAGCACACTTATGAAGGTATTGACATAATGGCACAACAGTGGCGCCATCTACCATATAGTTGGTGAAATTAATCATGGTGGTGCCATCTCTCATATAATCATGGAAACTACCAGCAATGCTGGTACATTGTATAGAATCACGAATAACAGAATTACCCATTTAGAATCAGAACAGCCAGGACAGAAGTATTCCCTATTTCCACATTAAGACATGTCTGCAAGTAGCACTAACTAAAAATGTCCACTAAAAAGCCAAACGACAAATATCCCTAGGGTAAAGCAACCAAATCTAAGGTTCATTCTGCACACAATTACCAAGTAGATGGTGCCACATATGAACCTTATCTAGCGGGCAGTTACTGGCAGTTGGGGTGTACAGGGTTAATAGAATTACATCTGCCGAGTCAGATGTACCAAAAAACATTGCAAAGTGATAGGTACATAAAATAGGTTCTTCTACAGTTCTCATCTCTTTCAGGTGATGACACTAGAGCCCAGTCCTCTAATTGCATTCCAATCTTCCTGGCTTAATTAACATCTCTCCATTAGCTTCTCTGTAACAACAGCCCAAATGTTTCAGATTCACCGGTCACATTCATAGATATTTGCAGAGTGTCAGCCGCGGCAGGCATTTGGCACATATTGATTCAGTTTCAATTTGGTTTAGCAACAATCTGAGCCGGCGAGTGGACTAAGTTTAACAACACTTAGATAACCTATCCTCAAACACATCCTCGGTGAGATGACTTTCTAAATGCACGTTGTTGGGGTCACGCAAGGTCAAGGTCACACCAAGGTGACAAATTACATGGGATTAATGTTGGTGCTCTCCTCCTTGTTCCCTGGTGTACAGAGGGTCAGGTACAATATTGCTCAACCGCTCGCTGTGTGCTTTTATCTTTCCAAAGTTTTCTGTCCATCGCACCCTCTCTCCATCTTTCATCCTCCCCTGATCTTCTCATGTCCTCTGCTTCTCAATAATCATCCTGTTAGGCTGCATGTGTAGTTTGGGAAAACTGCTGAGGAATGTGATACAGGCAACGCCTTCGTGGTGTCAACAAATATATGGAAGTGTAAAGAGGAAGAGGTTAGATATTATATACAAGGACATAGGAGTAAAGTTTATCACTGATGCCAACATATCTCCCCACTATTTTGAACATTGGACAAGTTCCTGATGTGTTAATTAAGCTGATAGTACTTACCACGAAGTTGAAAGAGTCGATTTCTTCTGTAGATTTCACCTTGAAAGGCGTAGCCTCGCCGGGCTGCAAGCAAACAAATGTTCAATGGCTAAAGATCAGCTGAAACTGAGCAAGACTTCTCAAAAGCATCGAAAAAACAATTTACATGAATAATTCCAGTTTAGTAAATATAATTAAAATTGTTTTCACGCATCTTTCAGCACATTTCATAACCATCATATTCATAAAGGGGCACTTTGATTCTAAAAATTTGTTTAAATAATAAACAGCATTATGTTAACTGCACAAGAGCAATAGAAAGAACCATGATTACTTCCACGATCATCAAGTACTAGGGTAATCCTTTAAATAGCAGTCAAATATCCAATAGAGAAGTGGTAACATTAGCAGACAGACCGAATCAAGAAACAGAACATTAACACTAACTGTGGATCACTGTAACTGCATCTCCTCTGAGATGCCGAGATCTACTCGCCTCTTTCTAACTTCATTTGCTTCCATGGACCATTGGCCTCTGATCGACCAATTGGCAATTTATGTTAAAAAAACACAAAGGAAATTATGTAGAGTTACTTTTTCAGTGGACTAACAGAACAGTGAAACATTCTCCGGAAGACACAGAGAGCGCCACCTAGGGGCATGTTTCCTGACCTCGCCTTGATTCCTAGCCCAGTGCAGACTTGCCTACCCCAAAAACTTCCTGTCAGTAATCCATCTTCCCATTTACACTGATTTTCAGAAATATAGGCCTGCTGTCAGTAATAGTTCACAACCGTGTCAGATATTGTCACGAAAAGAACACCATTGTCAGTAATACTTTAATAATGTGACTATGACGATAGTTGCACCCAAAACATTATTGTTTTGAAGTGTTCAGTTAACAAGGTAAGGTAGATGTTCATGACCAGCATTGATGGAAATGAAACGCGAAGAAGCGTAACTGTAATGTAAATGAATCTATACACATTGTAATTCTGATTTTATGTAAATTTAAAAAACAGCATGCTGATTACAAAAACTTGACAAATTATAACAATGCGTCACGTCATTGTCTATTTGTGGTGTCATTAGGATTAATATTAGTAGCCGGTATACCTAGGCCCAGGCTATAGACTACACAGTATAGTAGCTTGACTAGATCAAAGTCTAAGACAAACACAAAGTCATGCCAGGGGACGGCAAAACCATTACGTTACGCTAGTCATCGACATCGTATAGTTTATTCAATTCTAGTATATAAGCCTATCCTTGTATTATAGGCTGCAAATGATAGACTAAACTCAATAAATACACTAACTTAGTCTTAGTAGTCAGTTGACCTAACACTACAAGTACAACACCCACTACTCTGTCACTAGTACTAGTCTAACGACAAAGTCAGTACCTGCAATTATCCCGGTCACCACTGACCATGTCATGTGAACTAGGAACATTATTTTCACGTATCCGGCAGTATGTAAAGCCGACCCCCTTCTTTAAACTTGACAATACGGGCCATGTCTGCGTGCTTGCTGTTATAAACGTTTGCAGCACACATTTCTTCTTGGCTGGTAGTGGTGCCGTTTCGATCTCCGCCATCATTTCGTGCCGCGTGAGTAGTGACTTTGTTTTGTTTGAGCGCCATGAGCTCGGAAATGCGAATTTGTCGTAACGCTGTTTCCTATTGGTCAGATTACGACCAGAAGCAGCAAATATATGCTGCCACCTGTTGAATAAAGTGAAGCTAAATTTGAGGAGCGTTCAAGTGATTGATAATCATTGTGGTAACGAAAGAATCCGTAATATTTTCATCCCTCGAATCATTCCGGAGTTGTATTTCCGGAATGATTCCGGACAATCCGGAATGGTAGGCAGGTCTGCCAGTGGGGCACAAAGTGCCGTTACTGCCTAACGACGCCGGTGGATTAACACATTTGTAAGATGGCAATTAAGTAAAACAGTCACTTGTAAACACTTCAGGATGACAGCTAGCTCGTTTATGCAGTAATAGAAGGTAATCTTCATTATTAATGCAACAAATTATTTACTAATGAATAACTTTGGTATGTTTACACAAAATGTGGGGCGCCGTATCAGTAACCCACTAGCTGCCATGTCGAAGCTTGAGGAATTGCGTTCACTCCACTATATAAATGAGTGCCTGGAAAGTGGTGACTGTAATTGCAACAAGGCTGAACTTGAATTGGTGTTTGAATGAACAGATCTACACACACATGTGAACTGTAGCATTTTGAGCAGTCCTGTGGATTGGATACCACAATTGAATTATCTTACTGACCTTTAAAATATAACAATAGAAATATTAACCACAGCATGAGGCATCGGTGAAGAAAATATCACCATTACATCAATTCAATTTCGAGCGGTTTGTTCTCAATTATTCATCTCCAAATGTATTAAAATATAAAAATTACATGTACGCATATCATAACACTGAATAAAGTTCAATTACACTTTTAATAAGATTACTGCGGAACAGCAGACAAGAAGAAAATGAAACAGAAAACATCCAACAGATAAGACAGACCCGTCGCTTTTGACAAGATTTCTATTTCTGATATATTGTTGGTTCAAATTCTACCTGCCCCGGATGTTGGTCCCTGACATTAAACAAATATTGTTTTCTGGAAATGTTTCCCTCATCAATAGGCCATGTGAAAGTGCATGACTTTTCCTGGTGCCTCAAATAAATTCTCAGTCTCATTCACATCAATGATGAGAACACAAATCCCTTCCTTCTGTAGATTAAAGGGTCAATTAGGGCTGTCTTTTCCAACGATAATGCGGGTTGCCAGTCAAAGTGGCCAACCTTTAATTTTCTGCCCTACATCAGGCAGTGGCCACAGATGAAGTTTTGACTGTAATTAAATTGGTCATTTGATTAGTGAACGGGTTAACTGGCACACTAATTAAGACATGTAGACCGCTAACTGTCATAATTACGCTTACCTGAAATCTAGTTACGGCTAACACAATTATTTCAATCACGAATACGTGTCTATAACAACAAGAGTACATTACAATCCCTGCTACAGTTAATGAATATGTAAGTATTTAGACAGAACTGTTAAATTATTATTTATTGTGTTAAATGTTCAATTGTTTATGGAATGTGGTAAAACGAAAGCCCTAGAATACAACATACAAATAAATACTTTTATATCCTTTTACTAAATTAAAAAAAATTTGATTTCTTAAAATGATTCAATATATTTTGGAAATAGACCTTGCTTGTGGACTTAAATATTTCTCAACTATCATGCTGTGAAGACGTGCAATTGTAAGGTTCAAAACCACAACATGAAAATAAATAGTTTTATATCCATTTTGCAATTTGTTTAAGTTTAGTTTTCTAAAAACGATGTATCTTATTTTGGAAATAAACCTTGCTAGTAAACTAAAATTATCATCAATGATAATGGATTTAAGACATCAGCACAATCTACATCATGTAAACTGTAATATTATTTCTCAATTACTGTGCACTGAAGACATCCATGCACAGACTGTATCATGTAAACTAAAATTATATCTTAATTATTGTGTTTCGAAGACATCCGTACATACTAAACTCTCTGTTATTGTGTACTGAAGTCATCTGTACAGTCTGTATTAAACTTAAATTTAATATTTCTCAATTATCATGCACCTAAGTCATCCATACGCAGTCTGTATAGTGTAAACTTAGATAACATCTCAATTATTGTGCACTGAAGTCATCTGTACAAAATCTATATCATGTAAACTTAAATGATATCTCAATTATTTTGTACTGAACACATCCGTACATGGTGTGTATAGTGTAAACTTAAATTACTTCTCAATTAATGTGTACTGAAGTCATCCATACACAGTCTGTATAGTATAAACCAAAATCATATCTCAATTATTGTGTACTGAAGTCGTCCATATGTAATCTGTATAGTGCAAACTTAACTTATTTCTCAATTATTGTGTCCTGAACACATCCATTCACAGTGTGTATCATGTAAACTTAAAAGTATAACATCTAAATTATTGTGCACTGAAGTCATCCGTACATAGTCTGTATAGTGTAATCTTAAATTATTTCTCAATTACTGTATATTACAGTCATTCGTACACAGTACGTATCGTGTAAACTTAAATTAAGCATTGTGTACTGAAGTCAACCCGGAATTGTACAAGTACACTTTACTGCTTATTCTACGTGTCTGTATGCAGTGCTGGAACAAATACTCCAGTAAAGTAACTAAATAAAAGTAGCTCCCAAAAAACTACTTACGTAAAAGTATCCTCACAAGAAAGTACTTACGTAAAAATAAAAAGTACTTTTATAGAAAAGTACTTAAGCAAAAAAGTACAAAAGTCGTTGGCTACCAGAATATGACCCAAAATGTACATATACATTAAGCATAGGCCATCTTAGGTAAATACCAGTACCACTACCTACATAATAAACGCATCAATATTAAATTCGATATTACACAACAGAAGAATACGTAATGAAACTACATTACAACCGTAGACAGACATGGTATATGGAATATCATACATCGTGAATATTCTCAGTCATTATTCGGCTATGTGGCAGTCATTACCTCATTAATGAGTCAAACAGACTAGTTCTCAACAAGCAGCAAAGCACTGCTGCTGACCCCTCACACATTCTTAATGACACACTTTTGGGAGTGATAGGGTCAGTCGTGTGTAGGCACTACTAGGCAGTGGTATGAGCCACAGAGAAAAAAGTTGGTATTATAAGATTATGCTGCTTGTCAAACATTACACAGCAATTCATCAGTGGATGAATGGGAAGCCAATGAGGCCTGTCACATAACCTTGTGTGAAAAGGAATGTTGGCTGGGGGACATGGTTCAAAGGACCATCACATAACCTTGTGTGAAAAGGAATGTTGGCTGGGGGACATGGTTCAAAGGACCATCACATAACCTTGTGTGAAAGGGAATGTTGGATGGGGGACATGGTTCAAAGGACCATCACTTAACCTTGTGTGAAAGGAATGTTGGCTGGGGGACATGGTTCAAAGGACCATCACATAACCTTGTATGAAAGGGAATGTTGGCTGGGGGACATGGTTCAAAGGACCATCACATAACCTTGTATGAAAGGGAATGTTGGCTGGGGGGCATGGTTCAAAGGACCATCACATAACCTTGTGTGAAAGGGAATGTTGGCTGGGGGGCATGGTTCAAAGGACCATCACATAACCTTGTGTGAAAGGGAATGTTGGATGGGGGACATGGTTCAAAGGACCATCACTTAACCTTGTGTGAAAGGAATGTTGGCTGGGTGACATGGTTCAAAGGACCATCACATAACCTTGTATGAAAGGGAATGTTGGCTGGGGGACATGGTTCAAAGGACCATCACATAACCTTGTATGAAAGGGAATGTTGGCTGGGGGGCATGGTTCAAAGGACCATCACATAACCTTGTATGAAATGGAATGTTGGCTGGGGGGCATGGTTCAAAGGACCATCACATAACCTTGTGTGAAAAGGAATGTTGGCTGGGGGACATGGTTCAAAGGACCATCACATAACCTTGTATGAAACGGAATGTTGGCTGGGGGACATAGTTCAAAGGACCATCACATAACCTTGTGTGAAAGGGAATGTTGGCTGGGGGACATGGTTCAAAGGACCATCACATAACCTTGTGTGAAAAGGAATGTTGGCTGGGGGACATGGTTCAAAGGATCATCACATAACCTTGTGTGAAAAGGAATGTTGGCTGGGGGACATGGTTCAAAGGACCATATAACTTCTTTGGCCAGACAGCAATCACATGTCCCAGTGTCACATGCTATGTAAACACCAGGGCTACCACAACAGAAGCCAGGATTCCTCCAAAATGTAGTCAGTCAAGGGATACCAATGCCATTGCCAACACAATCCTGGTCAAGCTGCTTCATCGCTGGAATTATAACATAAAAAGTAACTTAAATATGGAAGCAGAAATTTAAAAAATACAGATAAATGTACTTTGTTACAAGTAAAAGTAATCTGAAAAAATTTCGTTACAAGTACATTTGAAAAAACAATCTACTTAAGTACTGTAACAAAGTAAATGTACTTTGTTACATACCAGCACTGTCTGTATGTATGATTTATACACTTCCAAAATTAACCATATATCTATCTGTCTGTCTGTCTATCTATCTAGCTAGCTATCTAGCTATCTATCTAGCTACCTAGTTATATAGCTAGCTATCTAGCTATCTATTTATCCGTACAGTCTGCATCGTGTAAATTGAAATCATATCTCAATTATTGTACTGAAGACATCCATATACAGTGTGTGTGTCTTTTGGCCAATGAGAGTATTGCTGTGGGTGTGGTGTGGGTGCAGACCGCTACGGCTGTCGTCATCATTAGGTGTAGCAGATGTATTCCGTGAAAGAGCGGCCTTTGATGCTGGTGGCTCCCACACTTATTCTCCCATCTCTCCATCTGTGTGCAGCTGGGGTGGTAGCATACGTGTGCACACGTGTGCATGTGCATTCACAGCTGCGGGACACGAGCAAGCTTGCACGCAGCCGTGGGCCTAAGTAAATAACTTGCGGGAGAAACGCGCGACATACAAACTCGGTGGTCAGTAGCTGTGGTCAGCGATGGTTGCTGGGCAGTGGTCAAGTCAGGTTAGTAGTCTTGTTGTTCTCTCCATCAACAATCGTGCAGTTTGCCATGTAAAGCTGTGCATTAGGACACAGAACAATCGACAAGTGGCTTAGCGCCGGACACAATAGATTAGTGCTAGTGGTCATCGCAAACTAACATCTTGGTCATTATTAGACAGACAGACGTACAGACTGACTGACAGATGGAGAAACAGGCAGAGAGAGAGAGAGAGTCAGACAGACATGCAGAGAGGCGGACAGCCAAAAAGACAGACAGACGGAGACAGAGTGACAGAGAGACAGAGAGACAGAGAGACAGGGAGACAAACAGATAGATAGATAGACATACATACAGACAGACAGAGATACAGACAGACAGACAAAGTGACAGCCAGACAGACATACAGATAGGCAGACAGAAACATATACAGACAGACAGAGAGATGGAGAGATAGATAGAGTGTGTGAGAGAGACAGACAGACAGACAGTCAGACAGACAGACAGACAGACAGACAGACAGACAGAGACAGACAGACATACAGACATACAGACATACATACCTACATACCTACATACCTACATACATACATACATACATACCTACATACCTACATACCTACATACATACAGACAGACAGACAGACAGACTGACAGTCAGACAGACAAAGTGCCAGACAGACAGACATACATACTTAATTTTGACCCACGTACACATGACTCACTCAATAAGTTATTCATACACCTCAACAAGTGTGAATAAATATAAACATTATACAATTATCAAACAACGATCTCAAACTCTCATTCACATTGAAAATAGCCAATGTCATAAGAGCTATCCAAGTACAATTAACAACAAATCCTGGTGCATACAAGTAGATGCATTACTCGGAAGACTGACTCATTGAAAGCTTAACAACATAGCATGATACGTGATTACAGCTTACACAAGACTTAGAATGAAACGTCACATCAATGTGGCCATCTATTTTTGGTCTAACAGTACGTGTCGGTAATGCTTGTAGGAAATGTAGGAATTCAATAGGAAAAACACAGGTTTGATATATGAATAATAATGGAGTGTTTTAATAAAAGCAACCACTAAAGCTACTGAGCCAATGCCAAATGTTGTTACATGAGTGTGAGTGCCACCATAGAGCACCCAAATCACCATGAGGTTATCAACAAGATATCTCCAAATATCCACAATATAGGAAGATATCAAACATAAAGAAAAGTGGTCTGGAGTCAGTAGTCTACTATCAACAGTCTGGTGTCAGCAGTGTGTTATCAGACTAGTGTCAGCAGTCTGGTGTTAGTTGTCTTGTGTCATCAGTGTAGAATCAGACTAATGTCAGCAGTCTGGTGTCATTTGTCTGGCATTAACTGTCTGATTCAACCATCTGGAGTCTGGTGTTGTCAGCAGTTTGGAATCTACTTTCTGGTATAAAAACTCTGGACATTGGGTGTCAGCAGTCTGGTGTCAGCACTCAGGAGTCAGCAGTCTGGTGTCAGCAATCTGGTGTCAGCAGTTTGGAATCAGTAGTCTTGAGTCAGCAGAATGGAGTCAGTAGTTTGGAATCAGCAGTTTGGTGTCAGCATTATTGAATCAACAGTCTTTGGAGTCAGCAGTCTGTAGTTGGCAGTCTGGCATCATGAGTTTGGCGTCAGCAGTCAGGAGTCAGCAGTCTGGAATCAGCAGCGTAAGCAGAGATGGGCGAGATGAAGAGAACATTTACATTAGAGCGGCCCTGCGCGGATGATTACGTCTGATAATGAGGCAGAGCATGTCAGACATCAACCACCCTGGGGCAACTCATAATCAACCAGCAAAACATACTTGATTCTATCTGTGATGTTGCCGCATCGTGTCTACCTGGCATGGTCAATCAGTAACAAACGCTGCCTCTCCCTGCGTGTTTTACTTGTCAATTCCATCCAAGCTGACCTGTGCATCTAAGCCTGAATCGGACAAGCCCGCATGTGTGTGTGTATATATACATATATTAACGGTTTAAAGATAACAGAAATACATGTACATTTCTGTTATCGTGCTCATAACCGATGTGCATAATCAAATGAGAACGGACACTTGTATCTGCAAGTCTCCTGATCGTGTTAGTCCACTGCGCAATGTCAGGTTTATGTAACAAGATCATCTGTCTCACAACCCTAACCTAGGCAGGTCTGCTTCTTATGAAGCCCTGCCGAAAATTGGAGATGAAGTCTCTTTATTGTACAATTCAAAATTGCATCTTTGGTGGCCACTTGCTCTACTAATTGCTTTCCTGTTCATTGTGTAGCATGGTAGTGTTGTGGTGACTGTGTTCGACTCTCAATTGAGAGATTCCAGGTGCGAATTCTCTTCCTGCCATGCCAAATCTTGGGCAAGTTCGTTCATGTTATGCTGCTCTAGTTCACTCAGCTGTATGAATGAGTACCTGGGTATAGACAGTGGTGGATATTTCTGCACAGTAATTGCAGTGTGGCTGAAAACTTCCAACAGAAGTCGAGATGGTGTTCGAATGATCAGGTTTGCCATGTAGTGAAGTGTAAAGCACTTTGAGCAGTCCTAAGGGCTGAATACCACGCTATAATCTGTCTTTGTTATACACAGTGCCTACTGATTCTTATTTGTTTGCCTGGTTCCTGACAATATCAAAGTCTTTTATTAATAAATCATCAGCGTTGATAAATGGCATTTTGGACAATGACAAACACAATAAAACAATGACAATCTCCCTTACGTAGCACAGGCATCTATGACCAACGGGGACGGCCAGTGCTTAACTCAATTAGTATAATGTATGGTGAGACGAGAAAAAGAACAGACCACAGAAGCCCCAGAAATGCTGTTCCCGAGAAGCATGATCAGAGCATCATGGACAGTAACTTTCTTTCTGGATACATATTGTAAAGATATCATGTGTCGTCTTGTAGATAACCGCTCAAGTTGCATGTATCTCATTTTGTGTACCATAAACCAAGCACTAGCTATCTACCTAATGTCTTATATCTGACCACTAATATATTATTATAAATTAAATATTTCAAGTAATATTACAGTTACTGTTATTCAGCAATGATTTCATTATTATTACTAATAAAAATGCCTATCCTGCAGACAGTGCTACATGTGCACAGAAGATGCAGAAAACAGTTCCCCAAAGTTTTCATAAATCATGTTTGTTATGCCGGAAATTAACACGCGGAAATGTAAAACATTCCCAACTGTTCTGCTGTTCAAAAAAATCAAAGAAAATATGCGTAATGTTATGGACTGTCAACTTTCGTCCATCTAAAGTATGATACAAACCTTCAAACTAGTAAAAGCCAATAACTAATATGGAATTTATTTTTAAAATGCGTTACTTTTCTTCTGAATGTAGATAGACTGATCCGTGAAAGTTTGGCATTGGAGATTCAAACTATCTAGGAGGAAAACATTATATGTCAATATGACTACTAAATATTTCAAATCACTGATACTTTTCAATATTAATTAAATATTACTTAGTTAATCATAACACTTTGCAATGTATATACCAATGGCATTAACGCGAGTATTTAATATTATTCTCAACAACGGCAATACAAAATTGATGTACAGATCATGATCCAAGATCACACTGTAAAGATATCATGGGATCACTTGCTTAGAGATGAAGGGGACTAATGTGGGATTAGATCCGACCTGACTACCGTAGGTAAGTGTCTCTGGACAGTCTAATGAGCCAATGGATTGTGAAGCCCATCTACCCGGATCAGAGGAAATCCGTGAAAATCACAACCATACATCCAGGAATGTGATTACATCAGTTTAAATCAATCAGACCTCAGAAGTTTGCAGTGTCAGACGAACGCACGGTCCGGCTTTCCCTGCCTCGTGCCTGCTACGAAACACACCGGCAACGTCAAATTAGATAAAAACATCTCTTGTTACTGACATCAACAGTGCATCCTATTTCACATTCTAGCGCACGGTTACTCGTCAAGGATACTGACAGGTTATAGCAGTCTTTAAAGACTCACCTTTTATTAGTAATTTCATTTTCACCTCCTCAACAAATGTTATGTATTTATGCTTTATCATGATGGAAATCAATCAAATATTTTGTTTTACCCGTGTTACCCGTGTTTAAGGTTTTCTTTCATACATTTGTATATGTGCTGTCCACGCGTTTGGTCCGAGTGGACGTCCATCCGACTCGGGCCGCTGATAATCACTGGTGTATGATAATCAGCATCAAAACATGTTATACCAATTATGATAATGCCTGCGGGCCCGACGGCCTTGTCAGGCTTTCTGCAAACTCTTAGCAGGAACACTGCCCAACTGATGTGATTATCGTGTAATTATCGTGCTGACAGCTGGGCCCCCACTCCATATAACAGTATAAAATGATTACGTAGACATCAGTGAATGACGGATATCATTAGCTCTGTGTGCCAATGCTGTGTCTGACTGTAACTGCTTCCCAGTCGCAGAGGAATTGGACGCGTTTATCTGAACAGAAATTATACAACTGATGTTGTCACAGTAAGCAGATTAAACTAGTCTTTTATAACAATTTCTAAGTATAAATACACAAAGGTAAAGGTATGTTATTACAACGCGAGGTATCCGGTCTTTAGGAATGCTCAAAGTGATTCACACTTCACATAAAACAGTAGTAAAATAAGACTGATGAAAAACAGAAACCTTATTGTTTATACAACCAACATTTTCTAACTGTGATTTAGAAAAAAAGAAAATATATATATAAGCCCCATCTACATGATGTTTTTAACCTGGGAACCGTCTACACAGTGACAAAATGTGCTAAAAGTTAGCCCGGGCTAAATTAGCCCCGCAATTGTAGGTGGACCAGGCACGGCGGGCCAGGCACAGGTCAAGCTCAGCAACGCTTGTGTTGATGGATAACCCGGGTTATATCGTAGTGTCTTGGCTCCACTATAGATGTCGCAGTGATCGTCAATCTACTTCCGCTTCTACTTTTCCGCGCCAAACACTAAGAATGATTACAAATTCTATCCAAATTGAAAAAAATTAGTGGGAGAGAACTGAACTGGAGCAGCGATGAGAGCAAGTGTCTTTTGGACATTTGGAGGAGGGCGGATATTCGGGCTTGTTTCAATGGAAGTTACGCCTTTGCCGCCGTCTGAATGATTTCATTCTACGTTTGCGCCGCAATCGCGCTTTGTTCTGCAGTTCACACAGCTGCCGTCTACAGTTCATCATCTGCATAAACAGCCTAATGATTGTGATGAGGTAGACGTACATGTTTGATATTTGCCAATTTGATAAATTTATTTGCGGGTGTGTTGCTAGACAATTTGTATTCCGGAAATAGAATAAGTAACGCACCCTAGTGGCATTACAAAGCACCACTCACGTCATATTGACGAGATGCTTTGTGTAGACGCTACAGATTTAACCCGTGTTAAATTATGCTTTGTATAGACAGGTTTAACTTGGGCTAAAATAGCCCGGATTATCTTAAACCCGGGTTAAATCGCCGTCTGTGTAGACACAGCTTATTACTCTTTAGTAGTACCACATGCATGCAGGCACGCAGGCACGCACGCACATTTTGGATGTATTATGTGTATAAGTATAAAAATACATTTGACATTTAATAAGTAAGCCAGTTTAAATAAAAATTATTAATTTCTGAATAATAAATAAATAACCTGATATGGTGTAGTTTTGCAATCATTTTAAATTCTACTCCAGCACGAAATGCACTGATCAAACAAACATTATAGAAAATGTCAATACGTAAATCCCACTTAGCAGATCGATGCACTGTACGATAAAGTAAATGTAGACTTTTTTTAAATACACAAATAAATAAATCATTAAATAAATAGGTATTAAAAGTAGATACATAAAAGAAACACTGTAACACTATAAAACTAAAATATGAAAATACAAATTAATTAAATTAATTAAAATCTCTTTAAAAAAAATTATGAGCTTTAATAACTTCCTAAACATGTTTAGTGTTCTGGATTCACTAATGTCCACCAGCAATTCGTTCCACAGACACGGTGTAGCTCGGCCAAATGCAGAGTCACCAATGCACTTCTTCGTGGCGCCATTTTCCCTTCATTCATGTCAACATATTGTTATTGTCATCTGATGTTTCTATATTTCAATCTATCCTAAGCAGTATTCAAACAGCGACAACTGTTTGTGTTTCAAATCTAACTATGACACACAACTTTAGTGCCACTAATCTGTTTAAATCACCACGGCATCTACGCAATTTGTGCAAAGTATTAACACTGATGAAGCTTGCCTCCATCCCAATAAAATCTGTCAGTTGAGTGGACAAATGCCGGTATATTTTTGTCATTTTCTATGTGAATAATTAAGTGAATCATTTCTAGATCTGCCGGTTAAGTACTGCGACGTGGAATCTCATGTCAACACCAGACTCTGAAAAATGCTCTCAAAGGCCCGGACCAATCATCACGAACACGCTTCACAGTGAACGAATCTGGTTGGAAATCCTCATAACAAGGCTGTCGTGCCCGTGATTCAATAATACAAACTGGACGGCCACTGATTTATAATGATTAGGTAGGATGCATTTAGTGTGCCATCCGAACAACAGTAATTTCCTCTTCAGAACAGTGCGGCAAAAACACGATCATAAATACCCATATCGGTGTGCACGAATGAATGCGCGAAGTTAATTCAATGCACATAACCAGTTTTCACAACGATTTTGCATTTTATTTAAAATTAAATATCTGCTGGTAAGACAACATCAACTGCAGGAATTAGTAGACACACTGACTACAGCGACTTACTGTTAAGCAACATTGCGAAAAGAGACTTGGCTAAACTCAAACATGTGTAAAATTGGCTTGCATGTGTTGTGCCCCTACTTAAAACATTCCCCATTTCGAATCAGGCTTAAACTGTTCAATCTTTCACATCTCAAGAATCTGGCAAAAATCTTTAGATCATATTTCCATCTCACATTTTCCATGGTCATATTACTCACAACTTAAAACTAAGTTAAACCTCATACTCTCTATGTAGTTGTACACACAATTTAGAACAAATACCAAACATTAAAAAAATTAACCGACACTCTAGCTATGTTCTGCAAAGAAATTGAAGGCATTTATTTAAAAAAAATTTCATCCTCAACAATTTGTTATTGTAATGATAACAATTGCACAATGTGACACTAACATTAACTATCACGGTTTGTTGCGCCTCTGAGCCTTTTTTGATGAATTGGGTGCTACATAAATTTATTATTATTATAAATAAGAAAGAATGACTAGAATAGGATGCTATGATTAAATTAGCTTGACATCATAACACAAAAACTGACATCACACCAAGTTGCCAACCATCTTGAAATTGAACCAACTATCTTAGCATCACACCAGCCATCATGGCATTACACTTACCATCCTGACATAATCCCAACCATCCTGACATCACACCAGCCATCATGGCATTACACTTACCATCCTGACATAATCCCAACCATCCTGACATCACACCAGCCATCATGGCATTACACTTACCATCCTGACATAATCCCAACCATCCTGACATCACACCAGCCATCATGGCATTACACTTACCATCCTGACATAATCCCAACCATCCTGACATCACACCAGCCATCATGGCATTACACTTACCATCCTGACATAATCCCAACCATCCTGACATCACAGCAACCATTCTGACACCATATCAACCATTCTGACACCATATCAACCATCCTGACATCACATCAACAATCCTGACATCACATCAATCATCCTGACATCACACCAACCATCCTGACGTCATATCGATCATCCTGACATCATACCAACCATCCTGACATCATACCAAATTACCAACCATCCTGACATCATACCAACAATCCTGACATCATATCAACCATCCTGATATCACACATAAAATCCTGATATCCCACCTACCTGATACAAACCCCCTCCCAACAGCACACTGCCAACACTGAAATCACCATGCATACTATGATATCACCATACCCACCCTGACATCATCAGACCCACTCTGACATCATCAGACCCATCTCGACATCACCAGACCCACCCTGACATCATCGGACCCACTCTGACATCATCAGACTCATCCTGACATCATTAGACCCATCCTGACATCATCAGACTCATCCTGACATCACCATACCCACACTGACATCATCATCAGACCCATCCTGACATCATCAGACCCATACTGACATCATTAGACCCACGCTGACATCATCAGGCCTATCCTGACATCACCAGACCCACCCTGGCATCATCAGACCAACCTGACATCATCAGACCCATCCTGACATAACCAGATATCACCATTCCCATCCTGACATCATCAGACCCATCCTCAGAATTCAAAACTCAGAATCAATTTATTTGACCTATAAATACGATACATATACAACGAATAACGTAAGTAACAGATAAGGTCGGGAGACTCCCATTAAGATATATAATATCGCTAGCACAGGAGCCACCCCATCAATATAAACAAACAACATTTACATGACACAAATCGGAATAGCATCTGACTTGTTTTTTATAGTTGATATAGTTGACTGATTATATGTACTCGTGTACACATTGACATACATATGGATACTTAGGTACTTACGTTTCGATCGTTTTAACAAATTATAAATAAAGCAATTAATGAATACGACAACTGGATTCATAATTTAAATAACAATTTGTGTTTATGTTGAAAAAACATATAAGCACCATATATACTGTGGGTATAAATTTTATTAATGATAATACTTGCTGTATTGTTAACTGTCTCTACTATGTTGTGTCTAATGCATTTTTTGGCAAATCCATGTTTGAGTCTGGACATATACAGATTATTTCTTTCACGTGTGCAGTGCTGATGAACATCACAGATGTGTGCTTGGAAATACAGTGAAGTAGTAGGGTAAAAGATTGTTAATTAATTTATAGTAACATTTTAATTGTTGGATTTAAATATCATCCAACTTTAGCAACTGGTCTTTTAAAAATAGGACTTGTGTGATATATTTACTTAAGGATATTATTTGTATTGCTTTTTTCTGTAATTTGAAAACTCGATGTGTCTGATGACCCCATAAAAGTAAGCCATAATTAATATGAGGGAGAGCATTGTACATAATATATAATGTATTAGGTGGTAAAAAGTGTTTAAGTTTATTTAATATGCCTATTGTTTTAAATATTTTATTTGCTATTTTGTTTATTTAGTATGCCTATTGTTTTAGATATTTTATTTGCTATTATGTTTGTATGACTCTGCCAGTTTAAATGGTTATTTATTGTGATGCCTAAAGAATTGAAATAATTTACACTTTCAATGTATGCCCCATCTATTTGTAATACAGGGTATTCTACTTTCTTTTGAGGCATATGAAAAATCACGAATTTAGTCTGTTTGGCATTTAGTGACAGTTTATTAGCATTCAACCAAATGATCATCTTTGTTAGTTCTTTGTTAATATTTTCAATTCGCATCTGGCCCTCTGAATTGTTAAGTGTATTTAGTGTACTAGTAAGGGTGGTGTCGTCAGCATACGTTATGAATTTGAAAAGAAATTGCTATGGCATTTATGTATACATAATAATTAAGAGTGGCCCTAAAATTGAACCTTGAGTGATGCCAGTGTTGATGACAATTTCCTTAGACTTAACATTTTCAATTTCTACGTACTGCTTATGATTTTTTAAATAACTCTTACAAAGGTCCAGAGCCTTGTCATTTAATCCGTAGTATTTTAACTTCAGTACCAATATATTGTGATCAATTGTGTCATATGCTTTTGATAAATCAAGGTATATATTTATTAGAGTAAACGATTTATCAAGTTCTTGTATAATTCTGTCTATGATTTCAAATGTAGAAGCTCAGTAGAATGTTTCTTTCTAAACCCATATTGGCTATTGTAGTAAAACGCATTAGACTGGAAGTAATTGTGGATTTGATTAAACATAACCCTTTGAAAAAAAATTGAAATCACTGGCAGGATAGAAATAGGACGATAATTGTTAAAGTCAGAAACATCACCTTTTTTGAAAAGGAGTATGACTTTTGCAATTTTTAATTTGTCTGGACATATACCAGTTATTATTGATTGATTAATAATTAGAGTGACAGCATTGCTGATATAATTTTTTATAAATTTTAGTAATTGTGTTGAAATATCGTCTTTGCCACAACTTGATTTTGGAGGTAAACGATCAATTATATTAACAGTAGTTTCCATGTTAATTGGGTTAAAGCTGAAGATGTGAAATATCGAGTTATTCAGGTAATCTTTGTATGATTTACCTCCACTAGTAGTTGTTTTAGAGGCTAGAGTAGGACCAGCATTAGTAAAAAAATGTGTTAAATCTGTTTGCAATAATGCATTTGTTGCTAATCATTTCCCCATAGACTATGAAAAAATATGGAAATTGTTCTTTCTTTTGACTTTTCGAAATAATTTCTTTAATTAAACACCACATCTTTTTAACATCATGCTTATGCTTTTCAAAACTGGATTGATTTGCTTAGCTAATCTAATATTACTTTTAAGAATGTTATTATAAGTATGCAAGTCAGTTTTAAGTTTATCATAAATATTTGAGTTTATTATTTCAATTTTAAATTTATTGAGTGAGTAAGGATTTTGTTATTTTATTTGTAAAACCTTGATATTGCATTAGTGGTTTTGAAATAGTCCAGACTTAGAAAGTACGGAAAATTATCATAAATATTGCTCAATAAAATACCAGCTGAGAATTTGAAGAATCCTTTTGAGAAGTTGCATAAACAAATTATCAATGAGTGTTCCATGATATTCTGAAAGTCGTGTTGGCATAGTAATTTTAGGGAAGAAACCATGTGAAACGATTGTGTCAAAATATTCACATATTATATGTTTTTAGCTAATTTTAAGCAAATCAATATTGTAATTTCCTGCAATTATTATTTCACTTTTAGATTTTTGTAAATCAACTAAATTTGATGAAAATTTGTTTGTAAATATACGGTAGTTTTCAATTATATCTCTAGGTGGTCTATATATATTTCCAAGAATAATTTGTTCTCTATGGCACGTGTTATTTCAATAAATTGACCTTCCCAAGACATCCTGACATCACCAGACCCACCCAGACATCACCAGACCCATCCTGACATCACTAGGCCCTTCATGACATCACCAGACCCACCCTGACATCAGGAAGTAGACTGTGACATCATCAATCACTCTATTCCTTGCAAGGTTTCAAATCTGCCGAATATATTCTTAGATCAATAAAGTAAAATATCCCAATCCACATACACAGGATGTGGACGAGGTATGTGACGTGCAGCAAAAAAGGAAATGTCTGAAATAAAATGAGTGATCTCCATATATGCAGATGCGATTTTTCACACGGATGACGATACAGAAATCGAATCGCTCCACTTGGTTATTTTACCGTTTGTTACCATGGAATGTTAGATGAAAACCACAACACCAGAAACTGTGAGATATGACTAAGTCAATACAATTTCAATCACAGGTAACATGTTAGTTCAACCAAGCAAAACATCTCGATACTAAAACAGGATCAAGGACCCAGACTGGCATCAATTAAATCCACCCCTCGTCTCAGAAATCTGTACCACTCAGGCGGTTGGACGGCGCCAACGACTGGATGATGAATTGAATTATCACGCCACAAGGAATGTAGACCTCCTTTGAAATGCGGGATTACATTCCGCTAGTGCTGTAATGGACATCGGCATGATGAATATCAACTGCAACGTGACCAGACTTGGGTTACCCAATTCCAAATTCATGCCACATGTATGGTGGATGCCCAGACGGCAGAAATCTGTTGACATATAATACAGTAAATGTTACTGGCTCAAGTTTGATAGTCCAGCTGCTGAACATTTGACACCAGGACTTGGGAGAATCCACTGGAATCTTTGATCGATATAGTTCAAGTGGGTCTGAAGAAAAGTAACGCAAACCATTTCGCTAACACTCTTGTGAGCCCATAAGCCAGATTGTCCTCTTTAAAATACATTTCTTTCCTTAACACTGATCTTGCACACTGAAACTCAACACCAGAATGCGCCACCGGGACACTTTTGCTGATGTATCATGGAAATATTGTCCCGAGTGACATGGCAGTGGCTTCTTGCATTTAGAAAAAGCTTGTGAATTAAACTTAACAAATTATTCTGTTTAGTGACGGATTTTCATTATGAGCTGATGATCTCAGTGAAATGGTCTTCTCAGTGAGTGTTGGCTGCCTTCTCTGCGGCTCTCCAAGAAATCCCTGTTCTGTCTCTCATCTCTGCAGGTCATACGTGCCCTGCCACTGCAAGTCGCAAACCTGTGAAATGGAGTTTTGTACCTTTTTGGAATCCACATACCATAAGCTCTAAAATTATACCTAATTTGATCAAAATATTTTCAGGTCTTTCATTTGTTGCTAATATTGAAGTAAACTCACAAAAACAACGTCCTAGTGTGGATGCTTCCCAGGTATGTCGAGATGGTGTTCAATTGAACACGTCTGCCAGGGAGTAAAGTGTAAGGTGCTTTGAGCAGTCCTGAGGACTGGATACTGCGCTATATAAGACCTTACCTTTTTTTTAATCTATGGGTATATAAATGCATGTATGTTATTAGTTTTGGATTATTTGTCGAGGAAAATAAACTGGACACAGAAAGATGAGATTATAAAGGGTAGAATTCTGCCAAAATTACAACACAAATGTGACCTGACCTGGACAGCTACTATTGGCTTGTTGCTCTGGGTCTGGGTCTGGGTCAGACGCCTCCAAGACCCGTCCATAGTGTTTTCATATTCTCTCCCAAGAACCGCCTCAACTACCTGCATGAACTACCTGTTGACGGTGACAACTAAGGTGTCACCCTGCTGGCAATCTGGCATGGCAACTGGACTCTAGCCGTGGGCACAAACAATGGACTGAGGCTATTGGGTGCGGCTACAGCTTTAATGCTACGTTCTGTGTTTGCATCTTCAAACGTCATAATTATGATTATAGGAGGACTGGAGTAGAGAACTATGGGTGTGAACCACCATCTTGTGTGATTACATACACCTATCAATCATGTCAACATTGTCAGGTGTTTATTAGACACAGAAAAGGCTTTAATAATATTTTATTCTAATATGGAAGATTGCATTTACACTTGAGGGGGCAACAAAAATTCAGAACTTTGTGTCTGTACTGCTGCCTTTCTTGGGGTAAATGTAAATCTGCTGTCTCAGCAATGGCCACCATAACACTGGCGGTTCCAATATGGAATATATATCCTCTAAGATGGATGAGGGAACAAAAATCCAGAACTTTGGATCTATATTTAACCACTGCTTTTTGGGGCAAACATGTATCGAACTGTCAGCATTATCATGCTGTGTACCCACATATTTACTGGACCCAGAACCAGCCATTACAATATTCAGTTATGGATTATCACACAGTCTCCCCATAATCAATATCTGTACTGGGGAGTTTGGTGGAAATGGGAACGCAGAAACTGGAATCAAACCAAAACGAGCAGCTTCGTATTCTACGCACGAGATAATGTACGCAGCGACACGTCTGACCACCCAGTTGTGGTTACCCCGACCATTTGACAAACGTCACGAAACAGTGGACGGTGAACTTAGTGCTACGTAGTGCGTCCATTAACAGCTCTTGCCCGTGTCTAATTGCAGTCGTCAGTGATAATGGACGTGGCAAATGAAGCGCTTTTCAATACGGCGTCTTCTTTAATTCATCTCCGTGAGACTTTACGCCAGTCCCATCTCTCCCATGCATGCGTGTTCCATTTTGGCGCCTGTCTACTTCGGCCACATTTCAACCGGGTGTCGAGAAGTTGTCACCGGGCGGAAGGGGCAACAATGCAACGCGGGCGGTCAGCCCGGCACGTAATTGGAGGCGATGGGGCTGATCAGTGGAAGTGCTTATAAATATGCATGTCATCAGATGATCCTATGCGACAAGCACCTGGTGAAAGGCTGAGTGGTCAATTGATGGCTGTATCAACAACACTGCCTGTGGTTAGCAAGAGTGACGTCTCTCTCCGGCCGCCACCGCCTGGTTGGGGATAGATCAGTATAATTACTGCTCCATCCCCAATTATTTACTTCCGGTCCAAATAAAATGCCAATGAGTTTTACTTGGGTCTGTAACCATTTTTAGAATTTTGTATGCTGAAAACAACTGCTATGGACTGGGAAATGGGTGACCACAACATAGGCTTATATTTATATTTCTGGTGGTAGACAGACAGCAACGTTAATGAGGGAAGGATCCAAAGCATAAGTATACAAAATATTATATACTCCTGTAAATATTAATAAAATATTACATTAGCAGTGCAGTGGCCTGTATTCTTTACATAACCTAAAAAGCAACCTTAACTAGGTTATCTGCAGAACACTGAGAATTCTGGTAATGCAGACAATTTAAGAAGTATACATTTCTGAAGTCTGTGCAATCTAACTGGAATATTCAACTGGTAATGGTGTCTGATTTTTATTACAAAAGAAACAAATAAAATTAGTCAAGACGATCAACCAACAATTTAATATGTGCACTATATATGTACACCGGTGCATAGGAGAATATGTCAAGTCTCCCCTGTGGGAAACCAGGAGGAGGGAGGAATTGGGTACTCATCAGGGAATATTACCAGCATTTAGTTATTCCAGCTGAGGCCTGTTGAGCCAGCAATGGGCCTGTGCGTTATTGTGTTGTTAAGCAGAGCTCAATCTCTACACCTTAATTAACTCCTGCCTGAAACAACTTCATCTGGCCCAGGCAAGACAGCTGTATTCTTGGGAAGGGCAGGAGAGGGGAGGGGGAGGCAGGAGTAGCCTGTGGTCATCCCTTGGTGTTTCCACTACATAAGGAGGTCAATTAGGCTTGTTAATGAGCAGTGTCCCATCCACGTTTAGTGTTAAATTTATGGGAGAATCATAGATATATAATACCATATATATATGTATATATATATATATACATACATATACATACACATAACATGGGGATCTTTTTAAAAAATGTGCGTGCAGTGTTATTTCAGATGGCACCATCTAGTGACCTAAATTAACACAAATTAGCAACTGCCAAAATTAGTTCATTTCCCTAATCAGATTACTCCGAGCATACAACTTCCTTAGATGGTCATCAACATGTAAACCTAAAAAAAATTACTATTGTCAGTTAAATACAGGTTTACATATGGACTATTATTATAGAAAATAAGTGATAATTATTAATTATACAAAAAATATAAGAATTCTCAGAATCTTGTTGGGTCTGTTTCATCAAGATTACATAAAATGGTGACGTGATTACAATCAACATTCCATCATCTGTAACCTTTGAGTACATTAATAGTTATTTCATACCATGCAACACATTCAAAAACATGCAAATACTTTATAATTAATTATAATCAATATATGCACACTTTGTAAAAACATGATCATGGTTTTATTTCTATGTGATAAAACATTTAACTTTAAATTATTAGAGTTTTGCATTAAAATATTTTGGGAAGAAAATACAAAAAGCTTTTCTATTTCGCATCAAACTGTATGTGTAGGGCAAAGTAAACCAATTATAATTTTATAATTTCATACAAAATTCACCCACCATAATGCAATTAGCCAGCCCGAAACACTGTTTACCATTTGAATGTTTTATCTGTGAAATGGTCAAATTGTAAACAAAACATTGGATATGTAACAAAACACAACTGGAGTTATTGCTATTATTACTCATTAGTTTGAAGTTCACATTCCCGACCAAATCAGTTCAACTGTTCTAGTGAACTTCTTGCTAATAACTGCATAATGAAACAAATAAACTCCTTTTAAGAAAGTTCCTTCTATCGATTTTCGGTATCTGTATTACAACTGTACCTATGCGGTTTCAGGCCACCAATCAATACACACACTTATAAGGAACAGAAGTTTCCACCAATAAAAAAACCCACATAACTGGTTTAATTTCATAAAGATGTATTTTATGAAGTACTTTATGGTATCTGAGTGACAGCTGTATCTGTGTGGGTTCATGCCACCAAACTGTACAAACACTACACTGGAACAGATGCTTGAGTCTACAACACCAAGCGACCGTGGCAAAGCCAGCAATGGCCGTGCATTTAAACCAGAAACATGTAAACAGTCGCACGTGCACATATTATTCCAGCGCAGTTTCGGTGGCAGCTGGCTATTTTGTGCACTGTAAATAATAAACATCATTTCGGTCACCTCAATAATTTTCCGCCATGGTAATTAATTGCCGTGTTGAAACACACAGGAAAATAATTGTATCTTGGCTGAAATGAACATATTTTTGTTCAGACATGTGGCTTTAGAAACTATTGTTTTTTTCATAGCCCTTGTATTATTTCAAAGTCAAATTGCAAATAGGTTTTCCATTTTGGTTCGACGAGTTATCTTTTTTTAGTTATTGGCAAAGTGATGAATTAGTTGTTAGTTTGAACCTCGCATTTATATGAAGAAACAAAATAGTGAAGCAATGCTATTTTGAAAATCAAAAAGCAATCAATAGCATATGTCTGTGTTGTTTTGATAATAATCAACATTATCTATACACCGTCAAATCCATCCAAATAAAATACACTTAACATTTACAAAATTGAAGAGAAAAGAGAATAAATAAAAATGGCTTCTACAATGTAAATAATACTACTGTGCAAACAGCATAAAAGAGTTACAACACAAGTGGCCCACACTACCATAACAGCAAGGTAAAACCGACTAAATGCTAAAATGAAAAAGAACAAAACATTAAGTTCACTGCAACTACAAAATGAATTATACATCAGGGTTAACTGTTTAGGTAACTATCCAGGTACCCTTTGAAACCCAACAAAAGTGAAAATATTTATACAAATAAGTGGATCATTTATTTATTTATTCCTGACATTTGAAGTGCCATATTTCTTCAGGTTCTCCCTAATATGCCTTTTCAGGCTAACACATCTGTTGCTCCATCCAAATCCCCAAAGCCCGGCTTACATCGGCAACAGTTATGACCGATAAAAAAAGATTGGCAAATTTGTCCCATAAGCCCCCCCGGCATTGCCACTGCCTTCCCAAAATGCAACTGGACAGCTTCAATGCATACTGAGCAATCTGACTGTTATTAATGCCATCATCAATCACTATCTACTTGCACAGACAAACCTCAGGAGATTCGATGCTGAAAAAGTGGCTTGCTGAATCCAATATTCTAAGGTTTAAATTAGATTCTACAAATTGGTGTCCATAGTAAACAGATTAATAAATGTGTTCAACATATACTATATGCATTAAATTGCCCATTGCCATGAATGTAATTAATTAAGACCTTGACAAGATATAATAACGATAGATAGTTACATATAAACAAAACTGTCTACTGCCTTATTGTTTGGCTTCCAGCTTCCCACACCAGGTCATCATGACATTCCTCTGAATTATCCAAGCTCACTATTCGGGGATTTGAGTGACAGCTCAGTGATTTTGGTAAACATTGAATTGAATCCGTTTGGAGCTATTTATTTATTGGGTAATCAAACTGTATCTCATGATGTCACTCAGCAATACATTCCACTTTTGTCGAATTATAGCATAGGCCTGATTTAAGTTAATAAAATATAAATGTTAATTAACTAACACCTATCTATGAGGTTTCCAATTTTTAAGCAGTTTTCATGCTTCTAAAATGGAAGATCCCATTTAAGACTTTTAGGACTCCAAACACCCAGAAATGTTAAATAATATAATATATACAGTGTATATGTACACATAACCACCTGCACGCACGCACGCACGCACGCACACACACAAGCACGCACGCACACACACGATATAATGTGCCCCAACTTTTTGCTTAAATCTGACAGAATTTCTAAATCACCATGCATATAATGAATGGTCCCAAGTTTGTCATCAACCTCTGATTCCCCTGTTTCCGATAGATTACTTGCAATCACTGATCTCTACATATGGACCACAGATGAATACCCATTACACAAGGGCAATGAACTGCCATCTTACTTTACCCAGAAAATGTACAATCAAACAGCAAATATCACTGCAGACGCCATAAGCATGATCACATTTGGCAGGACAATCTTCTTTTTATATTGAACGTCTGTGCCATAGCGTTCACAAAAAAACTACTGATCTTATGCTTGATTAACTTCGAACAGGAACATGCAAATGGGCATCAATGTACAGATGCTCAAGAGCAAAACCAGCGATAAAATGTTAGCGTTAATGCACGTAATTATGACAAAACAATACGGTGGCGAAAACAACTAATGGCTTCAAGCCCAGTTGATGAGATTTGTGTAACTGTTAAAATTATGATACAAATTATGATACAAATGCTCTTGGAAAATAAATTGATGTAGAACTATAATTGAACTGCTATGGAACTCTGTTAATTTGATGTCAGACCAATAAATTATGGCCAGTAGTAGGTACTTAATATTTGGTTTTATCACTCATTTCTACCAGTTATATGGGCAGGCCTCCTAGAATGATATCTTATGGGATTTCAATTTCCATAGTTAGTACAAGAAATTGTTTAAACATTACTATTATTAATTAAGTAAAAAAAGAAGGAAGAGTATAGTACTTTTCTCTATTCACTGCAAACACAAACTACTCTTTTTATACCTAGCATAAGTGAGAAATCAATAGCTGCACAGCAAGGGAAGTAAACTGATTTTGTGGTGTCATCTATTGAGTGGAACTTATATTAATGCACACTCATACTATTGCAGATATCAGAATTGGGCTGCATTGTGGGTAATGTAAGTATTGGTAATGCTGTTGTATCATTTAAATCCAGTGGTCATTGGGTCAGGTTTTGGATCAATAAAAATTGCAAATCCTACACCATGTATTGAATGTCTCGAACTGATCCAAAACACAGTACATTTTCCTGGATTTTGCAACTTATGAAACCATTCCTAATTTGCTTGAGTGTTTCGTTAACAGATTTCAGGATACTCATTGACTTAAGGTGTTTTATATTTTCTGTACAGTGCAGGCATTTCTTAGCATTCTCCATAGTGCAATTATTTATTTTTACGTGGCAGAATTCCCATCTCCCAATCAAAACATGTAAGTACAGCGAGAAATGGCTTTACACAATTTAGAAGAAAAAACACGCGCATCAGTGACAGATAATGAATTTAAATTATCTGCTTAATTCAAAATTTCTCATTCACGTTTGATGTTTTGGCAGTTTGGACAGCTTCCCAATACTAGAGATGCCAATCTATGTTGCATTTTACTGAAATCAATGTCATAGCAAGGATGTTCGCACGTGAAAACTATGAACTGACAGCCAGAAAAACGCTCCAATTAGAACCAGCCCAAAGCTGAACATATTACAATATTTTGTTTATAAAATAATTCAATAGTAAGTAAATAGTCTTTATATATATGTTATGGTTTACGTATTTTGTTTTTTATTTGCTAACTGACCAAGGCACATATTCCGACTAAGTGTTGCCAACTACCAAGTTATTAAATCCGCTCAGATTCATTTTGTGTAATGAATCCATGAAAATATACATATATCATATTTTGTACATCTGAAACAAATCAGTATTAAAATAAGATATAGCGAAAAAAATTCTCCCAAAAATCCATATAGTATAAGGAAATGAACAGAAGAAAGACAGGGAGACAAAAGAGGAAAGAATTCCAACTAGAAATAACATTTAGTTTTCATGTTTTTGTAAACGGATAATTTATTTAAGTCTGTTGACGTTACTGATTGGTCACCTGACCTGGTGGTCAAACTGACCAGTGTCCAAGAGCTGATGCACAGATTAGCTGGCCTCTAGTGGAACATCATTAGTTACACCTGTCATAGCTGAAAGGCATTGTAAATTGTGAGAGATTGAACCATTTAAGAACACAAGCACCGAACACAAGAACTATTATTATTTAATGCTGGGCACGATCAATGGTAGTTACACCGCATTTTTAATGCGACACAGTTACTTGGAAACACGCAGCGAAATGTTAGGCATCGCCAAATTAGTTGCGCTGACAACGTAAAATAGGATTAACGAAGACTTTTAGAATGGGTGTATGTTTTTCCCATACGTTCACTCCCAACAGCCACTGCCCCCAATGAGCGGATAAGATCTATTTCATTAACTCTACCAATCACGACTGACAAAGGAGTCAAACATTCGGTTCTAATTGTTAATTCTGCAGCTCACCACAAATAACTGGGACTATTTTTCCACAACATTTGCATGGAATGGCCAGGGTCAGTTCTTTTGACAACGGAAACAAATGGTTTTGGTAAACTGACTGCAGATGTTATCTAAACTATTTACACATTTACGATTACATATTTTGACTTACAAGAACCGGATTAACGACGGATTAACGACGGGCTAATCCAGTTAAAGAAGCAGCTTTAAATTCAGCAGATCATCTGTTGCTGCTTCATCTCAGGTGATCACATTTTATGAAAAAACTCTACATACGTACTACTAAGTCTGCATGGATATGCAAACATTTATTTTTTAACTAACACGACAGGACTGTCATTACATCAACGAATGAAAGCAAAGTTCAACAGGTTGAATTACTCGCATCAGATTTGTTTAAAGGGAAACTAAAGACGTGTTCTGCCTGTGCATTTACGAGTTGATAAAATCAACCTTTTGCAAGTACAATAAAGACTATTATGGCAGTAGTTTATTAAATTGCACAAACAGCATCAACGAACTGATGTCACCCATTCCTACTCTTTCCAATATGGCGGTTGCCGAAACTGGGAACACTAGTTTGCAACATTCCGTAATCGAAATATGTTGGCTAACTGTTTATTTGGGGGTTTTTTCTCAGCTGATTATACCATTTTCAGTTATGTAAGTTTTCTATTACGTTTACTATATTTCGTGTACATGTTGAGCAAAATGTGACACTGATGCATCATAGATGGGCCAATTGTGCCAAATAAAAAATCAGTGTTTTTTGGTCAATCATCGGAGGTGTATCACAATCTATTAGCCATCAGGAACTATGCAATTTCAATGGAATGTACCACTATCAGAGCATATTGAGGGTAAACCACGAGCATGCTACTGTTGACTGTAGTTGCAAATGGTTAGTTTGTATTAAATCTTTTAGGTGTACTAACCCAAACAAATGCCTTTCTCCTATGTAATAAAAAATACAAAGATATCAATCTGTGTCATTTAATCACCATCGATTCTCACTTAACTAACACCATCCAATGTCTGTTGCAGCTCAACATGAGTGACTGCAATTTTCAAGTCACAAATATATCCCACAATGCAACAGCGAATGAGGGTGAGACGATGGGCAGTCGCGTGCTGTACGAGAATGTGTACAAGATCCTGTACGGTTACGGACTTCCAACGATATGCACATGCGGATTCTTTGGCAACGTCCTCAACCTGATCATTCTGAATGGAAAACGCATGCAGAAGTCGCTACACAAAACCGAGCGTTCATCAAACATCAGCCTGATTGCGCTGACGGTTGCCGACATGGCGTTCTGTCTGACGGCATTTCCATCGACGTTCCTCCCGCAGGATATGGTGTTCGCGCACCGTGGCATGATGACGCACTATGGGTGTTACTGCGCCGCAATCATCAACGTGTTCATCATGACGAGTACATGGCTCACTGTGACGATGTCCACTGAACGATTCATCGCTATCTGCTACCCACTGCATTCACGCAACATAATCTCGCTGAACCGCACGAAGATCGTCAACGTCTTCGTCTACATCCTCTCGATGCTCATCAACATCCCCGTCTTCTGGCGCTACACGATCGACGAGAAACGTGAATGCAACGTCACAACGTACCACATCACGCAGCAGGTTCTGTTCGCAGACGAGCGGTTCGATCACGTGTATCGCGCTGTCTGGGCAGTGATCGGAAACTTCATCCCGTGCGTGCTCCTGATCGTCTTCAACGCGCGTCTCATTCAGGAGATCCACAAATCGTACGCGATGCGGCGCGAAATGAACAAATCGTCGCGGCACCAACATGACCAGGAGACGAATATCCGCATCACAATGACGCTCATTGCGATCGTCGTCATGTTTTTCGTGCTAGTGGCGCCATCTGAGATCCTCAAGCACATCGCGTATCTGTTCGACAGCAACCTCGCAAACAACTACACATATTTGACAATCGAGATCGTGACAAACGTGATGCAGACGATCAACTTCTCGGCCAATTTCATGATATACTGTATCCTAAACCCGTCGTTTCGACGCTCCATGAAGGAGTTGTTTTGTGTGTCAAGGCATACTCTCAAAATGACAGAACATGTCTCCGAGGCGATATTTCTCAACCCGACCAATCACAAACGGATGTCAAACTGTGAACGAATGGATAGCTGCAGTCGGTCCAGTATTGCGTATAAGCTGTCAGTGCGAAACAACGGCCCAATCTGAAGGGTGCCACATAACCTCAGATTTCCACACCGATCTGTTTGCACCAAATACAACAAATCTTAAATGCAACATTTCCAGTTAACAACTTTGGTTGTGAATACTGTATACCAGCTGATCACTAACAAGTCAGTGTAAGAAAAATGTATTCTGTGTCATAATAAGACTAGCGCTAGATGATTTGTTTATCGTTACAGAAAAGCCGAGTACCAATCCTCTTAATGACGTTGCGTACGACAGGTGTAAATTACACCTTATCGGTGGCTATTAGACATAACAACACTGCATCGGTAATGTGGCAGAAACAAATTAACACCTTAATGTTATTACGGTGGCATTATTCTATCACAAGGAGATCGACATTGTCTATTGCAATGTGACAACTTTGTCGTTCAAGATGCGAGCTATATCATTCAGTGCGCATGAATGCATTGTTCTTGTTCTGTGGGACATAACGCATGTTCGCTTCTAGCCATTTCAAATGTGTGTTTCCTTTGTTTTACACGTGCGTCTTCTGCAGTGCAGTAGATTAAAGATTTCGTTCTGGTCAATTGTCAATAACTACACTTTCTGGTCAATTATTGTCAAAATATATTAACAGATAACCACACACTTTGGTCAATCATCACAAAGTGCAGTTCCTCATAAAATGTAAATAAATAACTATACTTCTGGTTAATTGTCAAGAAATGAACTTTCTCATGGAATGTTAAGAAATAACTATATTATACTTTCTGGTAAATTGTCAAGAAGTCTACTTCTTTAAGAAATGTCTAGAAATGACTACATTTTCTTGTTAATCTTCAAAAATGATCAAGACAACTACACACTCTGTTCAATTGTCAAGAAGTCCTCCGCAAAAAAGCAACACTGTAAAATCGACAACCAAATCACACCAGTAATGGCCGATGGGAGTGACCGACCAGTCACAACTGAACCAGGTTCACGCTATCAGTCCCCAGCGACAGATCTCCCTCTCATCAACTATTACTAACATGCTGAAGCGATCAGACAGAGTTATAGCGATCGCTGTGACGTACAGCCGTTAATTGCCACACGTAGCAGCCATGTGCAACCACCTCACTGGGCCAGGCACTGGGCACTAATCACGAGAATGTATCTTCAATCAGCATCAAGGCCAGAGTCACTTGATTTCACCAGTGTGTGGCATTTGTATGAGACACTATGCCTTCGGGTGTGACAGTTCAGTGGACAGTACAAACAAACCAACTGGAAATTGACCGGCTGGACGTGCAGGTGGACATAGGATTTATATTGACGTGACAGAGAGATGGAGTGACCAGATGCAAATTTAGCAGGTGTTTCTGCCTTCCCCAAAAGGTTTTTCTAAGATGGAATGGTATACCAACTGAATAACGTACGCAGCATGGCAGCAGAGGTATAGAACATCAAGCTCTTAATTAATAAGACCAATTTTCAAATCTTTTGCTGCCATTTCAACGCTTCAACAATTTGTTTCACTCCACATTGCCTCAGTTAACTCAGCTGTATAAACGGGTACCTGCGAACAGTCGTGAAGGAAGTCTGCATGCAATAACTGCAGCAGGGCTGAATGCTTCCTGGAGAAGCCAGGTGGATGTTGGCACGAACAGGCCGGCCCGCCGTTCAGCCCCGCATCTTTGGTAACTACCCTTGTTATCATGGAAAAGGAATACTACATACACCACTATGACTGTATATATAAATGTTCAAAGTCTGTATGTAGTCGGACACAAAAAAATAAGTAAAATTTCAGCTGTCAAAAAACACAGTACAAAGCAAGAATGATTTTTGTGTCCAAACAAATTCAGACACTCATTAACAAATGAATGTATTTGGGCACAAAAATAATTCTCTCAGAAAACATACAGTACACACAAATCATTATATTCAGAGATTTCTAAGTTGTCCGAAAACATACACTATGTAAATGTGTACAGTCGTTATGGCAAGGAACAATTTTGCCATGTCCTGATATGTTCTATTCCGTGTGACTCCTGTTCTTAGGAACAACAATTAGTGCAGATATAACATTTCAGGAACACCATGGGATTGCACCTTCCACAGGCCTCAAATCATCTGATTAATAGGTGGAACTATATCAGGAGAACAACTCACACTATCTATGCATAATTAATTAGCAAGAATTAGGTCCACATTTAGACTATTGATTACATAATATTATGTCAGAGCCACCTCACAAGAAGGACATGTTTGAGCTATGAGTGCTACATTGGGAGCCCATGGGCAGTGACAGCCAGATAACATATAATAGGTCATAATAGTTCCTGCCTTCTATAACAGGGACTTACCGCAAAATACAACTTTTGCCCATCTAGAACACCAATTTGCATTACACCGAAGCACTCATGTTACGTCTAAAAATATTGCGACCAAAAAAGTACCCAAAAAAGTTTTGCGGAGGCTCCCATAAAATGATATTGTGGGGGGGGCCCTGGGCAACTGCGTCATCTGTCCTGCCCTAAATCCAGCATTGTGTGCTATAAATCCTATTCCTAAACTTAAGAGAACATGTTTACGAAAAACCCTTATAATAAGATATAGGGTAATTGCATTACAAACTAGTCCTGAGATTAAAGAGGAGTCCAAACTGTATGTGTTATTAATAATGACTGGCTATCATCATTGAAAAGAATATTTTCTAAATGCTGACGTAAATTTTGTACAGGACTCAAACTACCTTCTGTAAAAGGACAGTACACTTTACACTGAATATATGAAACAATACCTCCCACGGACAGTACATTTTACACTGAATATATGAAACAATACCTCCCACGGACAGTACACTTTACACTGAATATATGAAACAATACCTCCCACGGACAGTACACTTTACACTGAATATATGAAACAATACCTCCCACGGACAGTACATTTTACACTGAATATATGAAACAATACCTCCCACGGACAGTACACTTTACACTGAATATATGAAACAATACCTCCCACGGACAGTACACTTTACACTGAATATATGAAACAATACCTCCCACGGACAGTACACTTTACACTGAATATATGAAACAATACCTCCCACGGACAGTACACTTTACACTGAATATATGAAACAATACCTCCCACGGACAGTACACTTTACACTGAATATATGAAACAATACCTCCCACGGACAGTACACTTTACACTGAATATATGAAACAATACCTCCCACGGACAGTACACTTTACACTGAATATATGAAACAATACCTCCCACGGACAGTACACTTTACACTGAATATATGAAACAATACCTCCCACGGACAGTACACTTTACACTGAATATATGAAACAATACCTCCCACGGACAGTACACTTTACACTGAATATATGAAACAATACCTCCCACGGACAGTACACTTTACACTGAATATATGAAACAATACCTCCCACGGACAGTACACTTTACACTGAATATATGAAACAATACCTCCCACGGACAGTACACTTTACACTGAATATATGAAACAATACCTCCCACGGACAGTACACTTTACACTGAATATATGAAACAATACCTCCCACGGACAGTACACTTTACACTGAATATATGAAACAATACCTCCCACGGACAGTACACTTTACACTGAATATATGAAACAATACCTCCCACGGACAGTACACTTTACACTGAATATATGAAACAATACCTCCCACGGACAGTACACTTTACACTGAATATATGAAACAATACCTCCCACGGACAGTACATTTTACACTGAATATATGAAACAATACCTCCCACGGACAGTACACTTTACACTGAATATATGAAACAATACCTCCCACGGACAGTACACTTTATACTGAATATATGAAACAATACCTCCCACGGACAGTACATTTTACACTGAATATATGAAACAATACCTCCCACGGACAGTACACTTTACACTGAATATATGAAACAATACCTCCCACGGACAGTACACTTTACACTGAATATATGAAACAATACCTCCCACGGACAGTACACTTTACACTGAATATATGAAACAATACCTCCCACGGACAGTACACTTTACACTGAATATATGAAACAATACCTCCCACGGACAGTACACTTTATACTGAATATATGAAACAATACCTCCCACGGACAGTACACTTTACACTGAATATATGAAACAATACCTCCCACGGACAGTACACTTTACACTGAATATATGAAACAATACCTCCCACGGACAGTACACTTTACACTGAATATATGAAACAATACCTCCCACGGACAGTACACTTTACACTGAATATATGAAACAATACCTCCCACGGACAGTACACTTTACACTGAATATATGAAACAATACCTCCCACGGACAGTACACTTTACACTGAATATATGAAACAATACCTCCCACGGACAGTACACTTTACACTGAATATATGAAACAATACCTCCCACGGACAGTACACTTTACACTGAATATATGAAACAATACCTCCCACGGACAGTACACTTTACACTGAATATATGAAACAATACCTCCCACGGACAGTACACTTTATACTGAATATATGAAACAATACCTCCCACGGACATTGATCAGTTTGTAAAAACCAATAAACTGTTGCTGGAACAAATTACTTGATAACAATGCAGGTGTTGTGAGAATGTAGTCACAAAATTAACTGAGAAACATGAATTGTCATGAAGGTCCAGAACTTTAGGTATATTTTGGCAGAATGGAGTTATAAGCGTCATGTTTAAGGGCAACACTTCAGTTTTACAATGATGCCAGTGTCATCTGCGTGAGTCAATTTGGCGGAATGGAGTTATGAGTGTCATGCTAAAGGGCAACATTTCAGTTTTACAATGATGCCATTGTCACCTATGTATGTCAACTTGATACAAAGTTATGGACAGTGGAATTGACCCACTCCAAAATATTCATGTTTTGACACAGACATCAAAGTCAGGTAATTACATTTCAAATTGTATGCCATTCGATCTCCAAAACACACATCAAAAACACTTTCTCATGATAATAATTCCAAATTGCATTATTCAAACAAAAATTCAAATGCAAAAAAAGAAAATCGATACGTTCAACCCTGCAAACATATTTTGGCTTTTCCTCAGTTTTGTGAAATTTACCTAATGATTCAAACCATTGCGTACCTTGTGGGCTATGACATACTAGATACAGACAGGCTACAGTTTGTGGACTCTCAATACGACTTCTACTACACAATCTGAATGGTGGACACTTACTGGAGTCTAAACTGCTTTCCTATGTCAGTGCATTACCTCTGTGTTCCTGTTATACACAATAGTTATGACTACTCCAACATATATTTACAATCTGTCTGTCATATCTCGATATCAACCACAACTTTGTAAGTCGCCAGATGTTGTCAATCAACGACCACTACGAGTGAACTCATTTACTCTTCCCTGGCATGCCAATAAATTACAGCACATCGCATAAATTATCACATATTGAATACTGAGGAAGCATTCGTGCAAGTAAACGTGTTATCTCGTCCCAGCGATGGAATGTCGATACACAATCAACTCACACTGATTACTCATTAGTGAATCTGCCCAACTGTTGAATCATGTGTGATAATAAAATAAAATCACATTAAAAAGCAGTTTGTTGCGCGTAAAACAGCTTCCGTTTTATCTGAGCATGGTTTCTCGAAGTACTGGAAAGGCGTATTGTGGGGGAAACAGCAGGGAATGAGAGTATTACCGGCAATTACACGAGATATATTCTAACAATGCACTGATCATTTATAAGTGTAAATTAAGGTTGTTGTACAAGGTATCTGTGCAAGGTGACACCAAAAGATGTAGGAGAGTGAATGACAAGGGTAATGAGAGAGGGTGTCAGAAAGCGCGAAAAAAGAGATGCATGGGTAAGTATCTTTCTTTGAAATGTGAAAGGGGCAGGGTGGAGAGATGCAAGGGTATGTATCTTTCTTAGTAGGTAGGTAGGAACAATGAATGAATGAAGGCTGGAAGGAAGGGAGTGATGGACAGAGGGAGAAAGTGAGGGAAGGATGGATTGAGGCAGGGAAGAAATGAAAGAGGGAGGGCAAGGTATCTGTGCAAGGTGACACCAAAAGATGTAGGAGAGTGAATGAAAAGGGTAATGAGAGAGGGTGTCAGAAAGCGTGAAAAAAGAGATGCAAGGGTAAGTATCTTTCTTTGAAATGTGAGATGGGCAGAGTGAAGAGATGCAAGGGTATGTATCTTTCTTTAAAATGTGAGAGGGGCAGGGTGAAGAGATGCAAAGGTGTGTATCTTTCTTTGAAATGTGAGAGGGGCAGGGTGAAGAGATGCAAGGGTGTGTATCTTTCTTTGAAATGTGAGAGGGGCAGGGTGAAGAGATGCAAGGGTGTGTATCTTTCTTTGAAATGTGAAAGGGGCAGGGTGAAGAGATGCAAGGGTGTGTATCTTTCTTTGAAATGTGAAAGGGGCAGGGTGAAGAGATGCAAGGGTATGTATCTTTCTTTGAAATGTGAAAGTGGCAGGGTGGAGAGATGCAAGGGTATGTATCTTTCTTTGAAATGTGAAAGGGGCAGGGTGAAGAGATGCAAGGGTATGTATCTTTCCTTGAAATGTGAGATGGGCAGAATGAAGAGATGCAAGGGTATGTATCTTTCTTTGTGTGAGATGGGCAGGGTGGAGAGATGCAAGGGTATGTATCTTTCTTTGAATGTGAGATGGGCAGGGTGAAGAGATGCAAGGGTATGTATCTTTCTTTGAAATGTGAGAGGGGCAGGGTGAAGAGATGCAAGGGTGTGTATCTTTCTTTGAATGTGAGGTGGGCAGGGTGAAGAGATGCAAGGGTATGTATCTTTCTTTGAAATGTGAGAGGGGCAGGGTGAAGAGATGCAAGGGTATGTATCTTTCTTTGAAATGTGAGAGGGACAGGGTGAAGAGATGCAAGGGAATGTATGGGTAGAATGTGAGAGGGGGTGGGGAGGGGTATGGAGAGAGGGGAGAGAAGGAGGGTGTGAAAGAGGTAGGAAGGAAAGGTTGGGAGAAATTAAGGTAGGAACGATGAATGAATGAAGGCTGGAAGGAAGGGAGTGATGGACAGAGGGAGAAAGGGAGGGAAGGATGGATTGAGGCAGGGAAGAAATGAAAGAGGGAGGGCAAATTAGAAAATAAGACAAACAGAAAAAACCCAGAAACTTACTGGACAAGACAGAATGACCCTGACACAACCTCTCCTTATCCTCCACACCTTTCGCACAAGCTCTGGTAACCCACCAACCAACCACACCACATCTACTCACTATTCCCACCCAATACGTCTACAAAGACACTGCCTGGCACGCCGCCAAGTGGCGTGAGAAGATCGGTTACACCGGACCAGCACATAAAGCCTGCTAAAAAGCACCTAATGCTACCGCTACGGAGGAGATGCGCCACAAACAAGACCGAGAGCACGGGAGACCAGAGCCCCCTGTGGTTCTATGGCATTGTACCATGACTTTTCCTTCCATTCATTCAACAATCAGTCCCCGCACGCTTCCGGTTGTGAGAGACATCACACAACAAGTAGCATTATTACTTAATGTCGCCTGCTCCAATTCCCCAAGGTTGGCTCCTCACGCCAATCATGCAGCAAACCTCGATCCGTGCGTAAGTGCACGGTCACAGGAACTGACGATCGACCGAATCGCCCTGACATGATCCTATGTTACAAACCTTGACGCCAACGAAAGATGTAATGAAATCACAAGAGAATGTATAATTCGTTTTTTTGCAATTTCAGACCAATCATTTCTTGTTCCTGGAATATCTGCCAGTATCTAGTTTCCGTTCAATTCTGCATGCAATTTGAATAAACGATAGATGTAACCAAATCACAAGATGCATAATTCTTTTTTTTGTCTATTTCTGACTGCTAATTCCTTGCCTACGCAAGACCTGACATGATCTAGTTTTCAGTCAAGTCTGCCTGCAATTTGAATGAAATTACTGCTTAATTAGCACTTAAGTAAAAACTAATTGCCTTGAGAATTGTTCCGACAGTAATTTTCTGTTTTTGCCACATTTGTATGGCAAAACATTAAAAGGGGTGTGTCTGTTCTGTTTGGTAATTATTAGCACGAAGTCGGCTGAATCAGTTGTGACACACTTGCAGTTTGATGTATGCATATAGGAACCAATAACTTCAAACTTCAAAAGTACTTGTGGATAGAGACATGCACCTCCTCAATAAGTTCCAGCTAATTGCTGCTGTTCAGCATTTGCATGTCGTGCTTACAATCTGAACCTTTCGCGTGCGAAACTTTCAAATTGCGACCACCATGTACAATATCTGTCAGCAAACGTGATCTTTTTCTGTTCAAACATATGTAATTAAATATTTTTGTCTCTTGGTTTTCGTAATAACGTGATCCTCATACTAGTTCACTAAAGAATAACGTAACTGCAAAAACACTGCACATGAATGCTGTCGAATGTGGGGATATACATTAAGATTGTATCTCAATTTACATTCTCTAGCATGTTGTCTTGAATGTCAATCATCATGTTAAATATGCTATACATTACGTTGACTCCTTCAAAACTATTTCCCCCATCAATCTGTCAACTCACGCAACTACAAAGTGCTGCCATCTGGCGGATCAGGAAACTAAACAATCTGTAATCACTAGATGGCAGCACTCCGGTATTGCACACCTGCCCATCAACAAGAACCTACAAACAGCTAGTCACAAGGTGGCAGCATTGGGCTAAGTAAATGCAAACATCAGTTGCAAACCAGTGAACTGGTCCCTAGATGGCAGCATGGTCACATGGTGAGTAAACGCAGACTTACCCACACCTGGGTAGCCCTGACTGAACTATCCAGAGGTTGATAGGGAACTCACCTAAAACAGAGAATGAGATACCACAATTCAGTACACTGATACAATTGTATATTTTCACTAGAAATATTATTGGAATTTTCACACAAGAGAAAACCAAAGTTCACATCAATGACTATAGCATGGGTTTGCAGATCAGGATTTTAACAGCACCGTTTCAACCATGAGATCATCTGCGCTGCTACAAATTCATGGCACACATGCAGATGATTAACAAAAAACGATGCATGTGAATCACAACCATCTTCATCTAAAAGTACAACACATATTTTTTTAAAGTGCAACTGCTACATGGACCTAACAACTACCAATAGAAAGTGAAATAAAGAAGAGAAAATGGAGGTGGTTAGGACACACACTGAGGAAACCTGCAATGTACATGACAAGACAAGCAATTACAGGGAAGTGATGAAGAGGAAGGCCGAGAAACACCTGGCACAGAGACACTGAAAGAGAAAGAAAGCATACGGCATACACCGGGAGAGAAATCAAGAAAAATGCGTCAAACCAACACGAGTGGAGAACCATGGTCGTTGGCATATGCTCCCAGCGAGCAAACAAGCTTAGGTTAGTAAGTGAGTAAGTAACTGCCACAATTATATAAGTGTACGGCAGTTGAATAGTCACCAACTTCATTGTCTGCATACGATCTTGTAAACAAAGTAAAACGTCTGCATTTTGCTTCTTCTTCACCAATGCTCTCAGCATGACAGCAATGTGTGTCTGTAAGCTCATTCTTATATTGTTTACAATGTGAAAATACCTGCAGAGATCGAAGTCTATGGTCTGATTTTTATTGGGTTTATTCAACATGAAAATGTCACCTATGTTACCTGCGTACACATGTCAAATGCAGACATAGTGTTTTTAAATGTCATGGTAAGACATTTATACACACATATTTCCACAGTTGTCCTTATAACTGCATAATATGGGGCACCTATACAGTCACTGTGAGCAAGGCAGCAGGTCCCAAAAGACCAAGTCTGAAGCCAGTAACTATGGCCTTACTGAGTTTCAGAAAGCTTGCTTCCAGTTGGTGCTACAATTGTCTAGAGAGTACACTGTTTTAATTATGCTTACCATGTTTGTTTTGTTTTATAGCATTAAAAGGGAGTGTATCATTTTTACAGGTGAACTCATATGCAGCTAGTTGGGAGGGGGTTTGTACAATTAAAACACTACAATTCTCAGGATTTTTTTTATCTCAAAACGTTATTGCTGTGGTGTATTTAGTCTCAAAAACTGGAGTTTGACAGACCGATCAATCACCCAGTGAAATACATCACATTTCACAATCAAAGGTGAAGATTTGTTCTCTTTAACTGCAGTAAAGTGGTCTATATAAATGTTGTAATATTTAAAATAAATCTGATCACCATAAGATGTAAGTGTACCTGCTCCCAGATGCCGAAGTCAACTAGGCTCTTTCTAAGTTCATTTCCTTCCTTGGCCTCCGATCTACCAATCGGTGGTGCATTTCAAAACCACAAAGGGAGTTGCCTAGATTCATATTCTTTTTTCATTAGACAAACTGAATGGTGAGGCTTTCTCCAGGTTGTACCACAACTACAAAATACTGTAACAGCGATAACAGCCACCCTTGATTTGTTGCTCCAAGGGAAGCTAAAGCTAAACTATATTATTCACAGGGTTGCCTACCTGACAAAAACAATTTCCGTAATGACCCCCCGCTTACCCCCTTGCAACACTGCCCCCCCATCCCTGCATGCTGGTCCACAAGGTTGCCAATCAAACCTTTCTCTGAAGCGGATACAGTGACAAGCCCAGCCTGTTCACGTGCCTGGGAATTCACTGTTCAAGTGCCTGGGAATTCATGAAGTTAATTAATCATCAAATGTAGCTATACTTTGTTTCAACATAACGTTGCTACACTGTAGCTTCTGTCAGCCTTTAAGGTCATGCTTTTGCACTTCCTAGGGATGTTTGTTTTGCAGCATCCAATAAGTTACACTGTGTTAATTACAGCTGTCAAACTCCATGAATGGCCAGGCATGCCCAAGTGTTTAGTCTGTAGAGCATCACAGTGAGAAAGACAGCGCCAGTGAATTGCCAATAATCATCCAAAGAGCTTCTACATTTACAACAGACAGCAGGAAACATTATACTACTAACAATCAGTGACAATATTAAATTATTGTATTGAAATAAATTTTAATAAAAATATGATAGTTTTCTATTGAAATTCATAAAACCATAATTATTTTATGTAATTTAATGGTTCTACCTAACCTCATCTTAATATATTTATTTCATTATGTAATTCTACACCTGTAAATGTTATTAATGTCTAGTCGCGCGTTAATGACACTGATATTTTTGCCACTGTAGTTGCTGTCACTAACAGATGCTGACATAATGGCTAATGTGCCCAGTGCTAGGGCAGTCAAAGTTGTAACATTGTACACATGCACGGCATTGGATAACGTCACTGTACTGACTTCTTAGAACTTCTAGTGGACAAAACATTTGTTGATAAATTGTAACAAGTGAAAGATGAGTTTCTTGGATCTGGGGCAGCATTATTTATGGATTTGGCAATTCTTTAATGTGTATCATTTTCTGTAGTCAGATATGTGTATTTCCGTAGTATGGTGGCAGTTTCCGTACTGCTACAATCTGAGGTGAATTTCTGTAATGATTATGGAAAATCTGTAATGGTACCCAGCCCTGTATTCGGTTAGCATGCATTTAGTGAAAGGACAGAAAGAGACAGAACATGATCGGAGCACGTGACATGCGGCTGTCAGACATGGAGCCGTCGAATTTGTCAAAGCAGCGGATGTCGAGATCTGACAATACCGCCGCCACGAGCACGCATGCACGCATGCTGACCCAGCATGACAACAACACGCATACACGTGTCAACACGGTGCATGAGTCGTGGCAGACCATATCGGGATAACATCATACGAATGAGCCAGAATAACTTCTCCTGAGATACAGTCTGACCACACTTTGTGGTCACCTCACAATAAAGGTCACCCTAGAAAAGTCTCGTGTTACATCTGCAAGAGGAAAGCATAGGAAGTTAGTCCTGCTAATGTGGTCCTATTCAGGTCACTCTGACCTAGCCCTGGGGTAGCCTTGATAGTGAGGTTCAACTGTAAATACAATGGGCATCAGGACAGGTCTTGTGGTCATTAACGTTGTCTTGTTTAATCAGGTTCTGGGACTGAGTGGCTGAGTGTGAGTATTACTCCCTAGAGACGCATAGAACTTGATCAGGAACCATTCTTACGTAAACACAGGATCAATTGTTCATGCAAATCATTTAATGTACTGTGAACTACACACAGGAAAAAGTAATTTGATAAAATGTTTAGATAACTAACGACACTCATTTAAAAGGTTGTTAACTAATTCTAATTGCAACATTGTGGGTACAGATTATTATGTCACCCAGCTATGTCTATATCCAGCTATAATACTGTCTATGTGCTATGCAAGCAACAACTATTGTACATGTTAAATTAAAACCTGTTTTAAATATTTGAAACACTTCTTTCACATTACTGATTCCCAGTCTGTACAAATGAGACTGGTACGTATAGTCTGTTAACTTGTGAAAAAACTTTGGGGATCAATGACTTTGGCACAAATATGATCCCAATACAGGAAGACTTATCGAATGACGTCAATTCGCTGCTGTGACATATGTACAATTTGAAAACATCCTACACAGACGCCCAAAGTTGGCAATAACTATGAAATGTAAACTGAATCAGCCAGTTGGTCACAAAGGAAAATGTACCATTTGCAAACAAGATCACCTTTCGAAATCAAATTAACCTACATCCGCAAGTCAACCAGAATACACACATGTAGACATCCTGTCTTTAGTTACAATGAGCATTGTTTTAAGATATTATATATTTCTACTTTGATGTAATCGCACAAAAAACAAATTATTGAAGAACAAAGACGTCTCAAAATTGCTTTCCTGAGTTCTGCATTATAAAGATAAGGATTTCAAAGGACACACTACCTACCAAATTATTACTATTAGTAATTACAATATATTTTATTTCGTAAATTGCTATGGAGCTTCACAATATACGTAAAGGTCTATAATTAATAACAAGCAAATACAATATAGTCAATGAAAAAATAAAACGTTACGGTATTGCTAACTAGTCTCAATAATATTACAGACTATATTTTACAATAAATTATTATTTATTATTTGTCTGGAAAAATGTATGTATGTTTCAAACTTAGATTGACTTCTACCACCTACAAGTATATAACAGCAGGAGACAAGCAGATCTCAACAAACCAGGTTATTGAGTTAATTTTTATTTGTAATAGAGCTCCACACATGCATACAAAAACGATGACTCCTAAATCATGCAGGTTTATAGGTCATAAAAAAATAGCTCATTTGCATAACAGTGGGTCACCAGGATACATCAGGTTGCAAGTAGGCAACTACTGGTGTCCACCCTCAATGTTGTCCGATGTTAATTTAGGTACATATAGAATTGTTTTAATGTTTTCATCATCAACTGATTTACTAGTTATAATACATTTTAATTAATTACGGCACATTTGTATTACTTAAATTTGTAATTGTGCATATTTATTACTGTACTAAAGCACAATCAAACGGCAACAATATTAATTCAACAGAACTCCAGATGTTTAAAGATATAATATAACATCTCTGTGCAATAGAGCCTTTTTGTGACTGTTATTTGTTCATATCAGTTAGGAGATTCATAAATGTTCAGTTTCGTCTAAAGCAGGCCTGGTCTAAAGTATTTTTTTAAGTTCTTATGTAGTGAGCTTTATACTTTACCCCCTGGCAGACCTGTTCAATGGAACACCATCTTGACTTCTCTAGGAAGCATCCAGCCATGCTGCAGTTAATGCGCAAACATTATTTGTACACAAATATCCACCACTGTCTATTGCCAGGTACTCATTCATACAGCTGAGTGAACTGGCGCAACGTAGAATAAATGAACTTGGCCAAGGTTCAAAACCGCAGCACAGGATTCGAACCCGGGTTGTCTCGGTCGAGAGTCCGAAGCATATGAATTTCACAATGTACACTTATAAGACTTGACAACAAAATTAACCCAGGCATCCGCTTTAAAGTGAATGTTTTTCCCTCTCATTAAACAGTTGTAAATTAGGTAATTTTATTTTATTACATAACTTACATTCCATATAGTAGGTTGTTTAGCTAAAAGGACTGAATTCGGTTTCACATTGACCCAACTGTGCACATGACACATCTTTAGAAGGGAGCATGATACATGGGGATATTCTATTGGATTTTCATTTGTTGCTTACAAGCAGCCCTGCTTCAAGAAGACACAGAGAGACAGAGACAGAGAGAGAGCACAGGACATAAAGTGTTCCACAGCCCTAGAGAACTATCTGTTGGTTGATCAACATCTCCAATCTGCCTGGGCATCTCTGTTGTCTCCAAAGAGGCCAGTGCAACCCCAGGGGTCTTGGACAAGCACTGATGTGGGTCTTTAATTCTTAATGTCTGTCATGTTTAAGTCAGACACCATTTAGTCAGGTGTGGAACACTGCAGTAGTCTGGATAGGTGCCTCGAAAACACATACATTTTGTGTCAATTTGTCTGGCTTGTGGCTGCTTGCAGAGCCCGCTGATTGTAAAAAATATTTCTGTTGTGCTTTGCAAAATGATTTTTTGTCTAGAGGCCAATGAAATGTATACATTAGGTAATTCCTAGCTGTTGTGCGGGAGCATTTGAAACAGGAATGTGTGTTTGTGTGTTTGCGTGTGGTGTTTGCAACAACTAGTAATGCAATAACATAAAAACAGCGGAAACATTCACCCAATTTGCAAGATCCTAACTTCAAGTGAATTATGAAATATGCGAAACAGAAAACACTTATTATGTGCATTAATCCTTGATTTTAAAACACGACATGAATTATTTTGCTACTGAAGTTGAAGCCGGCCCAATTTGTCTAAAGCCAATTGATCAAAGTAGTTGAACACACAGCAATCTGACACTTAACCACGTTTAGTCCCATAAGTATACATTTAAAAATGCATGCAATTTAACACGTTTCATTACAGTTGCCAATTTACAAACCCACCAACAACCAATTAAATGTGCTATGGCTTCACCAGTGAATCAATATCTGACACATCTAAAAATATTTTCAATCTCTGGGGATGGGATCTCTCCCCACCTATTTGTGTGAAATAAAAAATTAATAATGTATTCCATCAATTCATTGAAATGCCCGCTAGGTTCCATTTATCTATTTGGAAATCAAATTGAATAATTTGATTTAAGGAGCATATCACTCAGTGTTTCCATTCCAGTGTTGTCAAGAGCAATACTGAATGTGCATTTATGTAAACTGCTTAAACAATGTGCATCGATAACACCAGATACCAGGAATATAATAGGACAGTTGCTTATGGCAGTGTCCCCCGACAACCAAGTCAGTTAAGGGACTAAGTAAGTAAGTTATAGAAGACTATGTATCTTTTAATATTTACAATTATGAAGATACTATTTAATAGAATGTCTAGAAACATAAAAAGGAGCATGGAAGAACACTAATTTGACATCTAGCATGCCACAAGGGTTTGCCACTGGCTGTATTCTATGAGATAAATTAGAATGCTCATTTCAAAAAGTACAGCACAAACAAGAAAGTACTTATTCCCACTGACTGAGACTGACTAAATGTTGGTTGTGAATTACTAGCCAAGATAAACTACTTAAAAGGGATACAGAAATTCAGGATTTGGGCACACACACACACAGTGACACAACCCTGAAAAATTACCATCTGGATCTAGTTGCTCTGCTTGGCAATCTACATCTACGCAATGGCTTGGCCACTGGAGAGATACATTACCAAGGATATTACCACATATATGATGTTCTATCTCTCCTGTCCTATGTACAAATTAAGTTTGCCACGCCATCGTATTCTGGGCATGTATTTCGATAAGCTTCGGCGCTTGCACCAGTCGAAACCGTACAATAATGGCCGCCGTAAACTGGACACTTTTTAGCAATAATCTGTTTCGCTTGCTCGTAGCACTAATTCTGACGCATTGCACGCGTAAATATTTCACAACGACCGCTCACAGACAGCCATCTAAACCGGCATGACAAATTTACCAATAGACGAGTCGTGATGATTTAGACATCTGGTGGGCAATTAGAGCACCACATACATACATACATGAGGAAATCGGCACCGTGAATTGGAACAACAGTGATTCTAGGGCAACTTTACATGTGGTTATAGCAGTGATATGTTGGGTTCCGTGAACTCATAGACAGACATGATTGACTTACGAGGCCATTGTTATGCAAGACTGCCAATTGCTTCACGAAAACCCAGTGAATCATGGAATCATACTAAGTGACATACAGGAAACAGTTTTCATAAACTGGCTCGTCATCATTTCTACTGGAGATGAGGTAAAGTACGGTACAAATATAGATAGACATCAGCAAATATCATGTATCTACTACTGGATTTATAGTAATATGTGCTTCACAAATATACACATGTCAATATGTTCTGGACATTTACTGTTGAAGGAAATGTCTTTAAATGGGGTAACTTTTGAAATGTCTGCATTTAATTTTTTTTTTAACTTGTTGCCATTCACCTCCAAGGTTTATGTCCATGAAGTTATGGACAACAAACAACAGGTTTTGGTCTATAAAGACATTGAAGAGTTTTTATTTAAACTAAACTGATTGATTCACTGACCGATTGATTGATATACAATGTCATGCCTTGTGTGAAGCAAGTACTTTATTCTTAGTGAAAACAAACACCTATGCTAAATACAAATAAAACACCTGTCGAGAGTAATAAGAAGCACCAAGAAAAAGACAGAATGATCCCTACTGATACTAATTACCTACAAAACTAATTACAGACTTCAATTCCAACTGCACGAATCCTGCTGATCAATGTGCTGGACATAACACCACATGGACGATTCTACTATAATGACATTGCTCTAATTAGTTGCTATCCATCTTCTGCAATTAGTTGGCAAGCTGGGTGATCATTGTAGTGGAAGAATCACTGGTAAGGCCACAAATGTCTCAACCACTGACTACCAATAGGATGTAGACTGGGATTCATTTCCTGGTTTGTGCTACCACACCACAACCTCAAAGTGATGACCCTCCTAACCTTATCTCTTAGCCAACTCTGCTAATGACCTCACAGGAAACTATAACTGCAGATCACACACATTTGTTCACTGTAATGTCTACCTATATCTCCACTACTCTGTAATGGATGCCGCTTACTGAAGACAGAGAGTGCATTTTGAAATGGATTGTAGCAGAATTGCTGTCCAAATGAGGTGATGTCTTGAGATAAACGAGACAGGAAAAATAAACTCAGATGTAACAGTAGCAGGGACAACAACAGTGGTCAGGATTTTCAAATTTTTTTTATGACACTAGACACAATTGGCCAAAGGCCTCGTTGGTGCATAAAACAGACCCCTTGACAACTGGCTACTTGACCCAGTCGGGTCATGTGACCAGGTCATGAAGGGATGAACATATCTGTCTGGCAGACTTAGTTGGCACTAAGCAGCTACTTACCACAGTGCCTTTGATCGCAGAATTGCACACACAGCAAACAATCTCTTCAAATGGTCGGAGTGTGGAATATCAGAGGAAAGTGGGAAGAAAGAATATGCGACCAGATGCCAGCTTATGACTATTTTCATACTCAAAGTGTCCTTCAAAGCGTGCCGGTTCTAAAAATGTCACATGGGTATCTGAATAAAACCACCCTTTCATTAATATTTTGAAAAAGTCTAATTACAAAGTCAACAATGGGCCAAGAGGCCCTGAAGTCATTTGGACTATAATTGTGAGTTTGTAATAATTAATGAAATGGTTTTTGATGAATTATAGTTACAGATCATTAAAGGTTATGATGGAAGTAAAATGTTGTCATGTTTAGTGGAGACTACATGCATGCCAGTGAAGATACACCTGGAAATAAAATATTTGAGTAGACCGTTTTGTGAAGATTGTATATATTACTTAATATGTTATTAAAAATACTGTAGAATTTTATCCCGATACTCTGCTATTTAGGCCGATTTCCAGTGGTTGTATAAACCTTGCAGGAGAGTTGGTGAGCTGTAATCTCGCATGTAGCACAGTTAAAGGTTGTTTATAAAAATGTGCACACATTTTCTGTTCTCATTTTGCCCCTACCACCCTCCCCCAGAATGGAAAGAAGAACGAGATGGACTATGACAAAACTTAATTTGTTCACAAAGTATTATATACATAGCATGCATTTTGACTTAAAAACAATAGCAATTAATGACATAATACTGATTGAATTGGTGTGAAGTAATAGCTGCAAAATGTATAGTAAAACATCTGAATATTCCTTATAATTTTGGCTAAATATGCTTTAACCTTTTTGAGTATACCTAAGTTATTTTATATATTATTTTATAAATAAGTTACTTTTTTTTAAATCCTAGATCATATATTTATATTGCATTGATAATTATGTCTATTGCTGTTTTAAAGTTTCTCAAGATCTGCCAGTGCAGTAGGGATTACCATTACACATTATAGTTCAGCCCACATGGAGGCATTCTGTTTGACACTGGGACAATGGCAGGCAATGAGCCTAGGCTAGTCTAATACACAGGGTTTTAGTATAATCTCTCAGGTCAGCCACCCCAGTGATCAGAGATAGGGCAAAGTCCACTATCCAGTTATAAACAGAGATCAGTGGCAGTTATAAATAGAGATCAGTGCAGGATGCTTACAGCAGCAGGGAAACAATATGAAAATTTAGCATTTTGGGGACCCTGTGGTGCCCTTAGAATGATTCAATCAAATACAGATTTCTTGTGTATAGTGGCACTACCATATGAAATGTCTATGCAAAATTACAGAAAAAGTTGCTGAAGAGTTTTTGAAAAAATAGGCAAAATATTACAATTTACCAGTTTCAGGGGCCCTTAGAATGATTCAATCAAATACAGATTTCTCGTGCATAGTGGCAGTACCCTAAGATAAGCCTATGCAAAATTAGAGAAAAAGTTGCTGAACGGTTTCTGAGATATGGCAGCTAACGGCGGACGGCAGACGCAGAGTGATGGCATAAGTCCAAAGGATTAATTCATGTTCTGCTACAAACTTGAATATTGAAATGAATGCCTTCTATCTCGAGAGGTAAGGAAGTTAGTTTTAAAAAAAAAAAAAATCTGAACATATTGCAGACAAATGTCAACTGTAGGTAAAAGATCACTGTCAGATCTTCCCACTGCTCAGATCAATCGGTCAATAAGATTACAGAGAAACGGAACTGAACTGTTTTTTAATGCAAATCTGTTCCGCAGTAATAAGATTTAAGAAAAACAAACCAAAATGTAGTTTTCGGAAATGCTAATCTACATTACAGGGAAAAGATCTGCTAATATGATTTCAGTAAAAAGTAAACCACAATGTTGTTTTCTGAAATGCAATTCTGCATCGCAGGATTAAGAGATGAGAAAGCTGCGATTGGGTAAGAAGATAAAGCCTTCATATCACATGAAATGATATCTCATTTCTAGCTATGTCTTGGAGAGCAATTGTATCAGACGTCATCAATCTGTGAATGTCTTAACCTTTTCTTTTTCATTACCCGTTATTGGCTTAACAGATATAACGCTAGCCAGATTGGATGTTCCGAATGGCAGATGTTAATTAAACTTGCAGTCACACTGCCATTTCATCATTGATCGGCACTGTGTTTGCATTCTACACTTCAGTCTGCACTAAGCTTTCATGAAATGTTTTTTTGGCAAACCACAAAAGTGACTTCTCCACCTTTTCCAGATTTAAGAGTAATTTCAGGCTTTGATTGTTTTGCATTTGTTTTAAATTGCTTTTCCATCCTAAATCTACAGGGGTCCTGTGCCTTTATCATGGCTCTCACAAGCTCATGTTCATGTTTACATCTAGTGCTGTGAGTTTTGTTTATAATTATTATATATATATATATATAATTATGAAGACAATTTTAAGGGTGCATCTTTCTTATAAAATCATCAAAATAGTTCTATTACATCGTTACATCGGGCCACTTGTGACAGCTTCTAATATATCGCAGTACATCAGCAAAACAATTTACTCAGAGGGTACCTTTAAATATGTCCATGATAATCTTGATAAGATCTGCTCTTTAGCTCCATCCCATTGACTAACACCAGAAAACAATTTGTCCATAAAACACATCTGCACACGATCACTTCACGTTATACTCAATTGAACAGGGATAGTCTTCTGCGTAGATCATGGCCACTTAATCACAATTTAGTGTCCCATGCAATAGGAATGGTTCATCGATCATGTGCGTCGATGAAATATATAACTGAGAACAAGCAAGAAACACACACCATGTTAAGCAAACCAATTCAGACAAACATCTGATGCTTTGACCGTAAAAACGAGAGCACTGACCAACCTTGCATATATATATATATATATATATATATGTATATATATATATATATATATAATTATATATATATATATATATAATTATATATATATAAGCTAAAAGCTTATATATATATAGATGTAATGATTTGCTAAAAAGGGAAACAATTTGTTTTTAGCTGATATTGGAGAAATCTGTCATAATTACACTTTCTACACTTGGGTACAGCTTGGCTCAAAGTTAGGCTATTGACACAAGTTGGTGACACAAAGCAACTCAAATAAAATGGGTTTTTTCCAGTTATTTCCTAGACCAACTTGCGACAATAGAATATCTGACTTCGTGGAAAACTACCTACAGTTTGCCAATACAGGATAACAGCTACACTGATTACAACGCTGAAAGTGTAAATCCATTATTTAATGGAAATAGACAAACATCATCTCTTCATCATTCTGCATTCGTGCTCCATGATGAAAAAAGAGACATCGCCATGGCAGCGCTAAGATTGCTAGATCGTTAGAGTCATGATGCATGAGTCCCATTGATACCGAGTGCGTTTGTAGCTTGTAATTTGCGAGTTCTGGAAACACTCTACGGGTTAATTGAGTTACAAAAAAGGCAGCTTGATAACTACCTCAACGATGTTTTTAAGCGATAGTGACATTCTTTTAGAGTTCTTCAAATTTATGTGCATTTTGTTGTGTGAATGCCCAGAGTATTTACTTCGATTTTTAGGCGACTTTCAGCAAAGTGCCACATCAAAGATTACTACTTAAATGAAAGGGCCGTGATATGAGAGGGGATGGCATAACTGCCTGGATAGAAAAATGGCATGGACATAAAATATAAAATGGGAGATAGTTTTCTAGTTCTAACAGAACAGGACATAGGAGTACCAATTTAGCGCCGATGTGAAAGTTTCAGAGTAGTATGGGATTGCAGCTTTGAAGGAAAATCTAATTGTTAGATAAATTAGTAGAAACATAACGTATAGACGTAAGCAAAAAGACATCATTATACCTCTGCATGTAAAACAATATATTGTATAAAAAAAGCAGGGATTCCCTTGGAGCGCGGAAATGCTTCAATTACGCGTTGTACGCATTTGCCCAAAAGACGCATGCACAAATGTGTCTGAGAAAATTTAGGGGCACCTGTGTGGAATCTGGGCCCACCTAATTTTTTCCATTATTAACTATAGTTTTGCCTAAATTTGACATGTTGATGCGATAATTAAATCATTCCACATCATCCTAGGCATAATTACGCTATAAAAATATTGCGTCTTAGGCTTTAGCGCATTTCGAGGCTCAAATAGTGTAGTATAATTTAGTATATATAATATAGTATAATTTAATTGGGCTAATTTAGTTGGGTGATTTTCCCACAAGATATAATTTAATTTCCTCTCAAAAGACTGCATCGATGCAATCTCAATCAGACTGAATGAAGCTATTCCATACATCTGTTCATTGGTGTATCGATTAGTTTTTAAGGTTTAATCAACATGGTTCTATGAATATTTTCAGTTGGTGCTCTCTCGTATGTGAATTATTGTCACTCAATGTCACAAACTGCTGCATCATATTTCTCAGCTAGAATCTCCCTATCCTTGGAGCAGTAAACTAGTAATAACCAATCCACGAAAAATGACCCACACCTACCCAGAATGTGTCTAGTTTTAGATTTAGACATAGATTTAAAAAAAAAAAAACATATCTGAGAACTTTGATATTGATGGTTATATATTTTGTACCCGGAAAAATGTAGCGTAGGCAGTCCTGAATAGAATTCAAAACAAGTTAAATAATAACTTGATTACATGCCTAATATTAAAGAAATGTATTGTTCACATTTACCAGGTTATTTAAGCGATCATACTATCATGCAAAATTAATTAATTAAATTTTAATCAACTAATTTGGGGCACATCAAATTTCGAAAAAGGCACATACCCCCCCACCCGGTAGTTCTATCTCTGATATGCCCAAAGGGGACACGCATGTCTTTTTCCAGATCGATCCCTGAATAAGATTTACATAAGTATCAATGTATTCAAGGTAGGACCACTTCTCAAATATAAATTACACAACATCAGAAATCAATATACTGATGGTGTTAGCGATGTTCACCACATAAAGGATGGCTGACAGCCACATAACAGACTGACGATGAATGAAGTGTAACATGCGACTGCCATGCTCACCTTTTATCGAACCTGCAATGATTGGCTGACCACAGGTTTTTAAAATTACGTAATTCATCTTCCTTCCATTGTAAATTTAATGAGCAACTGAAATGCAACTGAAAGCTGTTGATCTAATATCACTCAAGCGATGATCAAGTTCTTTACAGTGATATAAAATTTGACAACTACAATGTTTATTTGCTGGATTAATCTTGCTTGAGTGAGAAAATGCACATGTCAAATTGTTATGAGTTATGATGCTGCAATTCTTAGGAGGTAACATTTTCAGTGAAGAACATTTTAAACATGAATGCGGAAACATTAGCTGATCGTCATGATTTCCATACAACCAATTGGAAGAATGTTATGTGACATTTAAAATACTATTTAATTAATATTATTGATCAGCATGGAGAGGACAATTTGATGACCATATTGTATCATTCTAGTTCATTCATCTAGTTCAGCCATATAAATAACTGACGTGGGCAGTAAATAGCAATATGTTTCCATTTATTGTTAGGTTGTCCGCTGTACAAATCAAGACAAACAACCAACTACAGCATTCACTGGCTAAGTAAAAAAAATGTTGTACAGATAAATATTCAAACCATATGATGCAAACACAACGATAGCAGATGAAGTTAATGAAATTATTATCAGTGTTTTCCCTGGTGTATGACATAACAACTAGAAATGACATGCGAGACAGGCCACCTCGCCGTTTTTCTATGCCGCCTCGCCCAAAATATGCTGAAATTGCCGCCTCGTAGCTATTTCGTGCACCCATATTTTTTTCTTTCTTTCACGATATATTCAGTGTCAGGGAGCAGCACAAAATTACACCACAAAGTCACTTATATTCCTGCAAAATCGCAGGTTTTGTTTGGGAAACATGTTGGAATTCGGAGAAAAAAACAAAGAAAACGGTAGCTGAACTAAGATGTCTTTTGTGCTCAATTTTAATATTACAAGTATGCGCCCACAATAAATCGGAATGCTGGTGTAGTTCATGTTGAATTTCTGGTTTATGACGGTGGTGAGAGTAAAAACCGTGCAGGCTGATGACACTACGTCAGTAGTCGGCACTTGAAGCCCAAATAGTGAACCAGTTTGCACTAGTCTGCGCCGCTGTGGTGGTGCATTATCGCATTGTACGTGTAAAATTAGCGATATATGGCAGCGTATCTTGATGCAAACAGAGGTATTATTTACGTCTCAAAAGGATGCTAAGACACAATATATGCCTAGGATAATGTTGAATGATGGAACTAACTCACTGAGGTATCAAAGTTTTAACAGCGAAATCGATGCGGGTCTGGATTCGACACAGGTACCCACAAGTCTATTTAACTAATGTTCTGTGCTGTTTTTAACAAAAAGGATTGTGATTCGTAAGATTTTTTTGTGCTAAATAACAAAACAAAATTTTGAGAAAGTTGATTTGAGTGAAGTACTTACGAATATAAACCACCGAAGTTCATATCTTGTAAAAGACGCCTGTTGCCCAAAACCGTATACACTAACGGATTATCCCGTATATATTGGGCAAAGCAACGATATATTTGCACAGAAATTGGATATACTAAACTTACACTGCTTTATAAAAAACAACACAATTTGAGAAACGTTCTTGCGATTAATAGAAACATAGTTTTGTGGCATTCCAGAAATGACTGTTTAATTAATTGCATAGCATGCCAGCAACGATAATCATTTAAAGGTGATAATGGGGTAAGATAGATACCCCTGTCACGGACTCTGTCAGCATGGTAACAAGGCCTAGGGTTGGGGCAAGAAAAACATCACCACAACCAAGTACCAGTGGTCAAGTGGAAGCCACACCTCGACTGAGTACCAGTGGTCAAATGGAAACCACACCTCAACACGATGAACCAATCATGATTACTGACTTATCAATCATGATTACTACATTTACAAGTAGTGTAAACATGTTTACATGCTATCTTGTTTGATATCTTCCCCTCTATATTGAAGAGTAAAGGTTAAAACATACCTCAGAATGCACCATTTTAAAGCTAGTTTTAAAAAAAATCTCAGGGGGCATGTCCCTTAGCAATGCTTCGTGCCTGCAGCGCTCGCATAACCCACCCCTAAAACCTCGTCCATCATTTTACCCTTTGGAAACACTGGTTATGATATCAATTAATCAAAACATCCCAATTTACTCTCTTTATGTGTTTATATTAAAATACATATAACTTCGCACACATGCATGCACATACACACGCACACACACGCATGCACACACAAACGCACAACACACACACGCATGCCCACACATGACATACACACACACACTCACACACACAAACGCACAACACACACACACAAACATACACACGCACGCCCACACCCACACGACATACACACACACACACACACTCACACACAAATGCACACACACACACACCCACACACATGACATATACACACACTCACACACACAAACACTCACACACACAAACACTCACACCCACACAAACACACACATGCACGCTCACACACACAAACACACACACGCACGCCCACACACACACACGACATACACACACACACACTCACGCACACACAGCACGCACACACACACACATGATAGCACACACACACGCACACACGCGTGCACACACACACATGATACACACACACACACACACACACACAAACACACTCACACACATGCACACCCACACGCCCACACACACGCACGCACGCTCACACACAAACACACACACGCACGCCCACACACACACGACATACACACACACACAAACGCACGCCCACACACACATGACATACACACACACACACACACACTCACACACACAAACACACTCACAAACACACACGCACACCCACACATATGACACACACACACTCACACACATACACACACGCACCACACACTCACACACACACACACACACGCACCACACACTCATACACACACATACACTGTCTGTTCTCCAGAGATCACAAGGCCCAACATTTCCCACATGAGAACCCGTCTGCAGAGAAGGCCGATATTTAGGAATGCCACATAATTACTTCACTGCATCCACAGTTGGCCGATTTGATTCCTAATAGATTTTGTAACAAGATCATGCAGCCCATTGCACAAATGCGTGCCCAAAGCATGGTTCTACCATATCTACTAATAGCCAGATCTAGGCTGCCCCAGTCAGTGTTCATTTGACCACAAGGAGGTCATACGAAAACCTGCATCACCAGACGGGGTCAGATCACAACATTACTGCAACAATCCTAACCACATCCCAGTGCCATTTAACATGTCCGACATATGGCTTCTAAAAACGACTGGCCAAACAAAATGGTTACGCCAACGTTATTCTTTAAAAACATATCACAGCAAAACTGATGAGCATGCAACTATGGTGGACGACCATCAAAGGTTTTGTGGCACTTTATTGCAAGTAAATGGAGACTATTACTGCGATTATTACAGCAAAATGTCAAGTACACATACTGTCAACTGATTGCTTTTCCATAGCTGAAATAACCATATCATATGACAAAGACAAATACTAGAAATGACTCCACTGAAGACTGGTGGTAATTACTAATATCGTATTACCTATTTAGTGTGAACTGGTAGGTAATTTCTAACAACTAATCTATCATTACTGTTTGATGTAATGCGATTATTTGTCATCAGTTAGTATGTTTATGACTTATTGAAACTGGATGGATTGGCAATGTTGCAAACAAATATTGACACTTTCATATTTCATAAATGGTCTAAACTTCAGTATATTACAACCTTTATTTTTTAATTAATAACAGTAACGTATTATAGTTTAAAAACATGGTCATAGCATGTTTTAAAATATTTATCAATTTCATATTTTATAAATCTAATAAAATTGAATTGTAGCCTTTCTAATATTATGATAAGGTAGTTTCATTAATTCCAGATTGAACTGGCATGGTGTAGTCTAAAATTTGTGATCTATATTTTGTAATTTTATACATTTATTGTAAGTATACAATTGTCGCAAGAAATACACATTAATGAGACTTGTTAACTTGTTACAAAATTTTCAAGTTTTTTGCAGTATAACTAATTATCTACTTTCTGAACATTAATTATAGTTCATTTAACCATTACTATTGGGAAATCATTACTTGAATTATAATCGCAAATACTGACCAAAACCTCCATTTTATTATGTTAATGATCTATTCAGTTATACCTATTGTTACAATTAAATTTAAAGATACATTTATGATACAGAAACATAAAGACTTACACGCACATTAAAATATTAATAGGCTACCATGCTTTGAAATGTCACATATTAATGCAGTTTTAATTTGTCATGTGGAATTCTATCGTAAGTACTATGGCTTTAAATTACACACACACTACTACTACTACTACTACTACTACTACTACTACTACTACTATGTATCGTGTTAACTATTGACAAATGCCCTGTTGGCTATTTCTCACCCTGTTCTATCTGCCCTTTTTTAAATGGCACCATGCCCTTTTCAAAACCTGGGCAGGTCAGTGTAATTCTATGATTTCCTTTTACGCACGACATTTCTGCACATTCCGGTGAAGACACCGTTAATTATGAGGTCATTCTTCCCTCACCCGGTGGACAAGTACAATGAAATAACGGCACACGCCTGGTTTGAACATAATTCATCCGATCTACGACAAACAAACAAACCACCCGGCTTCCCATCATCATAATTCAGTAAAGGCCACTAGGGGTCTCTGCAGTGCGGCATTTAAAGGCACCGTGGACGAGTAATCACGGCAATACTGCAGGCACCTCTAAATGAGACAGAGTGAACCCAATATCATCTCCCACGTTAGCAGCTTGGAACGTGGAAGCATTCCCTCAACTGGACAACTTTTAACGTGATCCCTGCAGTGGAACAGCCTGGTCTGTTTGATATAAATAGCTGCTGACAGAGTCGATGGAACCACCCATTTTCATCACTGACAGGAACTTCTCAGGTAAGCTATTGTTTTTGGAGTTATGTTCCTGGTGATTAGATCTTGTTAAATTCATTATTTTACATTGTATGATGTGTTGAACAAGTGCTGACGCAGCTGCACCAGAAACTAGTGAAAAACAGCTCTGAAATACATGCCAGAAGTACAGAAATGTTAATTCTATTTAAAATTTTCTTTTATTGATTGAACAATGTCTTAGACCTGTAATATACCCTTATAATGATAGCTGGATTGTTATTTACAATTTAAAAATACTGCAGGCTTTGGAGTTCATAACATTTTAGCCTTTAAATTTGAAAATGTACTGTTTAAAAATACAGATCTGAACAAATAAAGAATAGACATACACTTTGATACATTATTTTAGTTATACTAATTCCAGTAGAAAAATCATATTTTAGGGAGTTGCATGTCCATGACCAACAAACTCGGCTCTGGCTTTGCAAATATCAAGAAACTTGTTTTCAGAGTTTATGAAAACAAGTGAATAATAGGGGTGTCCCCCAAAGGTCACATGGCCAAACAGAAGTAACATACTCCAGAGAGCAACCAAAAATCACACCACAACTTGTTTATAGAATTTATTAATTGCAAATGTTGTGCTATAACTAATTACAGTTCACTGGTACTTAGTGTGACCTGAACGCATCAGTGTAACTATTTATACATGCAGACAATGCCCCGCAGGATAAGGCTGAGTTTAGAGGGTCAAACAGTCCAGGGGAAGTCTGGGAACTTTACTTTCATGATTTTTAAGGGGTGTTTTTATATATTTTTTTAAAGTGGCAGGATGTCAGTGGATAATAACATACAGTATATTCTGACATGCAAAATTTGATTTTATAATATAATTACACATTGGCATTGTGTATGAGAGAGAAATGGAAGTGTTATACAAACAAATCAATATTTGTCGTTCTGAATGGAAGCAATGTATTTTGATCAATGAATCTCTGTTGTTGTATAATCTATTTTCTTCCGTGACTGCTTGTTTCCAGTCACTTGGAGGATATGGGTACCTCCTACCCACATCCCCCATATGGTACATCTCTGACATGAAGTCTGCCAGTGCAAGCTTGTGTCAGATAAATAGTTACTGTACTCGTTGAATGAAATGTATCCTAAAATAGCATACTGTTTGATCAGTTAAACTTAAAATAAGTCTGGAGAAAATAAAAATAAATAAATAAACCCTACCTGTAATATCACTGTTTGTAGCTTCTCTAGCTATATGACAAATAACACTACTGATGGAGTGCTTCTTCAACTATTTGATTGATTGCGCAATTTAAATTATTATGAAAACGTATGAAATAAATATGCAGACAAACAATGTGTTAACTAAAATTGTTTAAACGATTAAATTAGTTAACTGAAACTTTGTAACACATTTCTGGGGATGATTTCCACATGTCAACCAATAAGAATCTTAAGTACGGCCAAATGTGACGCTACAGATGTGAAAGTAGGCTAATCTCTCTCAAAATAGCTACTAGGTAATCAGTTATTCCTTTGCTGGAATTATACCAAATGCACAGAGACCACATAAAATGTTATTCACCACAATGAAATGTTATTTATCACATCAAATGTCCTTCTCTTCACTTCTTCACTTTACATCCATAACTTCCTTTCCGTGACTTTTTTCTATGATTTTATTTCCAACTGTCGGTTGCGAGACATAAAACAAAGATTACTGCCCCGTTACCTTGCTGCACTAATCTATATGTAAATACTGACAGTTTTCCACATTATGAACGGCACATTTGATGACCCCACCGCCACGTTGCTAATCGCTGCAAGAGATTGGCTTCAGTTGCAATGGAACATGCACAAGCGACATGACTGCGTAATGTCATGCTACACTGTAATCAAATGTACATTTTACAAGTGCGCACAGATAGGACATGTGTGTGACATAAAATTATCTAATGCTTTAGCATAGTCCCAATGATATCATTACAGTCCTATGTCAGAGAAATTGTTTAGGTATGCATAGTAGTATTAAGCCAAATTTATCTTCTGTGAACTACTAAATATTGAACAGTAGCAGCCATTTTTTAGCACATAGTTCAGCAAGCAACTAAGACATTCTATAGCTGTGCACAAACTTTCATAATTAAATGTCACAGCTGATTAGATCAGATGAAGCTAAATATAGCAATTAGCACCAACACAGCCAGCTAATACCACACGAGAATGTGCATGCACACCACATGATACATACATGATACATGCACCTCGCTGTTCAAATATACCATGATAAAATAAACTTAATTGCATTTCTGCATGCATGCATGAGCACAGGTCAGATAATGCACGTACGCAAATCTGACTAACACAAGAATACTGTGCTGTTTGAATCGAGAAACACCCTAGATGCTAGTTGCAGTCAACTACAACATTTTGTTTTCTTTTTGTACCTACACCAATAGGTGACAATATGTAATAAATGCAAATAATTCTATATTATTATTACATATATACATTTACATACATATTATTATTATTAAACGCCACCAGTAATTACCATAAACCAATTTTGTATAGTTATGCAGTGTTGAGGAATGTGCGTGTTATTGTTAGGTCCACCTTGTACATCTAGCAATGATCCGTAGTATATTTGTATGCTCATCTGAACTCCTGTTTATCGTTTTAGAACATTTAGTTATGTTCTAATTTATCCTTGTGTCAAGGCAATAAACACAAGAAATAACGTTGTATAATTTTGTTTCTTTCCAAAGTTTTCTACCCATAGCTGCCTCTCTATTTGGAAAGAAAAAAACAGCATGTGGTTCGGTAATATTGAACCTGACCTTCACCCCTGTACAGCAGGGAACAGGGAGGGCAACATGTAAATGTTATCAGCTGTTGCATGACATTAAATCACAGTATTAAAAAGAAGCTTACTGTGCTGACCTTTAGTAGGCAGTTTGTTTGTGAGGCTCCGAGCTATCACAGTCTAAGACAGACATATTTATCACAACTGCATGCGAGACAATCATATAGGAATACTAGCTGCGATGTTAAATGGTCGTCTATAAAGAACTAGTATGGCTTACCATACAATGATGACATCCTTTTTTAGTTAGCAGACGCAGGCATTCAGAAACACAATATTTTTTTGTTAGTCAATACTACTCAAATTATTGATAGTATTATTTACTCAAAACATAACTTTATTCAGACAAATTTTGTACATACATTAAATAAAACACTGACATCTTCTGCAAGTAGTTTGCCTAGATTGTTAAGAAAATGAAAAACATGTTTCCATCATAAGCCAGAATTACCCATAAGCCCCCATGTAACAATGTTGTCAGGCCAATATATAGCTGCAAAGATTGAGACATCAAGCCAAGTCATACATACAAGCTGGAGTTTCCCAGAAGATCCCAAACAGCCATGTCCAATGCATCACACTTAACCTTAGACACGACTGCATTGACCAAACACTAACCACAGACTGCCCACTACTGGTTGGAACACATTCTCTATGTGTGGCCTTAAGTCTGTTTCTTCTCAATTTCCAACTTGAGAATTACTATGAGGTGTTTTAGACCCTGCTTGATCATAAACATCTCAATGCTGTCATTGACATATTTATTTGCATCATAATTAATCACCAGGAATGGATATAAATGCAACTGAAGATGATTTTCAAAGATAAATGTCAAAGTCGACACGTCGTTTCAATTTTTTAAATGAACTATTATCAACAAATTAATAGACTAACAGAAATAAATTAGACATTACAATCACAATTATGACAATGTGTGCTTTTAACAAATAAGGCATTCTGTATTTACAGGGTATACTAGTTACCTCTACCATGTATACCGCTGGTCATAACAAATTAGAACAGCATTGTCGCTCATTAGAGGAAACCTACTTTCTGCAACCGTCAATGTTCGTGAAGAAGCCATATATATATATATATATATATGTATATATATATATATATACATATATATTATATATATATATTACATATATATATATATATATATGAAATAAGATGAGATGTATGAATGATTTAATTACATCATAGGTCTATATTTGACACAATTCCCACACACTGACTGGTTGTTCAGTAGAGGCCGAACTGACTGTTAATTAGAGTAACATATACTCAAGGGAACTAATTATCATTCATTGATATATATACTTCAAAACATCAACAGAATTGCAGTTGTTGCATGTCAACTTTAATTAGACTATTCATTGTAATGAATAAATTATTTTCTACACTATGTGGTGAAGGTCTAACCTATAAAATGTACCATGTCTAAAACCAAACTAAAGGTAGTGTCATAATTCACTTTCCGTTATTATGTTGATCTAACAAATTCAAATCCACCTTATCAAAACCATCTTATCAAAGCCACATTTTACCTGTCTTCATAGTGTTTCTTTCTGTTATTTTACATATTGCAGGCCTTTCGATTACGTCACAGTCATTACACATACTACTGGTATTATAAGTGTTATTACCAGTATTATTACTACTATTTACTTATCATCATAAATATATGTTATTTGTAAAGTAATAAATATCAACTATATCACATGTGATCACTTTTTCAAGTCCTCTATCAGAAAGTTTTCCCATACAAACAGTGAAGATCTCAGTAACAAACACATCATTGCTGCGTCTGTGTGATTTAGCACCATACACCTGCCTGATGGACAAAATCAGAATAATTACCTCTTCAATTATCATCACGTGCCACAATCTCAATGAGATCAATGCTACACTTGTTGCACCACAAGATCAATAGGCCTTACTAACTGAAAGACAGCACATTACAGCCAGGCCAAGAATTACTCATTAACTTATCATGTAAGGTCTCAAATCACCGGATTCCACACGCACGTGTTGACATCTCGACATTCTTTGTTGATAAAAGTTTTAAAAGAGGCAGTCTGCTCCTAGTTTTTTTCATTAATTAATTAATATAATGTTCTTAAGACTATACTAACTATGTTGATAGTACACTGCCTGCCAAATTGTGTTTAGTAAGCCCGTAACAACGGTCGCAATTTGAAGGCACGACCGCGGGTGCACGTTCAAATAGTAAACAAAACATCCAGTTTCAAAACGAGCTTTATTGGCAATACGACCGAGTCAGGCTGAGTTAACTGCTATACCCTTTGATGTTCAATGATGCTCACTTTCCCACGGTCAACACAGCAAACCTGACTTCGAGTTAGAAATTACTACTCCTACTAATTCTGAGTTGATGAACAGACTATGTCCAGTTAACACTTTCCACATTGATCGCCTTCAACATTTACCCTAGGGAGCTAGCCCTCTCTATCCCTAACATTAGGACATAATAATAATAATAATAATAAGATAACTTCTATTGCGCCTAAATCCTTGGAAACCAAGCTCAGAGGCGCATCAAAACAAAAGGATTGGTCAATCTCAAAATCCATAAGTAGGTTTCCAGTTGTCAACAGATGGGTCAAGGCACTAGGGAGCTACGGTGGATAAGCAAGGTTGTAAAGATACGTTTTTAAATGACGGCGGAATTTTGTAATATTTTCAACTGATCTAACACTAAGAGGGAGCATATTCCAAAGAGTTGGTGCAGCAACAGAAAAAGCCCTTGTTCCAATGTTAGTGTTGACTTTAGGAACAAAAAGTAGGTCTGAACTAGATGATCGAAGCTGGATAGGTTTTCTTACAGGAAACACCAAACTCAATGTTCCTGTTCTTGGGGCTGACCTATCCACTAGGTTCAAAACACTAGGCCAGGTATATAGACCCAGAGATCACAGGAGGCAATTGGACTTCCCCAGAGTGGGGTCTTGGATTAGGAGGGAGAGCCACAAGGCATATGATTCACATCATCTCGCTGGCTGACCACAAGAGGACTGACCTGGTAGCCAGCTAGATGAAAGCAGTGGCCCTAGCACCTCAGATGTAAAGCTGTACGGTAGGGTGTGTGGTCAGGGCAAAGTGGTAGGGCTCATGTGGTAGGGCCCATCAATTACACCATATATTGTACAACCTTAATTTTCATAACTTTTACATTAAATAGTTATGTTACATATTTATGTGTATAATGTATTTTATTTGTATTACTGTTGTATTGTTGTACAATACTGGAAAAATAAATACACCTATCTGCCTATCTATCTATCTGAAAAGGCCCAAGTGGTATTAAGGCCTAGGTGATTAAAAATTTGAAGCCAACATAACAATTAAGAGATTGTTATAAAGGATAACAAAATCCAGCCCTAAAACATTTGCACCAATAGTTGATGAAAACAGGAACTGTTCATCAACACCTCAAAGACTAATGTTAAAGCTATTTGACACGGTAATTAACAATGGAGAATGTGTTTGTGTTACTCTCCATTCAGGGCAGGTTTGGTTTCCTAGCAGCTACATCAGTCTGTCAACAAATGCTGCATGAGACAGCTGAACTATTTGGAAAAAATACAAAAACTTCTTCAGCTGTAAATGTAATTACCACGTAAAACAACACATTCCAAGAAACCTGAACATCAGTGTATTCACGAATGTTGATGTCACTGTTGCACAAAAACTACCGATCATTTTACTTTCAGATTGAATGGGATACAATAAACCACCGCCGACTGCACAAGAACAGTGTCCACAAGGACCCTAATAACTCCCCTGACAGAAGCCAGACATCCTAAAAGAACACGTTTTAGCATCCACAGAACTACAGACTGAACGGACGAATGTTGAATGTCCAAAGAATCCCTGCAGTGATGCAGAATAAATAACGAGAGCAAGTCTACCAAATGAACGACTGTCTGTGACACATTAACACAGGTACCAGCATGAGTTGTGAGGAGTACATCGCCAACAGAACACAGATGTTCGCAAGCTTCCCACAGCAAAACATCTCTCGGCAGATCCAGACTTATCTCAGTCTGAAATACGCGTTCGATGACGTCGCGTTGCCGATCACCTGCACCTTTGGAATTGTGGGTAACATAATCAACCTGCTCGTGCTAACGCACAAACAAATGCAGAACACGATGGATCGCCTTGAGAAGTCGGCGCACTTTGGCCTGGTCGCGTTGGCCGTGTCTGACGTGATGTTCTGCATGCTTGCACTCATAAACGTTCTCATTCCTGAGAAGTTGCAATACACGAGTGCTGACATTGTCTTCGTGTTGTACTTCAAAGTCTATGGGGAGCCGCTGTTGAACATTTTCCTGTTGAGCAGCACGTGGTTGACGGTAGTGATGGCAGTCGGACGCTACCTTGCGATCTGCTGGCCACTGCATGCACGCGGATTCATCAGTCTACGCGGGACTTGCGTGGCGATCGGGAGTGCGTTCCTCTTTTCAGTTCTCGCGAATCTGCCATTGTTCTGGAAGTACAGCATCCTGGTTCAACCATGTCCGGCGCTATCAGGCGCCCCTGGCGGCATCACGCAGTGCCAGTGCTACAGCCAAGTAATCGGGCCACTGACGAGGAACAAATCGTTGCGGTTCGTCTACAACATTGTGTGGGCGACCATCGGGACATTCGTGCCCGTCGTCATTCTCACGTTCTGCAATGTGCGTCTGATCCAAGCGCTGCACCAATCGATGAAAGTACAGCGGCAATACCGTGCGAACCAACCACGCGAATCCGGGCATCGCCTCACCCCGACGCTTATTACCATCATCATATTGTTCCTTGTCCTCGTCTGTCCCTCGGAGGTACTCAAGTTCACCAAGGCTGTGGTCAGCCAGAACTTCCTGCTCTTCCAACTCGCCACTGTCATCACAAACTTCATGCAGGCGACCAACTTTGCGATCAACTTCATCCTCTACTGCATTCTCAATGTACACTTCCGCAACATGGTCAAGCACGTGCTGCTGTGCAAGTGGCGCCACCAGTGGCGGAACATGAAAGCGACGGCCGTGCCAACATCATCGTCGCCGAACCACAACAACACAGTGACGTGCAACGTGTCAGAGACCGAGACTGAACTGTGAGGTACATACGAGTCTGTCTTCAATGAGGTGCAAAGTATTCTTGTACAAAGTATTCAAAAGACACTTTGCAATAACAATGATCGACTCTCGATAAGCCGAAAGGTTCCTCAACCATTTGCCATCCGGAGTTTTTGCTCTGAATGGCAGTCTTACTAAGAGTTTAACTTTTAAGAATAATATGTGAAATCAAGGAACTCTTTGTCTCTGCCTCTCAGTCTAACTCTTAAGAGTAAGATCAAGGAATTGTTTGATTCTACCGCATACGAATAGGCTAATTCTTGAGCTCTATGAACATGTGAAATCAAGGAGCTCTCTGATTCTGTCCCATATGAAGCTCTAGTCTAATTCTTAAGAGTAAGATGTGAAATGAAGGAGCTCTTTGATACTACCTCAAACAAAGAGTATAATTCTTGAGTGGAAGATATGAAATCATGGAACTCTTCAGTTTTTACTAAGTATGAGTAACAGCACAAGAAAACAAAGCTAACAGATAAACACATTACAAAACACGCCGTCGACTAATAAACTCACTTCCCACGAACAAAAGTCAATATATAACATTCATGATGCAGATCATTATTCGCTGATATCATTTGTAGGAACCGCCATATTCCCTCGATGTACCACAGAATATTGATCTAATAAGAGCCAGTAAAAGCCATCTACCATGGATTTGGAGGTGGCATAGATGAAATCAAGAGAGACATGATAGCTGTCAGATATATTTATGTGTAATAATCAAAATGTCCAATGTTTTTCTCAACATAAAACAAATTTTATCTCCACTCAGCAAACTGCGAGTGATACATTTGAAGTGATACTGTCATCTGCCAGAACTGCGCAAAGATATTTCCACCTGTGAAAAGCAATCAAGTCAAACAAGAATTGAAAAAATAAGCAGTTAGGAAGGTGGTCGACTTATCAACATGTTCTTAACCAGTTCCATTATGTATGTCCAAAGTCAAGTTGGTAGTTGGATGAATCTTCATTCCTCTTGTGAGTAGTTGTGTATTTCGATAGAATGATAGTTTATTATGATAGTTCAATAGAAAAGACAACCTCTCCTATATCTTTAAATAGGAGATTATGTGAGAGTATATATTTACCCCCTGTGTTGGCTACATACGAGTCTGTCTTTTACCCCCTGTGTTGGCTACATACGAGTCTGTCTTTTACCCCCGTGTTGGCTACATACGAGTCTGTCTTTTACCCCCTGTGTTGGCTACATACGAGTCTGTCTTTTACCCCCGTGTTGGCTACATACGAGTCTGTCTTTTACCCCCGTGTTGGCTACATACGAGTCTGTCTTTTACCCCATGTGTTGGCTACATACGAGTCTGTCTTTTACCCCCTGTGTTGGTTACATACGAGTCTGTCTTTTACCCCCTGTGTTGGCTACATACGAGTCTGTCTTTTACCCCCTGTGTTGGCTACATACGAGTCTGTCTTTTACCCCCGTGTTGGCTACATACGAGTCTGTCTTTTACCCCATGTGTTGGCTACATACGAGTCTGTCTTTTACCCCCTGAGTTGGCTACATACGAGTCTGTCTTTTACCCCATGTGTTGGCTACATACGAGTCTGTCTTTTACCCCATGTGTTGGCTACATACGAGTCTGTCTTCAATGATAGAGGAGCCAAGTACAGGGATGTAGAAATATCATACAGCAATCTAACAGTATGAAACAATATCCAAGTATAAGGATCCTACAGCTATCTAACATTCAATAGAATAGAAACCCAGTAGAAAGATCCCATAGCTATCTAATATTCAATAGGTCAAGAGCCAAGTAGAAGGATCCTACGGCTATCTAACACTCAATGGAATAGAAACAAAGCAGCATGATTTTATAGCTATCAAACATTCAACTGAACAGGAAAGAAGAAGACGAAGGTTATGGTCGCCAACTGAGCACCAATAATCTGATTGTGCATTCGATTCAGCATCAGGTAGATTTATTGTGTCCAATTTCTAACTCTCTCAGATGACTGTCGAAACATTTTTACCTGGAATTGGCAATTTATAACGGGAGCAGACACGATTCTGGTGAACCAGACCGGATGAGAGTTTAGATGAGGAAAGTTCGGGTTACATCGCAATGAAGTTGTTCTGTCATACTGTTTGATTTTGTACATGTTGTGTTCATACAAGGTTTGCATAATAAAGATATTGTTGTATAATGTGTATATATACACCGTTGTCTATTTCTTGTATCATGTTGCCAATGTTTTAATAAACAAATTATATAATAAAGACTATTTCCTGTACTGTGCCATTCACGGTAGCTCTTGAAAGGTGTTGCGCAGGGGTATTCAAAATAAAATGTTACAAATTAAAATTCTGCCTGGATTTAATGTACTGTAGTTTTCATACAAAGTACAGGCCTTGACATTAAGGTTTTGAATCCACTGGCCCAGGGGGCCAGTAAATTAAAAAAGTTAGTGGCCCACCTGTGAAAGTTACTGGTCCTGATTTTGTGTTACCGTCAAAAATACGCTGATACCGAGGTGCAAAACATTATTAGTCTTTTTTTTATAATTTTACCAACAAAGTTGTTAGAAGTTACTATACACATATTGATTGTTCAAAGTGAGATGTCCAAAGCTATTGTAATATTGTTCAAGTGTGTACTCAAATGCATATATACAGTATTTGCCAAGTTTAAATAGTGTGGCAGTGTGACGACAGCTAGTCAGTCGTTAGTTGACTAGCTGATGCTGCTTTCATGTACAGGTCAATCAAGGCATTAGACTATGTCACGGTTCATTCGCTAGGTGGCACCACCCAAAATAGGTGGCCTTCACCTTGCCCTTGCTGATGCAGCATTACATTTGGTTTCTGTCACTTTAGTCACTAGTTAAATTTGGATTTAAGCTGTATTCCTTTCATATATCTAGAGAAGAAAAAGTGTGCATAATCCTAAAGTCGAGGCAGCTTCCAACCACCGTACAAAGTGTGTCCAAGGGATACGGCGGGACTTAAAAAATGGCATCTCTGGTCATAAAAACCTGTGCTGCCGGTGGTTAGAAAATTTATTCGATGGCTTTGCACGCTGTCGTCCGCATGATAAATGAGTTAGGACTCATTATTGATCAGAATTAGTATCTACGTTATGTTTACAATGTCCTATAACTGAGTCGGGTCTAAGAATTCTGGCGAACTGCATCTGAAAACCAATGCGGTCGTGCCGTGACCGCCGCTTCAAAAAAGACGCCGGGCCATCGGGCCAGTGTTAATGTCGAGGCCTGAATTATGTTACTGCATGTTTCCAATGATCCAATCTACAGAATATTATAATGTTCGTTAGGTTTGGTAAATATAAAACCAAATGTTCATCAAGTACACAGAACCTGATTGTCTCAATCATATTGTGTCAGTATGGTTGTCACTCAAACTTCCTATAGCCCTCGATTAGCCCAATGGAAACTACAGGTACTTCCTTTGTGTATTTAGTACTAACTGCCCGCCATCTGTATTTGCTACACATTTCACAAACAATGAACAGGGCCCTCAAGTAAACTCAGCACATTTTATTACATTTATGTAAAACAGTTTACTAATTTAGTTATTGTTTCATAACTTTATTTCATGATTTATTACCCCTCCCAACATGGCAGCATGAATTAATCTGATCAGTGGAGCCCTCTGGTGGAGTGGCCAAATATATGACCAGTTACGCCATCTAGTGACAATAAGCAGTAACCACCTGGTGACCAAACAATGTACCTTCAAATATTTATGGCACATTGCTGTTTCAGCCAGGCAGAATGATAACTCATGAAAAGACATCCGACAGAAACAAATCAGTGCATTCACATATATTAAACACACACTAAACACAGTTATTGCTGTTAGCAAGCAATTGGGTGGCAATCAAGGAGGGATTTTAGAAAGTTGGTGGAAGATGGAAGGTGGACGGAGGGGGCTGCTGACAGGGTGCTGATGACAGGGAGCAGTAGAGGGCAACAACAGAAAGAGCAGTGCAAGTTGCACTGCTCTTTCTGTTGCACTGTGCAACAGTACAGGAGCTAAACTTTGTTACTCTACAAGGGAATTATGAAGAAGAGATCAGGAGCTAGACCATAGCACTGTACGTACAAGGTAACAAGGTCTAGCTCCTGCACTGTTCTTCTTCATAATTTGAAGAAGAACAGTATGGGAGCTAGACCTCACTACTGTAAATACTTGAGGTAACAAGGGAATCACGAGGAAGAACAGTACAAGAGCTAGACTTCACCACTGTACGTACAAGGTAACAAGGGATTCACGAGGAAGAACAGTACAAGAGCTAGACCTCATCACTGTACATACTTGAGGTAACAAGGGAATCATGAGGAAGAACAGTACAAGAGCTAGACCTCACTACTGTACGTACTTGAGGTAACAAGGGAATCATGAGGAAGAACAGTACAAGAGCTAGACTCACCACTGTACGTACGAAGTAACAAGGGAATCACGAGGAAGTACAGTACAGGAGCTAGACCTCACCACTGTACGTACAAGGTAGCAAGGGAATCATGAGGAAGAACAGTACAAGAGCTAAACCTCACTACTGTACGTACTTGAGGTAACAAGGGAATCATGAGGAAGAACAGTACAGGAGCTAGACCTTACCACTGTACATACAAGGTAACAAGGGAATCACGAGGAAGAACAGTACAAGAACTAGACCTCACCACTGTTTGTACAAGGTAACAAGGGAATCACGAGGAACAACAGTGCTGCAGCTAGACCTCACCCTGAACAAGGCAACAATGAGGAAGATCAGAAATTATTAATACATATCTCTGCAATCAGTCCACCATTCCATCGCACTGAGAAGACAGACTACAACTCACCTTAACTGCGCCTCCATTCTCCAGACCGACTAATGACACCTGGATCCCAACGTCACTCTTCGACTTGAACTTTTTTACTCCATACTTTGTTGCAGACACATACCCAAAGGTAGCCTGTAAACCACAACAAAATAATTTAGAATTAGACCTCCCTCACTCATGTATTTATATGTTATGACTCAACTACTTCTAGCAGTAGCACTGTTCCAGTTCTCGTGCTCTATGGTGTCTGTAGTACTCTGTACTCCCTCTACCATCTGGTATTACACATAGTATCACATGCCTTGCTAAGTATTATATTATGGAAGAAAAATGCATAGCATAGCTAACAACTGTAGGTAATAACTATGATTTACCCTTTGTAGTGATTGCGCACAAATATTTGGAAAGTTGTTCCAAGTTACACAAGCTTAATCAAATGTCTGGTACGAACCCCTAAGCATCAGAGGATTTCGAAAAAATTTAAATGTCACGGATCCTTCTTGTGGTTTAGCACTTGAGATGCAAAGCGACTAACAGGAGTGGCATAACAAACATACTCTAGCTGAATTAGTGTAAGATTGAATGCAGATCCCCCTACAGTATTTGGAATGTAAAAGAATACTCAGAGATAGAATGTTCCATGACTACTTTCAGTACCAGCGCGGCACTGCTAGTCATACATCTTGTAGATTCAACTGACAAACTATCCACTTAATGGAGTTAACTGAGCATAGAACACTCTTTGTAATTAAGTAAATGTGAATGGTCTGCAGTCAAACTAAATGACAGTAGTTCAGACTCGAGTACATATTCATTCTGGTGATGTTGGACTACTTTGATTGCACTAGTACTTGCTAAAACAATTCCCTAAATGTTAAAGGTAATGTACTGCGACTGTTATTGGCTGATTTATTGTAACACCAAAATATATGCTACATCAATCTTTATATGGAGTAACACATGTTCATTATTATTTGATGGGTCTTTTAATACAAGAGAAATTGAAACATATTTCATAGATATTATTTAATGTTATAAAAAAACTACTAAATGTCAGTAGCACATGTTCGGCCATAAAACAATCGTTACTCAAACAAAAACTTAAAAGGATGACGTCATTCAGCAAATGTGGAGGACTAATTTTTCCCTGTATTTTGAATTCCCAATAAAATCATTTCTAATGGTACATAATAAAACTCCAGTAATCAAGGTTTAAACGTGAAGTATAATATTGTTAATTTACCTGGTAGATGTAATTTAAAGTCAACAAGTTTGGAGAATTTTGCTATTTTAGTTATACAAAACATTACACTGGTATATGATACTAACCGAAATGTCAAGGGAATCAAAGTTCTCCGGCACTTTGACAGAGAATCGGACGAGTCCAGATGGCTGAATCGGGAAGTTTTCGTTAAGTTTTTCTCTCTTGTATGAAGGTTTGTTAATCGTCCCTGTGAACACCATTTGCATTGTCTTTGGTTGACCATTCTTGCCGATCAGGTCTAACGGTGACGGAGGGGAACCGTCCATTTGGCTCAGCTTTACCTGTAACACATACACCACGCATGGGTACTAACAGACTGTCCAGTCATTGAATATTATCTTTACAGTTTAAACATCTTACTGGCAAAATGTTCATATTATGAATACAGTTTCAGGTATATTAAATGCAGTATACCACCAATATTTATTCTAGTATTAAGAATATATAAATGTTAATAAACAAGGAATAAAAAAGGCAGTTTTATGTATTTTCTAACAGGCCACATAATAAACATTCCTGGTTACATCTAGCAATATAATTTTAGGCAGCATTATTATCTTTAATAATGACGCGGATCAAAAAAATTGGCCAGCACAAAAAACTATTTCTAAATTGTGACCCAAGATTTCCAGGTAATCTACAAATCATACCAATGGTTATGCTAGATAGCACTAAATTTCAGTCGTATACATGCAAAAGTGACAGAAATAAGTACCATTTTAAACTTATGACCAAGATCCTCAACCCTTTGACGAATTTCGAAAAAATCTAAATCTATGAACCACCCCATTGGGCCCACTAGATCGCATACAAATTTCAGTCCCATACACGCAAAACTAACAGAGATGTTGGTCCAAACAGACAGAGAACGGTATTGTTTTATAATACAGATATTTATTTATATACATGCACAACATGCACACACTATACTTACGAAGCCAATGTAAGTGAGACCAGGCTTGAAGCTAGAGGGTGTTGCTGACAGGAACTTGAGCTCGTGACGTTGCGTTTTCACCTGGATTTCAGCGTTGTCCGAGAGTGTAATACCCGACACTCCCTCGGTGACATTGGCCGACACTAGAATCTTCTTGTATTTGAACATATCAAGGGGAACAATTGAGCCACTTCCCGCGGCTGGTGGCAGAATAAGCCCCAGTAGTTCTTCTTGGGTCATCTTCACGGTTGTGGAGCCATCAAACTAAAGGACATCAACGGTTTTAATGGTACATATTTACTTATGCTCTAAAAAATAAATTGCAAAATTTACAAGGCCCTGTACCAGCAGTTACTGCTCACGCTGCCAGACACCAGATGGCGTTGCTTGAAGCTATGCAATATCGACCCCAATCTCTTCGTTTAATTCTAGGTAAATTAAATTGTACACAATTCCGCCGTCATTTAAAAACGTATCTTTACAACATTGCTTATCCGCCATAGCCCCCTGGTGTATCCATCCATCTGTTGACAGCTTGAATACTGCTTATCGATTTTGAGATTGATGCGCCTCCGAGCTTGTTTTCCAAGGGCTTAGGCATCATAGAAGTTACCTTACTATTGTTATATTATTATTAAATAGCTCAGATGATATACTTCCATTATATCAAGCTGGCAGTCCTGTTCAAAAGTTAGTGTTTGCAATAATAAGCCTCTGCACGTTAATGTAAAATGTCCATTTCTTAAGTATGAATGCAGATATCTGCTGAAAAGATGGGCCAGCATTTTTGCCAGTCCGACCATGTAGTTGATGGACTCAGAACTCCAGTCTATCAGCAAATTTTACCAACTGGCTCTAAATATTTTAGCACGCTACAAGAACTCAATATCTGTTTTGTTGTTGACTTACGTCTTGTATTGTTATCTTGTGCTGAGGAGGTTCCCTACCATTCAGCTCGTACGACTGATACTTCAACTGCACGACAATCTCAGCGACTCCCTTCACTTTCTTGCCGTAGGTGTACCTGAAGCACAGACACGATGATGTCATAAAGACATATTATTCTACACACCTGAAGATGTCATCACCATGCAGTCTTGTAAAGATTCTACACACCTGATGATGTCATCACCATGCAGCCATGTAGATTCTACACACCTGATGATGTCATCACCATGCAGCCATGTAAAGATTCTACACACCTGATGATGTCATCACCATGCAGCCATGTAGATTCTACACACCTGATGATGTCATCACCATGCAGCCATGTAAATATTCTACACACCTGATGATGTCATCACCATGCAGCCATGTAGATTCTACACACCTGATGATGTCATCACCATGCAGCCATGTAGATTCTACACACCTGATGATGTCATCACCATGCAGCCTTGTAAAGATTCTACACAAGTGTCTGTGTCAGACGGTGTTACAACACGCATGGTAAAATTACCCGGCTGTTGCTATACTATAACAATGTAACGACCCACCTCGTGGTAAAGATATCCCAATTTCTTTAGTTAATGTTTGGTTTAATTTGCATGTTAGTTATTGAGCACATCCATTATATTATAGTGTGTGATCTGCCACAGTGAACCAGGTATTAAGTCACAAAGGTTTATTCTGCACCTGAGCCATAAATAACATTCTAGGTCATGTCCTATCATTTTTGTAATTCTGACAGAAATGCACACGTAACAATCTCATGTTATAAATTTATAATCTCATCTTTTAAATTTATAATCTCATCTTTTAAATTGTGGTTTATTTTTCTCGTCAAATAATCCAAAACTAATAAAATACTAAATGTGATATTGCACTGGACATTGATTTTGAAAATACAGTCACGCCTCGTTATAACGCACCCCGTTATAACGCGGATTCGGTTATAACGCGGTCGGTCGTGGACCCCGAATTTCTGCCGCCAGGGGGGAAATGGGCGCTATGACAAACTATATTAACACGGTAATAACTGTCAATTGTTTTATGTGAAGTTATCCCCGTCTTTGTCCACGGCATGTGTATGTTGAAAGACTAGTTGGCGGACAATAAATTTAACGTTGACGTACAACTGCAACGAATCAAGTGTGAGGCGCGTCACTATGTTGCCGTTGTTTATTCTGCACTGCCAATTAATGCTATCAAAGTTTCTTTGACTATAATTATGGTCAGTTTTAACTTTAGGAACAGTAAATGTGGAGCGAAGTATTGTTTGTTTTGCGCCGACATCAAACGAATCGTTTTCAATCTGCTAGTCTAGTCATGCTCATGGCTTCCGCGGATCGCCAGTTCGCCTGGTTTTGGCGCCGGGCGGCTTGTAAAGTGTAATTGAAATTAACAAATACGCCTTGCTTAAGAATGGGTTAAATACGTTTTAATACAGCTTAGTAGGCAAGATCAGTAAGCTAACATTGCGTAACAAATATTAGCTTTTCGCTGCGATGAACGCAAAGCTACTGCCTGTACTGGTGCGCCAAAATATTAATTCGTCAACCGCATATGAATTGGTGAATCGTAATATTGTTCGGCACGGTCAATTTTGGCCCTCCCATCCCTCCCAAATTTTTGATAGCGTTAGGGACATACCATGTACATCATTGGTGGAAGAGGGGTTGATAGCAAATCTCAAAGCTTTCCCCGTTTTCTTAGTGCAGGTGGACAATGTGTTCACGGGGTTTTAACGCCGAGACAGCTCGCTTCTCTTCCACCGGTGATTTTAGTAAGTGGGGCGTAATGGCCCCACTTATAGGTTTAGGCTAAATCTTGATACAATGTAACTCTTCAGCAGGTAGTTGGGATTATAGTTAGGTGAATGAATGGTGTGCTTGGTTAGTACGGTACGGTGCCTAAGGTCTACTGTGATTACAGTAGTAATGATGTTGTATATATCTATAACAATACTGCTAATGTTGTATATGCCGAAATGTGGGCTCTGTCAACCTGAGGGACAGGAGACTAGTATGGGCTCAGTCACAGGCCTGGCCTTGGGATGTAGAGCCCACATTTCTCTCTTTAACTTAATCTCTTAATAAACGTCATTCATTTGGCCTTCTTTCATCACTATTCATGACTTGTGTTGGTGCTTGCATAAATGTGCTATCTAAATTGGTATTTTGATATTGATTGAAAGACGAAGTTAAGCCAATTGTGAGCGTACTTATAGATTTAAATTCTTAATCAACTCTAACACAGCGTTTCTCAAATCATGTGCGTATTCGGCTGCTGAGTGCCAGGTCATTATTTTAGATATTACGTCAACGGTACCATATTATCGTTCAGTTGACCGTGGCTTGTTGGTCCGTTGTTTATTTAAAAACGGTACACAATTCATGTATTTTATTCAGTTCAACAGTGTCCAACAGTGTACGACATTTAAACAGACTACACACTGACATTGGCTGGCAGTTTAATAAGCTTCATAAACTGCGTATAGACTGCGCGACGTGCACACTTTGGTTGGCTTCGATGGTGTTCTTCGTGCAGCAGCGATGTCGGTCGTCGTCGTAGCGCCCCTGACCGCAGATATGGGAACGCGCCTCGTTTATAACGCGCCTCGTTTATAACGCGGATTCATTTCGTGGACCCCGACTACCGCGTTATAACGAGGCGCGACTGTATCCCCATTTTTAAACGTATTTTTCTGAAAACATATTGTTTTTAAAGTTTTCTTCATTTTTCGAATTAAATAAAAAACTACTGAAGATATTTCAACACGTGAGGTGTAATTTTAAAGCTTACAATCAGTGGAATCAAAAAATGTACAAAACTCTATTTCACAATTTTGTAATTTAATGCCCATTTTTCTGTTGCAGGTCACATGTCTTATAACGTTTATAATGAATTGATAACGAACTTGATAACAGAAAAGGCAACTTACTTGGCCCCAACATTCAGGCTGAGCATACTGTCCAGGTAGTAGAAGAAAGATGAGGTGTCGATTGTCACTTCAAACTTTGGCAGCACTGCAACAGTAGCAACCAGGTCATAAACAAACTAGAACGTAGCACGATACCATACATTCATATTGAAAGAAGGACAGTCGAACCGCACTTCAGTGTCACCTCAGTAATACAGCCACCTCACAATTAAGGTCACCACGGGACTATCCTAAATAATTTTTTTAACAGTAAAGTATAGGAAATTAGTCCCACTAATAAGGTCACCTCGCTATTCTGGTCACTTTTGCCCAGTCCCAGGGGTGACCTTAATAGTGGGGTTTCACTGTACATAGATATAACTGGGTTCTTATATTGCACCGGTAACTGCCTTTGACAAAGCATTCATAGCACTTATTCCTTTGGGTTAGGGTTATTATTAGAGCAAATGTCTTAAATAACGGCAGATAAAGCAGTGTCCGTGTAACGTTGAGCAGATTGTTACCAATGGCTCTGAGCATCCACAATAGGTTTTGTCCATTTCCCTGTGTGGATTCATTCAGAATGGCATCGATCTACGTACTTCTTTCAAAACTAGAATATGTTTAAAGAAAACTTATATATTGAACATGAACCCGTAGTTTCTAAATTCGTAACTACACACAATTAAATGGGCACAAGATTAGAAGTGAACACAATTTCCTTAGTTTCCTCAACTTGAAAATAAACTGTCACCAATGTTATAAATGACAGAAGAAACACTTACCATACTCAGCCACAGTGAATATCTTTGTCTCAAGATTCCCCTGCAAAACAGAAAAAGCAGTTTAATTATATATTACAGAAAATATGTTTTCCTAATTTCTGTAACAACTTGGTTTAGTTTTTTATTTTATTGATAGGACAAAAGCTCAGAGAAAAGGTGTATCACTAAACTGACTGGTTACTATTTGTGCATACATGTGTCTAACTCTTTTTTATTTCTATTATAAATATCGATCTTGATTGAATGATTCTACGTCACATCACTGCCAAAGCATGCACAAACAATTTTATGACCCAAAACCATACCTGGACACACGTTGCAATTAACAATTATTAAATAATACAACAAATAAGTTGACATTAACTGCATGTTGTGATAGTGGTGCATGCTGGTGCTTATATCCAAGCCATGAATCATTACTAGTTATTCGCCACTTTCTAGGGCCTAAGTATACCTCATTTTGTTTCTGGCACATTTATTATAGAAATATAAACAAGATTAATTACAGTTTACCTTTGTGTCTTACTGTTTTTGTATGTCCACGAACAGTTAATTATTGAAGTTATTACTAACATGGAAGACCTTATCACCCACCAAAGCTTTGACATTGATCTTCCAGTCTCCAAGGACGGGTTGGTCTGATAGCTGCAGCTCCTTCGTGATGACCCCTGACACAGAGGGCAAAGTGACATCAGGATTGAGTGAGAACATTGTCTTAACAAGAATGTCAAGTTTGATCAGATATACTGAATTATTGACAAACATATCTTTCTTGCAAAGCCAAAAAAGTAAATATTAAAAAAACAGGAGTTTTACAGATGTTTTGGTCTATGACATATTTTATGTTGTACATTCTCCATAAATATGTGACATATTAAATAATTACGCATATTTATTGAAAATTTAGCAGTCCTTTTATAAATAGAAAATAGTGTGCATTAAGTTTCATGCACAATTTAATGTGCTACAAATCATCAATCCTTTCAACCTGTTAACTGTCGACTGGTAACATAGCCAAACCAAACTACACATGTACGGTATATTGTATTACTTTGAGAAATCATCTTAGGATTAGATATAGCCTTTACAGTATTGTCCATTATCTTCAGAATACCACATTTCCTGTATGCCTTCCAACTCTTAATAATCAACTACCACACCTTTTAGAATGTAAAAATTAAAAGGCAGTAGATTTACTAGATAATGTCTCTGTTTTCACAAGTGAGCAATATGCTACGGTGGTGCCCTCTTCAGATAAATAGGAACACTACCGAGGCCATGACTTACCATTATGGCCAGGGTTTGTTACGCCCTTGTACTGCTTGATCTTGTTTCCTTCAGCATCCTGTAAAACAAACAACATTCCTATTTCAACACTGGCTTTGTTAATGTTGGTAATCGTTGACTAATCATGACCGAGTAATGTCTGGTGCTATCTAGACACTGGGGTTAAAACCCCGAACCCCTGAATACCATCAACACGATTCAACACAATAGTTTAGTATTTTAGTTATTTATTAATTATTACTTTACTGACTATTAGAAATTGTACTATCATTTTTTTATTAATCCTTAGTTGCATGTAACTCCCAACATATTTATTTGTTAACTATCTATGGTACTTTACACTTTATACATCACAGTTTAGTTTGTCTATTTAAATTTTGTTTACTTAAATCTTGGAAACATGTAATCTTTAGTTTACTATTGCTTATATTTACAATCTTGGTTGGTTGTAAACATTACCAGGGTTTTACGTAGGATTTTACTGTATAAATAAAGTTGTTATTATGAATTATGCACATCCTGTGTTAATTACCATGAACACTGTACTCACAATGAGGTCTATGTCCAGAACAAAATACAACACTGACCTAGATATCATGAACACTGTACTCACAATGAGGTATATGTCCAGAACAAAATATAACACTGAACTAGATATCATGAACACTGTACTCACAATGAGGTCTATGTCCAGGGGTCCGAGATACGGTTTCAGATTCGGGTAGACAGCCATAGCACGGAAGTGAACTGCAAGAAAACAGAAAACATAATTAGGATTAGTAGACAGTGACATGGATCAAGAACTGAGGAGAATGTGCTTTGTGTGAATTATACAGAAACAGTGGCATACAGTCAGAGTAGAGCCATAGGTGATGTAGTAAACTCCTAGGTGAATGTGGTGCCCCCTCCCCAGTGATAATAAAGCAGTTGTGCAAGTGGTTCCACCTAGTGAATGTCATTGACACAATGACACTTGTTAAATAATAATTTTGTAACTCTGTCTCAGACTTCACTGGAATATCTTAAGTTGTAAAGGGACAATGTAATCCTGATGCTGAATCGTGTCTGATTTGCATCAATTAGAAAACATTACGCATCTGATATAAAAACGTAACACAATACAAAAGTGTTCTAAGAATATCACGGGAACATCGTAGTCAGTGTCTCTGTTGATCATTAGTCGCCTCTCTCAAATCTAAATAGCTTTGTTGATCATTCTTCGCCAGATGCCGGCTACAATCTTCCCACAACATTCTTAGAACTGCTGTCATGTGACGATCATTAATAATGTCACATGACTACCAAAACCAACACATTACAATGGTGATATGGACATTGTGAGGGTGTTGAAAGCTCTGTTGGGCCAACACTGGATTCACACAGGTAACTGTACTTCCAGGTAATGGCTATTCATTGTTAAAAAGGTAAAAGCAAAAAAGATAAACTTACTAATTTAGGTTAATCTTACCAGAAAATCAGGACACTTTTAAAGAAGAAACCATGTCATAGCAGTGGCTGATTTATGTGAGAATAGTCCAATACCTAGCCCCTCAAAAACATAAAAATAAAAAAAAATATCCCTTCTGGGGGTGCTACTTAATTTGCACACATGCCTCAAGCCTGCAGCAGACAGCCCCGTGATCCAAACAAGAAACACACAGAGCCAGTAATGGCATGAGTAATTGTTTATTGCTTCAAGCAATTACGGATATTGCTTCAAACTACATTTTCTGACTATTCCCTGGGGACATAATACTGATAAACTGCAAGTCACAGGAGGAGTTTGCTTACACAGCCAAACTGTAGATCGCTGCTGTGAATGAGGATACCTAGATTTCATGTTTAAGACCCTCACAAAGCTGCTCAAATATTATATGACCCGGTCCATCCTGTGAACGCAGCTTTCCAGAAACTTCTGTCCAGGAGATGTTTAAAACTGCCATTAGCATTAGTATTTATACATTAATTAGGCAAGTATAATCATTAATTACAACGTGAATGTAGTTACTACACACAACGTGAATGAGGTCCAAAAAACAAATGTTTCTCTTAACCACGAATGACATTGCTTTTTCTGACAACTCCAGATCTGTGGTGAATGGCCAACTCTGAACAGCAACAACATTATCGCTCTTCGATGAACCCTTGATGTGTGCATGATGGCTGAGCAAACTGTGTGAAAACACACGCGTAGACAGTAGTCGTGGAGTGGTCATTATTAATGCACACAATGACTGAATGCGTGCAACTACGCGACAGTCGCAATCGCAATAAACCTAGATTTGAAACCGGCTGAGTCACGGTTGACCGAACATGAGAATTGACAGCGTAAACAGAACGGGGTTACTTTTTGTAAATGGAACATGGTCACTAGTAACACGTTGAGCTGCCTGTTGACATAGTTATCATCCAATATGTAACTTGCCACAATGGATGTCTCACAAACATTATTACTCTCACTTCATGTTTTATCTCCGAATGAATGCCTTTGATTGATGTCATAAAGAATGACACAGCACTTGAGAGTCAGTGTCATGCTGGGCTGGCACCACAAACATAAACATTGACAAGATAAAGTGTCACCTTCACGGTTGATTGCACACATAATGGGAAATTTCAGACAGACGCAGGGGCTTGTATGGACATTAATGCCCACAGAGGGTTTGGTACACTAAGGTGAAAGTGATGACACAGTGTTATACGTACAAACAAAATGTTTTTAATTTGTAAATCACTGAGTGGCTGTATTTAAAAAGATCAAATTCTGCATTTTATGCAAATCTTGCGAAACCTAATTCAACGCATTTTATCAAATGCTCATGTTACACCCCAACTTAAAGTGCTTCATCAAACAACTCACTTCACTAAATGTTCAATAAAAACTCCAATGAAAGCATCAGAACTACTAAAATGTTTTACAGTTCTCAAGTTTACAGTTTACTGCACTTTTTGTGTAACATTATATATCTTAGTTTAGTTAGTTACCCCCTGGATATCTTCTCCCCACCCTGGATAACACCAGTTGCCATGCCATGCTGAGCTACTAGGCCTGTACTGGTCAAGCCTTCAAGGACAATGTCCACATGAAATTACCACAGCAAATACATTATTCATACATGACAACAGAGAACAGTTGACATCCCTATGATGACATCACCATGACTAAACAATAACAAATGTTATTGACAGGTGGTAAATTACAGCGGTCATTAGTTTATCGTAATTAATTCAAGTTAACTACAGACTGAGGCAATCATATTATTTTTACTTTAACAGTATCACTAAACTATGTAGCAGACACAATTGTTAAAATAAACAAAATTATATTTTAACTACTTTACCACAGCAGTTAATCATTGGTGGATATATATATGGGACTGAATAGTTTTTGCAGAGTAACTGCAGCACGGCTTAATACTTCCCACATATGTCATTGGTGTTGGATTAAACAGGTTTGCCTGGCGGTGAAGTGTAAAGTATGTTGGGTGGTCGTATTACAAGCTATGTAAGAAGTTACCTTTACATTTCACCTTTAATTATATATCCATGAATCATCAGAGGCCACATGAAAAATAACACACAACCAGATGATCTGGACATATATACACCTTCCGAGCAATGTTTATGAAACCTGCTAACACATTAAACCAAATGTTTTATGACAAAATATGTGAATCACGTGTCTACCGTCGCGCAGTTGCACAATTGATGCAAATCTGGTGTAAGCTGAACTCAGGAAGACGAAAAGGACACATTAGGAAGGTGTCAAAATGAAATCAATACACAAATATGGATAAACAAATGTAGATCTCCCATCCACACTTCACATACCTGTTTGGCTGGGCTTGTAGATCGCCTTGTCGGTTTGAATGAAGACTGACACACCCTTTCCGTTTAGTTTGATGGATTTCTCCTCATTAAATGCGAGTCCCCTTGCTACAGGGTGGCCATCGTCTTCCTTAGATTCCCCCTTCAGATTGAGCGTATATGATGTCACATCATCTGCTTCAGGAATCTAAACACAGAACAAGATGCATGTCAATTTGCAGTAGAAATTGGGACGGGAATAGCCTATGGAGGAAATAGCCTACATTCAACATTTTTCTTACTTATTACAACAGTACACTTTTTGGTTTCTTTAAATTTACTTGTATTTTTTATCTCAATTAACTTTAGGTTTAGGCTGGAAACTTAACAAATTATACAGAGTAAGATGCTTGCAACAAAATTACGATTGCATATTAGAAATTGGCCCACATGTTGTGGAAAAGAATAAATTCAATACGAAAAACAATGTTCATGAGCCCTCCGAAACAGAAACTATAATGCAATATTTGCCGAAGGCTACTTCGATCAGCCACATCCTAACAAAATGCCACAAAAATGATGGTACATTATTGTCATCAACATGTGACACTCACTGTATTGGCATGAATTACGATAATAATGTAACTAATATAAAACTGAAACTAATATTGCTACAATAAATTAGATATTCCAAGGGACCTTGTCTGTGCCACATTAATTAACTAATATAATATTCGTAATACTAGATTAATTAGGTTGACGTTATATTGTCATTTAAATTGCTTTAAATACACCTGAGGCATCGATTACAGTTTTAATATTTTGCCCACAAAATCTTCAAATAGAATATGCGATATTTAAATAGTAAACACTGGATATTGGAGATAAGAGAGCTAACTGCAAGTTCCTGGAATTGCTCTTTGATGTTGCCTGGTTCATCAAGACCAGCGAAGACATCAAGTGGGACAAAGTACAATACTGATTCAGCAAACTTTCATACATTAGTGTTGGCAATGTACCAGGCATTATCTAATATTACAGCCCCTGACTCCAGAGGATGATTCTGTATAACAGAGCAGACAATGTCGCTTTATCAAACATGGTAATCTTGCTAGAAACTAGTCAATCGAATCTCTCCATTAACTGACTGAAGTTATAAAACCATCTGGGTATCTAGTTTGGCAACATTTTTACACCTAAATATTGGTCATATTATGTTTCTATAACCATGCTGATGTGTCTTCTTATTGATGGCTCAGTGGGCCCTAAAGCACAAAGAACAACAGATAAGTCAGCAATTGGAAGGTTCGTTGTTATTCCTTACCTGAAGGACTATCGTGTCTTTGTGTGTACCTGGAAAAAAGAACCAGCAACTGGATATAATTTTCTACATTTTATTTAATACAAGGAATCTGATTATGACTATCGGTAAATTAAATTACTTTATGGCCACCATCTTAGATTTCAAGATGGCCACGTCTCGATTGGTTTGATAATTTACGTTAACTTTAAACCCAACCCCATCATACATGGTGTGAAACTCAAGATTTTGTGCAATCCCAACTAGCCATATTACCACCAATGGTCATAAATATAAGCTCCATTCCATAGGTGACACCACTGTAGCAATTTATTTCTGCCAAAATCTAACACCCACCTACCAATACATTTTGGAGACTTTGCACATTGATTAAAAATCAGAATACATCATATCAAAAACATACCTGTCTTGAAAAGGACTTCTTCCGTAATAGACGGAGATTTGTTGCCTGGTTTTGTTAACGATGCGGTCACAGCCAGGTTCTTGACCAGGTCAAACACCTGAACAGTCAGGGAAAACGGCTGACCCGCTCTCATCGACTTGGGATACATAATCAGGTATTTCCTACAAATAAAAAACAGACAAAAATTACTATGTTATGTTTGTTTGTTATATTGTGATGAATTAACAATTTAAAATTAATGTTCTGGATCACTTTAGGTGTTCTAATTACTACATGATGGCACATCCCTGATTGGCTTTGTCCCTTCACATCGCCCTTGTTACACCATTTTGGGGAAATACTTATGATAATTCAAGTGTAGTTGGTCAGTAACAAAAAACACTTGACCCATTAAAACAACTTGTCCTTCGGTTGATCAGATGCAGTATTTCTGTTGCGGACACTGAAGTCGTTAGACAGACAGACAGACAGACAGACAGACAGACAGCCAGCCGGATGGCCGGACAGACAGCCACATACATTGTGATTAATACTATTCATGGCTATGTTAAAAACAGCATTTATATAAATAAAAATATAACTGTAACTACTGTAATAAAATAATGTAATAATATGTAATAAAACAAACTAAATGCATTGCTACATGTGCGGATGTGAAGCGTGCGTAATATAATACCAGTTAGTTTTTATATCAATGTTTCAAGAAAAACTGGAACGTTGACAGTTTCAGGTAAACTGATGGTTGCGCATAAACTCTGTATTGTAAATAACACAAAATTAGAGCAACATTAAATAATAAATTACAAGACCATTTGAGTAACATTATATCTGAATTATCATGCAAATAAATTTACACGTATGATGACGAACAGAAACAGTAATAGTTATCATTAAAAATGTCTACAGTCACACAGTGAGTTCAGTGTTATATGACATGACGCTAATAATTCAGGAATTATGCAAATGACTCCTTTCAAGAATAACTTTAAATTAATAGTCAGTTGTTTGTCTGCCTAACATTTATTGAAATTATATATTTCCAAAAACACCAATAATGTGATCAATGTTTGATGTCAGAAAAGGCTGGAAATATTTCCTTGCAAAAAAACAGCTAAGAAATAAAACCATCTAAAGCTAGTCCAAATAGATGCTATGTACAGTGAAAGTATAAACACAGGTAGACACCTAAGAGGGGAGAGGCAACAAGTTGGGGCAGACCGGAACAATGGGTGTGAGTCATAGAACAGGTGTCACACTTTGGAAATGTGGAGGTGTTGCATCTATTTTATGGGCTATAACAATGGCAAATACACCAGTAATGTCCCCAGCCGAGTGGCTACATTGCGCCAACAACAAAGATGTCAGTAACATTTAAAAATAGTCATCATATGCACCTCCAGGGAAGACATTAATTTTGATACGCCCCCATGCAAATTCAGCATTGCCAATGTTTAATTTTCCTAGGTGACAATAACAAGTAGCGCAGTTACACTGCGGTGACAAACAAGTTGCTTGCAGTGTGGGGGCAGGGCTCAAAGTTGCGACTACCTAGTCGTATTTGCGAGTATAATGTTACGCCTGTCACTAGATAAATTGCTTTAGTCGCAATGTGCAACTTGAAATGTGGGCAATCAAACAAATTGTGCATGATGACACTTCATTCTCTGTCCCTCCTTATACCGGTGTCGCGCTTACATTTATCCGGGCGTTAAATTTTATCCAGGTGATGTTTATGTGCATATGTAAGGCATAATATTTGGCACTAGTAGATCACGTAGTGATAATATCCAGTAGTTAAATATATTTTGTTTGTTATCGTAATACGAGCGTTATAGTTAGAGTACATAATTATAATTTGCTGTTTCAGATTTGTGGCCAAGTATAAGAGTAAGTCATGTGACGTGTGCGTGGAAAGGAAACTGTTTTACGACAGAAATTGTTTATGTCTGTTGGAAGCAAACATTTTATAATTTATGTATATATATATATAGACATATAATATATATATGTAATTATATATATATATACATATAAACAAACATAACACCCGGATAAATGAAAACGCGACAGTCGTAGCTGGTGCTAAATTAATACATTCTCCTAGATACGCGCATGTGCAGAAACGTCACCCGAATATTATTTAACGCCCGGATAAATGTAAGTGCGACACCGGCTAGGGCAGCAAAATCTTGATAAATTGTAGCAAGTGAATGATGACTTTTTGCCTAAGGCTGAAGGCGCAAAGTCCAATGCAGATACCCCTGTACTTGGGCATTCAGCTACAGAAAGGGGCAATTATTTACTAACTAGCTAACTTAACCACCTTTTTGTTTGTCTAAAGTTGAAACAGTAAAATAACTTATGCCTATGCAAAATTCAACATAACTGTCAGAATATAAAGGAGAGAGTGTTCCATGTGTTAATACTACATGGAAATACATACAGTCATAATAACTGTGCATAATGTAACTCGCTTAAGTAATTGCTACGGTTGAAAATAAAAAAAAAACTCAGAATGTTAACTTCGAGGCCTGGTGGGGGGCCACATCACTTGGTCTATTCCACCTTCTTGACGATACTTCTCCGATTATCTTGATCTTTGCAATTCTCTCCCATTCTGGCTGTTCATAGCTACCATTTTGAGATATCTCTTGATACTGTCTTTCAACATTAGTTCTGTTCGTATTCATCTGATCCTTCTAATTACAAAACATCACAATAACTGTTATTTTGCCATGACACAGCATAATATATATATATACCAATGCATTGCTGACATTTACATGCAACCAACTAGAAATACCAGTCATGCAAACTGCCATTCATCTTTTTGAAGTGCAATGTCCTGCAGGCAGCAATATTATTATGGACTTATTCTAGTTACTTATTCTTATGCACACACTGCTAACCACTTGTGTTTGAGTGTAAGGACTGCTTAGTGGTATTAATGTCAGTGAGAAATTGACTTTCTGGCCATTGCAATTAATCCAGAAAGTCAACATGAATTTAAGTCTAACTGTGCATCGCCTATGTCAGACAGCTGTTAATTCAGCTCATAATCATGTTGCAAACATCTACGTTACTACGTATACATATATACACATATATATATATTATACATGTCTGCAGAATTGTGTATATTCGTTTATGTTAAGACACAGAAGAAAATATAATGATAACAACAGTGATAATGATAACAAAGTATGAGAGTTACATAGTGCCGTCTCAATCCTTTGGTCTTTCAAAGCACTTTACAAACGTGTGTATCTTCTTGATCCCATGGTAGATTTAACTGGTTTGCAATTGTTAAAAGTTAACATCTGTGGGTTTCTAACTATTAAATACTTTACAATTAAGTTCTATCTAGGAGTCTAGGATTGGTTTCTACTTAGCCTTATCAGGCGAACGGAGTGAACTAGTGAAGGGACAATACATATATATATATATCATGTAAATATAATCACATGCACATTTGAAATGGCAACAGTGCATGGTACTGCAGTCTCCATTTCGTCCCAAGATTTTAATCAACAAAGCCCTATTCAACACCAAATATAGGTCTAACAGTGTCAATCTCCAGTACCACAGAGTACCAGTCACTGATGACATTGAAAGCCGGTCAACCGTGACCCGTGATCATTCAACCATGACATGTTGGCCACCTGGAATGTACTCAAGCTACAACGAACTTGTGGTCATACAAACTACAATACCCAAATTGCCTTGAACCATTTATAAGCGGTAATCATTTCAACAAGCACTGTCCTATACTGCAGCCTACCGTTGTTAAGGTGAACAAACTTCCGTATTCAATCTATTAACATCATAGTGCGCTTACCAAACAAATATTTGAGACGCAAAAATATGTTAAATTTTGTGTCCCAATAAGCGTGCAGAGATGTACACCCATTTTCTTTGGTTCCTGGGATTCCCAGTACAACCATCTCGGCAGACATGACTGGCAAGTGGTTTATGCATCTAGCAAATATGTGAACAGCAGATACCAGAACACTTACCGTCTGATAATTTAGGCGGACCTTTCGATATTTGTTAACACTGAGCTTTGAATCTAGTGTTATCAAATTACAACAGTGGATTCAACAATCATGGTTTGCATTGGGGCGATTCCGCTTAACAACCTGTTGATAGGTGATTCATGTGCTCAGATATATCAAGTGACTGGGACAATTTAGTTTTTTATGACAACAAATGTTTACGTGTAGAGTGTTTGTGAACAATTTCAAAGAAAAGTAAATATTTTGATATTTCAGACATTTTCTAAATCTGACTTTCATTAACTAATGTGTTTGTTTAAATAAGCTTTTTTAAGTTACTAAGTGCTATAAGTCGACTCATTAGGGGTATATCCAATACAACACTAAAAAAATTAACTTTAATAGTGTGGATGTGAAATGTGTTAAATATTAATTAATTTAGTGCCATTTCCCATACGGCACACACAAGGCTGAAAGTTGTCATACTGGGGATGACTGTCATGGTGTCAGATGCTGCTAAATACGGTATCTCCATTGTAGGTCACACTGACTGGTACATGTCAGAATAATTATGAATATTTCACTGTCTTTGGTCTTAAATTTCCTCCTACAGCTATGACATAGAAAAACATTGCTTACGCCAGTGTGACCACCAAGTAATTATCCCGATAGCTTTCACATGGAATGCATGTATGTACACCTAAATTTGCAACTAGCCTGTAATTAGTCATTCTATGGCATGTACGGTAGCGTGTTCATTCTACGAATATACATATGATTTATATATATATATATATATACAAATACAAAAGTATGTTCAACATTCTCACTGCTAAATCAAAAAATAATTAAGCAGTACTTACTCAGTACATATATATTTTCTCAAGATTTAAAGTTCTCAAAAATATTAAATGCAATCTCCTTGTATTATCATTTAACAGCATCTGTGAATATAGTAAACAAGTACTAATAGTTGTTAATGGTCACATTGTTGTTATTAACATTAATAAATATAGTGACAAAAAGGTAAAAATAAAATACACATCAAAATATTACATTTGACCACTCACTAAAAGTAAATCTTTGTCACAATTATTGTCACATTATTGTAATTGGAAGGTTTGTAATGTTTAATTAATGACAATTACCATGTACCTTTAAATGCTAATATTACAATGACTTATTTAGATAAAACGTGTGCAGGGCTAAAAACCCTAACAATTATAACACGCTAAATCATCAATTACTAAATACAGTGCCAATAAAGGTCTTTAAAATGTCCACTACTTGGAATGCTGATAATAATATATAGTAAAGAAAACTGCATATTTGATTTTCATTACACTGACTGCAGCTTCATCTTGGGAGAATAAGTGACCTGCCGTAGCAAAGTGGGTACTAAGTCGAAAAATAGTGAAATGGAGTTTTCTATCGTTTCAGATTCGCCAGAGCTTGAGCTTTTATATGATACCTCATTTGTTGAAATACCTTCCGTAGTTTTTGATTTATTGCGAAAAATGAACCAAACTTTTAAGAGCTGCCTTTTGAGAAACAAGGTCATTTTGGTTCATACTGCCTATTGTTCCTTAATATTTGGATTTGTAAATACATTTATTTTATTAGTTTTGTATTATTTGTCAAGAAAAGCAAACTGGGCATTGAAAGGTGAGATTATAATGCATACATTTCTGCCAAAATCTCAATACCCGACATAGACAGCTATTTTTGGCTTGTGTACAGAACAGGTCTGTGTGACTTAATACCCGCCTCGCTGTACAGCGGGTCACATATACATGATGGACACCCACCCGTATGGCAGCTCTAGAGTGTCGTCTGGCTTTTCTGTAGCAGATGTGGAAGGAGCGCCAACCGAGTGAACCGATCTCCCAAATAATCCCACAAGGAGAACGGAAACAGCCACTGCTGCTGTCCACTGTCCCATGGCTGACTTGGGAAGTTATGAAGAAGCTGAAAAAGTTAAATCCATTTGTAGATGCAAACATGTCAACTGAATATATGGTTCATCCCCACAACACTTACAAATTTTCTAACATGAATTGAAGACATCTGTTTTGTGCAGTTTGAATAAAACGTAATAACAAAGTTTAACTAAAACAAAGTCCATATATTATACAGTGTTTCTCCTGGGTAAAATGATGGGCGAGGTGGTAGAGGTGGGCTATGCGAGCGCCGCAGATATGAAGCGTTGCTAGGGGGGTCCAGAGATATCCCCCCTGAAATTGTTGTTCTACAGGGTTAGGGTGTATGAGACACAGACTGGCCAGTAGACTGGAGATACAATAATCGCATTTATCCATGGTATGTAACTTTGGTATAAATATTATTTTGTACTGTTGTACATTGTAATGTATTAAACATCATTTTTTTATGTCTACTCTAAATTAATATATATATTTTTAAGTTGTGATTGAAAGTTTATGATTTTTTAGATAAGTGCTTAAAGGTATTAATATACTATATATATATATATATTTATTTATGTATATAGTTTAAGTCATGATTAGGATGAGTCATCCTCGCGCGCCAGCGGTCGCAGCTGCTAATTACGTCAGTGCCAGCCAGCAGTACCCCCTGGCTGATCGCTTTGCGAAACTCTGAATTTAAGCTCAGCCTATGAAATCGCTCAATGGCATGGCAAACAGCTCTGGCTTGCGAGGATGTTACGGCTGTTGGTGGCTGTTACGAAAACAATCAAATTTTGTCTTTGTAGCATTCTACATGACCCATAATAAATTATTCTTAATGTCTAAATCATTAAGCAAACGACAATTATGTAAATACTAATGATCTGTTTTTCATCAGTGATTGTAACTATAATGCCATTCTTGTTCCATGTATTTATACAAGTTTATAAATTGCTATGATAGACATTGGTTTAAACTGCTTACTGTGTCAATATTATGTTGTATCATTTTGGTTCAAATAAACATCCGATTCCCATACGGGAAGTGACCTGTTATTTTTTTGTTCTTTGCTAATGCATGACCGCCTAAGTCACTCTGAGGTTGTAGCAATTTCCAAAATGCTGTCATCCAGAAATAAGATATATACCATCAACGGCCAAACTATCATCCAACACATTATATTACATGGTCGTGCGTGGTCGTTCGTCAATTTTGTGGTCGTGCGTGGTCTTTTAGTCAAACCCGAAAATATAGGGCACTTGTGTAGAATCCAGACCCACCTTAAAGTTGTTATCGTCCTTATAACTTGGGATCCATAACTTGAGTTTTGCCTAACTTTGATGATACCTCAGTGCATTAGTTCCATTATTCAACATTATCCCAGGCATATTTACGTTTAAGAATATTGCGTCTTAGTCTTGAGGCGTAAATAGAGCCCCGGTTTGCATCAACATACACCGCTACATCGCTCATTTTACGAGCGCGATGGTAATGCGGTAACGCACGAACGCAGCGGTGCAGACTAGGGCAAACCAGGTCGCTATTTGGGCTTAAAAATTGCGCTGACACAATATTTTTGTAATATAAACATGCCTGGGATGATGTTGAATGATGGAACTAACGCACTGAGGTATCATCAAAGTTAGACAAAACTCGGCCCACACTAAAAGGCCTATTGCCTTGAAATACCTACATGCTCACCTCAAAATTTAATTGTAGTACAATTTGTTCCTTTAAACTGAATCAGAAGTGCTGCATCAAATGCAGTTAACGCACACCCCTGGAGTTATACCTCTTCTAGAAAGTGATTGTTTGTAGTAACTTGCAACACACGGGTAGTCACCAGTAGCTATCAAAGCATGTGGAATATATAATCAACTGCTTGGCTAACAATGGAACAATGAACAAAGGAATGTTACAAAGTCACATAACCAAATTATAATAAAAAGACATAACAAATGAATAGGTTGCATATGGCCTGTTCCCCACCTTTGTTGTTAGTCCCTGTATTCTTTTATCATTTATAAAACAGCTGGCTTAGTATTAATTGTTTTCTTTTTTGTATATACAATTTTTCATTTTACTTTTGTGTTCAGTAATCTTATTATAGGTAGAGTTGTCATAAATAAATTTAATAATACCTAAATATTACATTCCAACAACAGTTAAAACATATGCGATATGCCAATTATAGGCCTACACTATATGAACTAATTAACTCTGAAATATATTCAAATAATTGTTCCATGTCAATTTCAACTGTTACAAATAGTATGTACAGATACCCATACAAAAAAGTATGAAGTCACTTACACGCTAAGATTTATATTAAAAATATTAATATAACTGTTGGCCATATCTAGGTTATAATTTAGATTAAGCTAATTTAAATTGGGTATTTATGATATAATTACAAAATGAGTGTGAATTTAATGAATGCATTAATTAGGCATATAAAACAAAGTTGTGAATGCGTCTGGGACAGCTAGTAACAGCGATGCTGTCCACGATCTCAGTTAACAAGAACATTCAAATAACGTGAACTACTCACACACTCACTAACACATATGCAGCTAGCAGCGCAATCCAACTGAAATAAACCAAATATGCCTGGCCCTGTACAATAGATCATGCAAAATCAAAAGACTGCTGGAGCCTCAGAATTTCTCACCTGTAATTGTTTCAATAAGGTCAGCGTTCAATAACAGGTGATACACTGATAGTGTCCCATGAAAACATGTACCGTTAGACAAGTGGTTACATCAAACGATTTAAATAAAGTGACTTTGCGTGGGATATTCAGAGTGTTCTTTTATAGTAAGTAAACTGTTAATTTATTATTATGTTAAGATTTTATAAATGCAAGTTACACCATTCAGGTATTATGTTTACAATTGTTAATATTGTGTAATAATACAATAATAAAAGACACTCCAATATTTACGAACGCACGCGCAAACAACAACAATAACGCTTGTAAAGAAGGAACAAAGATCGCGCGCATCCTTGTGAATGTGGTCCGCCCGGTCCGCGGTCCGCCTTTTAGTGTGGGCCCAAAACTCAAGTTATAATGCCAGGCCCAATGCCAATGGCGAAATAGAGCCGAGGTGAGTCCGGATTCTACATGAGAGCGCACGAGAGAAACCTCCGCCCCCGGGCCGCTGTCATTCCCCGACCCCCTTGTTTACTAACAGTAACATGCCGATAAAATCGTGGGAAATGCTCGTAGGTCTGCCGTATGCGGTGAGTCAAACTTGGAAGCCACGAACTTGAAGGAGCCATTCCCCGCCCTCATTCCCCTGTCGTGTACACGAATCTGACAACATTCCCAAACACTGGCGCGTTTGATTTACTTACCTTCGTTTGTCGTCCGGCGAACTTCAACAAGCTTGTACTACGGAAGCGTGTTTCACCTGAAACGGCCTGTACGGACACTCGGATGCTTATATAGAGACTACTCGTGACGTCAGGCTATCAGCACCAAGCGGAGACGTCCCGGCTTGGTTGAATGGGCGCGGTGTGTGCCAGGACCGATTATACTCTCGCACCCAAATACGAACTTAAAAACGCCTGGTACCGCGGAACACCAACGTGTTGTCGAGTCGATGTGGCATAGACAATGTCGGCAAATTGTTATTGTGTCGACCGGTATTATTCGCCGTCGATAACACATCACCAATGTGACTCACGTGTAGTTGGAAGATGACGAGACTTTACAGGAAACTGCGCTTCTCCGTAGCCTGAGGGCACTCGACCGTGACGACTATTGACCGACGCTGACCATGCATGGACATAGGCTGTAGTCACGTTCATATTAATTTTGAAAGTTTTGCAAATAACTAAAGTAGTCCTAGTTTGAAAGAAAATATAAAATGTGGCTGCATTCATATAACCCCAGTGAACATGTTATTAAGAAAACTATAAAGTTAATGTTTTTATAATAATAATGTTTAATTATAGGCCTATACCGGGATAATTTAAACTTTATATAGTTTAATTATGTTATACTTATATATTGCACGTTATATACCACGGTAACAAACATCAGAATACGTACGTCTAGACACCTATAGTACTAGAACAAGCATTGTTCCTCGCAGGTGTGAATGGACGCCTTAATTTAAATTGGAACTTACAAAAAAATGAATATTGCATTACGGATCGATGCATTCGTAGACCAGTGTTCTACACCTTAGCTGAAAAGTTGGTGGTTAGTTGGACCTTCAACTTTCAAAAGTTGGTGGTTCCACACAAAAGTTGGTGGTCCAAATATTAACATAATTACACGAGTAGGCCTATACATTTGCAGCTGTAACGCATATGACATTTATTAATATACTAGTTCAGGCCAAGTCTGTCCAAATACTCCTACATATTTCCGACAGCTCGACATTTTATTGTTTTTCCAACTTGTTTTTGTACCACGTTAAACATCCCGTACGGAAGTACACAAATTTCACCATTGTTGGCACTTAATTTGTTTAGTATATAGTATAATATATAGGGGCCTATATCTGCGCCCACCTCGACTTCGTCGTTATAACATTTTTGTATAATTTTGATACCATTGAATAATTTTGATGCCATTATTAAACATAATCCCATGAATATTTACGTTACAAAAATAACGCGTCTTAGCGCACCTTTGAAGCCCAGAAAGCAACCCAGTTTGCAACAACATACGCTCACTGCGGTAACGCGCGACCGTAGCGGCGCAGACTGATGCAAACCGGGTCGCTCTTTGGGCCTCAAACATGTGCTAAGACGCAATCTTTTCGTAATATAAATATGCCTGGGATGATCTTGAACGATAGAACTAAACCACTGAGGTATCAAATTTAGACAAACGTGTAGTTATAATGACGAAATCGACGTTGGCCCGGATACTAGACAAGTGTTCCATTATTTTGTTTTAAGTCGGCAGTGATTTCGAACACTGTCGTAGACCCGTTTAATTGTATCAGATTTGTGCGAGGCCCGGCCCGGAGCGATAGGCCCGCTTGTCATGTTAACACGATGGTACGCGTGCTCTCTATCTCACATCCAGCGCTGTAGATCGTGCCGTAGGGCAATTGAATCTGGGGGTGAAATTCATTGGAAGCCTTGTTTAATTATTAAAATGGTATTCACTAAAGTCATAAAGTCTTTGTGATTTCAACCGAACTTGCACGCCTGGCTACCTTTCAGAGGAAGCAGCAATCGAATTACCTACAAAAGCATGCACCATCACAATCTCACAGATCAATCACACGTCCAGAAAACGTAATAATGTTTCTAAAGCATAAGAAAAACGTGTCCTCAAATGTCACAAAACGTGTTTTTTATTTTTCACATAAAAGTGTATGATCTAAGAAACATTTGAAACATTTTTGAAAATGTCTTAAATGTTTCCGAGACCCTACATTTTATATAAATATATCTATATAACATTTTCAAAAAGAATGTCATGTCATTCGAGGAAATATTGTGATGTTTTTGACAGTATAGTTCTCGCACTTTCTCGACGAGATGTATGTTGGCCTGCAGCACATAATGTGTATAATATGCTACCCACATTTGTCGGGGTACTACTTTCATCTTCACTGCTTTCGAGGTGGATACGTAGGGACGGTCGCATAACTTTGTTGGAATAATTATGTAATTTTTTTCTCAAAATAAAACAAATTCTTCACCACCTACCAATATGCTATAATGTTGTATTCAACAAATCATATTCAAAATTCAAATAGGGCATGTGTGTACATAACACTCTCACAGCATAAAACTATATCACATAGTCGTTACTTTATGCATCGTTTATGTCAGTAGTTTCAATTATTACCATGCAAAACGGGCAATAATTAAATGTAATTTGACCATCGGCACATGTCTGCATGAAACCTATTGGAGGCAAGACGTCCCCAACGATGTGGGGCAAGACGCCCCGGGGGGCTTCTTGCCCCTTGAGGGGCGTCTTACCCCACGTTTTTTAATTGTTTGTTTTACACATGCAACATAGGCTAACGTGCAAGGCCTAGCCTTAGAGCTACAATTAAATATTATGTTATTTATAGTATTTGTATATTATGTTTAATATCATTCTATATTACCAATAATTATTGCATTATATTATGATGTAATTGTTATATTAATTGTCCTATTTTATTGTCTGTGTATTTGCAACATGGTATTTATATATATTGCTTTTTTATTCCTGTATTTTTTTCCATAAATTATGTATAAGCACAGGGCTACAGTGAAAAACTTTTTTTAAATCTGAATGTGCTAGCCTACCCTGTATAAATACGTTTAAACAAAATAAATAAATAAACAAATAAATATATAAATAAGTAGGCATAAATAAATAAATAATAAATACGGCATGTGTTTTAATGCAAATTTGCAATAGGCCTATGACAGATTGAACATCTACTGACTAATATTGTCTTCTGTAGAAGTGGTCCGCACGTACAAGCGCAAGTCGGAACGGGGTGCCTGTGGGGACGATGTGTTGAAGGAGGCACTGGCAGCGCCGGAGAATCAGCCTATGAAGGCTGTCAGTCGGCGTTTTGGCATTCCGGCCAGGTCGCTGCGAAGACACCGAAACAAGAAAGTCGCCACTGTGGGATCGTTATCTCTCGGCCCAAGGCAACCAGTACTATCGGCTGACGTGGAACGCACGCTGCGCGAACACATCGCGTATATGGAGAAGTGCCTGTACGGCTTGACGACCGTGGACGTCAGGCGCCTCGCGTACGATCTCGCGGTGAAGCTGGGGGCTTGCGCACATGTTCAACGCCGAAACAAAGATGGCCGGCCGAGACTGGCTTCACGGCCTCTTCAAGCGCCACCCTGACCTGGCTATTCGGCAGCCTCAGGGTACGAACACCGCAAGGGCTGTCGGTTTCAATCGCCCTAAAGTGCAATTGTCCACTGCTGACCCGCCATCGTCCACTGCTGGCCCGCCACCGTCCACTGCTGGGCCGACACCGCCCACTGCTGACCCGCCAACGACCGCGTCCGCAGGAGTGTCGACCGTTAAGGAGCTGATAAAGCAGCTATCTCCGTTGCTAAAGATATCGTGTCCACGTGCAAGATCGCGTATTGCCGAGTGTGCCACTGTTCTGACATCGACGCCGCATAAGAACAAGTTGGCTATGCAGCAGGCGAAGAAAGAACGCATACCCAAGCTCAAGAAGAAGTCCCTGGCGACAGGAGTGAAGAGACACACGGCAAAGAAAAAGCGCGTGAGCTCTAGTAGCGAGGAGGAAGAATGACCCTGTATTATCTGCGGAGAGCCATTCAAAGATAGCAGATCACGAGAGGTGTGGGTGCAATGTCAACTGTGCAAGAAATGGGCCCTCGAAGATTGGACCGCGGGACAGGCCTTTTTCACGTGTCCCAACTGTGAATCGGAGAGCGATTGACTGTGCATTATGTGCCATCTGTTCATCTGTTGCCTGATGTCGTTTAATATGCTTTAATAAAGTTCGTATTTCTTATTTGAAATTATTCAACGCATTTTGCAGATTAAATTTTTTTTCTCACCACAATTTCTCATTGGTGCAAGACGCCCCCTGGGGGCCGGTTGCCCCACACTAAAGGGCGTCTTGCCCCACGTATGGGGCAAGACTCTTCCTTTGGAATTTTTTTAAAATTGACGATCATAACAGTTAGTGCCGTCAGATGACAGAATGCCTTTGGTGAAACATGGAATAGGTACCCCGCAATCGTATGCAAGCGCAAAACCTCAACATTTTCACTGTATGCTTAAATATGCCCATTTTCCCTTAAGAGGGGCTCCATGCCCCACCCTATCCTAATATGATGAGTCGGTTTTGGCATGAATTAGTGTATTTCATGGCAACTAGTTAGTCACCATGTCACGTTTAATTTCATCTGCACGTTTCATTTCGTCTAATTTGTGTGGTGATACTTTTCACATGAAGTAGTGTGTGACGATTTTAAGGAGTGGCGTATGTAGTCTTGATAAAGGCAATAAAAAGGCCACCACAGAATGTTTGTTAGTACTTGAAATGCCGCGCCTACCAAGTGATGAACGCAACCGCGTCTCGGCATATTACGATGTGGTTTGGGGTGAGTTGCACTCATACTTAACCTCTATTGACACACATGCTGTATAAAATTCGTGAAATCCTCATTTCCGACAGACCAAATTTCTAACCTGACATTCCTTCATTTCTGCTAGAACCAGACAGTGATTTCTGCTAGAATCAGACAGTTGACATAAATCCAAATGACACCTATCCTATACGAAGGAAAGCACCGACTGACAATGACAATGAGTGATAATAACAATGAGTTTTTTTCCCTACGACCCCTTGCGGTGTATGAGAGAAATTGTTTCTCTACGATACATTTTAATAGAACATTATTGTATTATTAATAACATCTAGACTTATATTGTATAAATCGTATTTACAGTATGTAAAACATAAACAACACACCATGCATAACATGTTCAGTGACCTTACTGTATTTCGTATTTTCAATAATTTTATAATCAGCAGTGCAAACCAAATAATGTAAAATAGTGTAAAGTAAAATAAACCATGTATTATAGTATTTCTACATGTATTGCACAATTTTAACTCATTTACATGTAATTATATGACTATTAAATTAACTACGAGCAACAATGTGATTCGTCTGTGCAATTCACAGTTTTGACAGGAAATGTTTTAGTTAGACAAACTTTGACATGATTACATTAATGAGCCTGGACAGATCTGTCAACTGTTTCACATTATGTACATTAAATAACTGGTTCATTTTCAAAGTATTAGGTCTGATTCTAAAGTATTTCTTTGTGTATTTTAATATTTCTTCTACTAGTTATGGACATACAAGTACATGCTGATATGCATCACCTTGGTCTCCACTGTTGCCTAAGTTACACAGCCGGTGAGCATTTTCGGGGAGATAACGACCAACAGAAATACGTAATTTGTGATTTCCACAACGAAATTTACATAAATTGATTCTGTCAGTTGGGCTCAAGTAGATTAAATACTTCTCGAGCCCTGCTTAATTTTAAAATATTATGTAATTTGAACACAGCCTATTTACATGAATTTCATTGTGCCATGTGTGTCTGTTGATGTCTTTCATTTTAAATCCTAGGGTATGCTTCAACCATTTTATATTTCCATGATCATGCCACATGTTAGATAGTCCACATCCATCAATGATACTCTTAATTTTTAGAATCCATTTTGATTTAAAATTGCCTGTGTCGTGGAGGTTTTTCATCACTCTAAACATGATACTAAACAGCTTGTACATAATTTGACAGCTCTGATACCACGTTGCAGAATTTCGACTCACTCAATACTACACATAAGTCCTCTCTGAAATTCACACAAACTGCATAATGCTAATTCATTCTATTGGGGATTGGGTAATGGCGGACGAATCCTTAATACATGTAGTGTTACCCTGTTTAGCGAAGGGCTCATAGACCACCTAACAGACGGGAACTCATCCAGGCACTTCCAGACAAGTGAGACGGAATCGTAGATTTATACGGCGCCTGGCATACAGCAAGCGATTGCAGATTTGGCTGTACAGCTGTATGCCCATCGCAGCCAACGGTGGCCATTCACGGTATAAAACTGTGTATTTGAAAAAGTGACCTGCGATACTCATGTACAGTAATCGCTGCTCTTTCTACTAATGTAATGTCAGATTTCGGTCAGTAAAAGTTATGTCAGCTTTTCCACACAAATACAGTTGGTTTATTACATTTGTTACACAATAGGCCTAGCTACTCGTACATGTCGGAACTCATTCAATAGTGGTGGACTGAAGTTCGGAAGATGGGGGATGAAGCTATTGGAATTTTTTCGCGGTGTCATGGGGCCCGATGATGGGATATATATTGTTGGGAGACATTTTTTTTGCTGCCTTATAGTGTTTTTTTTTGGGTCAGGCCCAGGGGTAGTAGGTCTAATGTTGAATATTTGTTCTTACTGTATCATCCACACTTCAGGCTCACCGGAAACCTTCAACTGCACCTTTTGCCGAAATACTTGGGGCTAAACATATATCCAGCCCCACCTTTAATACAAGTGGGTTCCCATGCCCGTGCGTGCACGTGAGAACGTGTCAGATGCAGCCACCAGTCTTGGTATCCATGTTCACTCATTCTTTCATCTTCTTTCTTCTTGCTCTCCCCCCCCCCCCCCTCCTCCTCCTCCTCCTACCTTCCACCCAGATCCATCTGATACATCCGTCCAAGTCAAACCACAGTGCACACTTTCAATGTCTTCCGGAACACCGACATGTTCAGCGTCTGTAGAACCAGCTGCCGGGACGCGAACGTCAAACATTAATGATTAGGCATTGTAAATAATTTCGCGAACGTAAAGAGAAATCATTAGGGCCTACACTTGCGTCGCAACTAACTTTTAAAATGTTGATGGAACTGAGCCCGGGCCTTCGGTTCAGCACTCCGCTGTCGTTGTCGGTTCGGGGTCATACATGATTTCGGAAGCCGGGGGAAGGGGTGTTGGAGATTTTTCATTTTTCTCGGTGACGTTCAACATTTTCCATTGCTTTTCACTCAACACTTCGAACAATGTCAGACTGTTCACACAATGTCCCCAAGACGCTGTTATTCAACATTTGGAACCGCGCTGTTGAACATATAATATAGGAAGAAGGGGGAGGGGCCGGGTGCTGTTGAAACATTTCCAGGAATTACGTTCTACATTTTGCCACGAAAAACAAGGGATGCATGGGCTTTTTAACGAACAAAATATTATATTTAATTATAGTTATTTTTTTACATTTTACTCCGAAGAACCAATTAACTTGAATGATGATCACCGACATTAAAAAAAAACCACCCACGCAATATTGGCCGGGCGGCTACGCCCCCTCACTTAACATTTGGGGGCTGAACCCTCACGGTCTCACCCCCGTCCCATTCCGACACATATGCATTAATGTATCAGACGAGTATAGCTATACCTACTGTGGATTGCTTTAAGAGAACCTGACGCAGTTTATGGCAGATCCAGGATTTTTTCTGAAGAGTTGTTGATGTAAAATGACGCGGCCCTGCCTATCCTTGATTCTCTAGACGTCAGTCAACCGCTGCGCCCCGTAAACTTTGCTGTCTGGTTCGTGCCAGTCAGAGAAATATATACACGGACATTGGCACCAAAGAGATGATTTATTGTTTATTGTTTATCGTGAGTCATTTGTCACGAAGCGATAATATTATGCAAGGTTAGTTAGATGTATGAAACGTTATAACCCTTGGCCTACACACGACTCTGTCAGCAAGTAGGGCGCAGCATTTATAACCTCTTTTGGCTGCGACCCAAATGCCGTTCGGTAAACTGGTTTGTCCTGCCTTCTTGTGATAAATGAAAAAATAATGATAATATAAATAGGCATAATATAAATAAATTAATAAAATGTGATTAAACGTGCTTGCTGATCACGGAGCTAGGAATCACGTTACCAAAACAGCACCTCACTGTTTTTTTGAGTAAAATGAGGACACTTCTTGCCACTCAAAAGCAAATATTGCGAATGGGTTCGGGAATTTCGCACGATTTCAAGGATATTACACTAATTTACGTAATACGCCCCAGACCCTACTGGCGACGATAATGAGGCAATCAATCCGATAGACAGTTTGCAGTGAAAGATAATCCGAAATGCTGTGTGATATTTAAATAAAACTTGGTGTAAATTATTTGTCTCGCATGCATTTGGTACGGACAAGAGGGCTAATAAAGGAAAGTTCGGACAATCACTTAACACTGAAAACACTTGGCGACCCACTGAAAATGACTTAACCGTTGAAGTAGGGCCTGTGCGTTGCTTTGATTCAGTGAATTATGGACAGTGTAAAAAAGTGTAAATAAAAATACGGTGTCAGTATTAGAGCTATCATTGTGTTTGTTGCTGTCATCATCGTCGTTAATCTGTGTTGTTGCGTCAACATCTCGGTCACGATCAGTTGTCGCTGCGCCAGGACGTTGTCTTTGTGTAGTCGCTTTCGGCATTTGTTGCTGTGTTTTCTACGTCGTCGCCGCCGCCGCCGCCACTGTCTCGGATCTTAACACTTTGAAATAGGCTAGCCTACGTATTACGTCATAAATATCAAGTATAACCATTGCATTTTTGCAATGCATTTGAATTATATGATATTATATATCGATCCACGGTTCGAAATTTAATTATGGTATTTTGGTTAATTATTTGATTTTAATTAAAATACGTGCTTATAAAATGCCTGTAAGACTACGTATCGGATGTGATTAATTGGCTCATTTCCGGACTTTGAAAATACTGAACTACGGCTACCCCCGGACGAAGCGAATGCTCCGGCCAGTGCCGCTGACTAACCGACACGTGTAATATTGAGTGTAAACAGAGGGTTTCAAAGTCGAACACCACAAGCACTTTCTTGATATTCTGGTAAAGTGTGAATTTGAAAGCATTAGGACATACATGGCGTCATCAACGATGTCAAAAGCGGAACGAATTGAGCGCGTCAAAAATTTAATACATTCCATCGAAGGATTCCCCAAACCAGGCATCACGTTCAGGTACGGTGGATTTTGAAAGAATAATGCTGCGTTCCAATGCTAATGGGCTCGTTTATATCGTAAACACGACTAAGCGAATTGGAAAGTTCAATATCTCCTCGAGTTTACCACTTGCAAACTTATACAACTGGGCCCACGTATGTCGGGTTCGGCGTGCACGCCAACGGATGGTTCGGCCCATCGTCGCAATCGAGGCCAGACGAGGGCAGAGGTGGTAGTTGATGACAACACGGGAGTCGGATGTTTCGGCCCCTGACGGGTTCGGCCCATGGGGCCGAACAATCCGTTCGCGCAGCCGGTTAACTACCCAGCTAACAAAAACACGTTCCCAGAACGTTAGTTTTACGTTACGATAACGTTAGTGATAACGTTCGGAGAACGTTTTTTTGGAAAGTTTTCTTAACGTTCCCAGAACGTTACAGATAACGTTATTGCGTAACGTTAGCATAACGTTTTTTTGGAAAGTTTTCTTAACGTTCCGAGAACGTTACAGATAACGTTATTGCATAACGTTAGCAGAACGTTTTTGCCTAACGTTAGAAGAACGTTTATTTGGAAAGTTTTCTTAACGTTCCAAGAACGTTACAGATAATGTTGTTGCGTAACGTTAGCAGAACGTTTTTCCCTAACGTTAGCAGAACGTTTTTTGGAAAGTTTTCTTAACGTTCCGAGAACGTTATAAATAACGTTTTATAACGTTATTGCCTAACGTTAGCAGAACGTTTTGCCTAACGTTAGAAGAACGTTTTTTGGAAAGTTTTCTTAACGTTCCAAGAACGTTACAGATAACGTTGTTGCGTAACGTTAGCAGAACGTTTTTCCCTAACGTTAGCAGAACGTTTTTTTTAAAGTTTTCTTAACGTTCTGAGAACGTTATAAATAACGTTATTGCCTAACGTTAGCAGAACGTTTTTTGGAAAGTTTTGTTACTGTTCCAAGAACGTTACAAATAACGTTATTGCCTAACGTTAGCATAACGTTTTTGCCTAATGTTAACAGAACGATAAAACAATAATAAATGGGTCTTCATTACTTTTATTTACACATGGCTGTTACATGGTAGTTACAAAACTCAATCTTCCTCTTCATCATCTTCAATCTGGTGGACTGAGAGACTGCCGGCATCTGTTGAATATAAACATGTATTCTAAATGTCAATATGAATCAAACACTATTTATTTTGGGGAATGTAAAGGCCTTCTGTAAAGAATATGTTTGATAACGTATTGTTGAACAACTAGCTGAATAACCGACGTTGCATGGGGAAAAAAGGCTGTTGCTTACACTGAAACTCTTGAAATTGTGACTCCCCGAGACCCCACCGCCCTAGACGAATTTTGAAAAAAATCTAAATGTACGATCGAACCACCCCAATAGACCCTCTATATAGATTGCACACAAAATTTCAGTCCCATACATGCAAAACTGATGGAGATAAGTGCCATTTAAAAATAGTGATTTCCCAAGATCCCCACCACCCAGAAACATTAAAAAGAATCTAAATCTATAAACCACCACAATGGGCCCCATTAGATTGCACAACATTTCAGCCACGTACATGCAAAACGGGTGGACAAAAGTGCCAGTTTAATATTGTGACCCCCCAACATCCCGACCACCCAAACAAATCTCGAAAAAATCTAAATCTACAAACCACCCAAATGGGTCTGCTAGATCACACACAATATTTCAGCCTCATACATGCAAACGGTGATAACGGTTTACACACAGACAGACAGACAAGCGGGCGGGCGGGCTGGCGGGCGGGCAGACAGACAGACTGACAGACTGACAGGCGGACAGGCGGACAGACAGACAGACCTACACAGAGAACCATATTGTTTTATAATATATATTTTTGCACACAAAAAACAATGTATACGTATGTATTTGTTGCAATAATTTAATTGTATGTATTTGTTGCAATAACATGAACCTAGTTATTATTTTGCATCAGAAACAGGTGTTATTTTACATAAAAAAAGAACATAGTGTATTAATATGGCTTTCTCCAGCAACATTAATCGTGTATTAATTATAACCACTAGGAGAGAGTCATATTGATTTCATGGCAATCCACAAATTTATATCTATGGCCTACCACAGAATGGCAAATTCAATAGCAAGGCCAGGGGGCATTTCATTTACGAAATAAATTACTAAGAGAGAGTCATGGTCAAATACCTTGTTGGCCTTTCTCCCTCCTCTGTGAGGTGCAAACTTCAACGTTTCAGCGATCACTTTTTTAATGTAATTAACTTTTGAAATTTTTTGAATGGGTGTACACGCTTCTGAAATCAACGAGAAAAACTAAATGAGGTAACACATTTCAGACTAAAATATCTTGAAGGGAAACAAAAGGCAACTGTTGTGGTTATGCACCTAAAAACTTAATACAAGCTAACCATTTGTAACAACAATCAACATCTTCACATCAGTGGTTAACTTGAAATGCGGTCTCAAAATGGAAGATTCTAAAATGTCCGATATCAAGAAAACCAGCCTCTTGTCCATGGCACAGTAAATTACCAGTTGAGGAATAATGGATCACGTCCAGAGTTTTGAGTTTGATCAGTTGCTATGAGGTGGTAATTGTATTCATCGGTGACCAGGTGATATAACAATAAAGAAAAGAGAAACATACTGATCACAACTTGGCAAATGGACAACTCCATGAACTTTCGCTTCAGTGTGTTCCCTTGAGGCTGTATTGTCTAAGAATATCATCCGTTGCCACCTTCCGCAGCATGCGACGAATACTGTCGCCAGTATTCACTCCTCCCAAGGAGCTCAAGTACATAACCTTAGGATAAATCAAGAGAAACAATTACAGTCATGTCTCAAAACAACTTCATATGAACACCCTGAGAAAATGTCTATCCACTGATATATTGCATATCAAAACTTTGTATTGATACAATTGGCGTTTTGTTGATTGTTGTCAAAATACACACTTGTTTTACATTTATCTTTAAAACATACATGTAGCAATATGTTTGATTCACTAAGAGCTTTTCCATTTAAACAGTTGAGGGAGTGGTCATGAACTTGTTTTGGCCCCACTACCCACACATATTGAACTACTTAAACACCCCCTTCCCACACATCTCAATATAATTTCTGCCACATACATGTACCTTGAGAAAATGCCCCCTGCTTTTTAATTACTTTTCATCTTTTCAAATACCGATGCCTCATATTTACCTCCACCCACAAACAAATTAATTGATACCCCCACTACACACAATTTGAATGTTGTTTTATTTTACCTGGTAACGCATTTAAAAAAACTCAGGTCCCCACATTAAAATGTTTAATGCAAAACCCATAATTATGATTGAAAACCACTCCTTACAGTTTTCTTCTGGAATTCCTTGTCCTCAAGTTTCTGGCAAAGACCTTCCAGCTCTCCTAATTGCCCCATAAATTCAAGCCAGCTCCTAAGCCTTACTTATTTATTTTCACCAGAATGACATACAATTATCATTCTATACCACGGGTGTCCAGTCGTACAACCGGCAACTTGATCACACAGACATGATCCTCTACCCAGTGACTTTATCACACAGACATGATCCTCTACCCGGTGACTTTATAACACAGACATGATCCTCTACCCGGTGACTTTATTACACAGACATGATCCTCTACCCGGTGACTTTATCACACATATATGATCCTCTACCCGGTGACTTTATCACACAGACATGATCCTCTACCCGGTGACTTTATCACACGGACATGATCCTCTACCCGGTGACTTTATCACACAGACATGATCCTCTACCCGGTGACTTTTCACACACACGGACATGATCCTCTACCCGGTGACTTTATCACACAGACATGATCCTCTACCCGGTGACTTTATCACATGGACATGATCCTCTACCCGGTGACTTTATCACACGGACATGATCCTCTACCCGGTGACTTTATCACACATGAACATGATCCTCTACCCGGTGACTTTATGAAAACTGTTATTATACCCAGGGCTGGGTTCAATTATGTGATTGTATTTATAATTGATTAAAAAAAATGCTGTAATTGATTATGTTTTTGAACATGTCCTGCAATTGTAATATATGTTTCCGTGTAATTGAGTTTAGTTACATCAATTACACAGTTTTCAAAAAACTATTAAAAAATAGCTGTCCTTCAGATTTGTTGCAGTCTACAAAATAGTAAACCATACAAGATACCTAATGCCTGAGTTGTGATACTTTGATCCCAACGTTTCATTAACATAACTGTGCTAATTAATGAGGACACATTTGGCTGGCAGTGTCCAAAACTACTGGTTTCTCAGACAGTGGATTACCATCTGTCACTGTCCAAGGGTCAATAGAGACCATTATAGCTAATGCAATTAAGCACTAGTCAGCATGCTTTGTGGAATCTAATTGCTCAATAACATTTTATTTCAATCAATTGTCTTTGTCTAGTTCTGTCAGCAGGGCTGGGTCCAATTACACAAAATCAGTTACAATTACTTTTCATTTGTCATTGCAACTAAAATTACAGATGCATTAATTGGACCTACATACTTATTAGTTAGTGAGTACTAACTACTTTAACATATTCAACATAGACAAAAGTCTATGGAGTTATGTCTTTATTCTAATTAAGTCCTGCTGTCACAAAGTCCTAATGCCAATCCTGTAGTAGATATTACCTTTAGTGTAATGGGGACAAGAGAATGGCAGGGGGTGAGTGTAGATGACAGTGAAACTAACAGCTGCAGCACTGTCAGTGTAGCCATAACACCACTGCTGCCCCACAGACCCACTAAGGAGGCTCCTTGGAGACTCATTAGCGAAGTAGCCCATGTTTGGGACTTGGAGTTCAACTAAGGTGATTAATTGACCAGATGGAAACTTGTGTTGCCCCTTTGTGGTAAACAGGGGTTGGTAACAGGTCAATTTACTCCTTTGGGAGACATCTACACTGGATAATATAGTTTTGTTTACGTTACTTAGTATATATTAAGGGTCTCTGTGTACTATCTAACTGATTGTTATAATAGTGTTATATAATATTTAATTGCATATCAGTCTTATGAACATATATGAGTAGTTTACACTATTATTATCATCCAAATGTGTGACTAAGTCAACCAGGTAATCTGTCCCACAACATTGAGATGGCAGATTCACCACTCTTCCCTGTCACTGTTAGCGAGTGACTGAACTGGAATTTGAAATGCTAGTCTAGTTTTCGATGCTCAGTAAACCCGTATAATTTATTTCGGCCGACTATTTGTTTACAGGCCACGATATTAATCGTATATAATATAAGCACTCGTGAATCTGGATCCACCCCGATTTCGCCGTGATAACTTGAGTTTTGCCTAAATTGGATACATTATTGTGTTTTAGCGCACTTTTGAAGCCCAAATAGCGACCCGGTTTGCATTATTCTACACCGCTGCAGTCGTGCGTTACCGCATCGCGCTCATAAAATGAGCGATATAGTGGCGTATGTTGATGCAAATCGGGGCACTATGTACGCCTCAAAAGTGCATTAAGACGCAATATTCGTAAACGTAAATATGCGTGGGATAAGGTTGAATAATTGAACTAACGACTGATGTGTCAAAGTTAGGCAAAACTCAAGTTATAACGGCGAAATCAAGGTGGATCAGGATTCTACGCAAGTGCCCATATGTAAATTACATTTCCTAAGTAGTTCTTGCGTCGCGCAATTCCGTGACACTGAACTAGACAATGGACGAATTTAGTCACAGATCTAGTTAGAACAACAACGATATACATATATGTAGATAGCATAGTACATACCTCTCAATAAATTCAAACGATGTGTTCCCTTCGCTTCCCTAGTTCCCTTTCACAAATGCCTTCGTCTTCCAGACCAGATTATCGGTATTTTGGGCGTTGAACATAATATGGCATATCGCATGTACACAGCAGCCCAGCGCTTTAGCGTCTATGAAAAATTAGCTGCCAACAATAATGTGGTTGAAGACGATTGGTATGTGGCTGGTCAGTGTTAAAACGATGTCCTTGGCTAGACGAATGACGGAACCACTTTATCGGTGCCTTCATCTCGCCAGTGCTTAGTCCTGATTCTAATTTTAGAGATAAACCAGTCTATGTTGTTTTGTGTATATAAATCTGGTTTGATTTGGTTTTAAAACTGCAAATTATAATATATATATATATCATAAAGAAATTATATATATCATAAAGAAATTATATATATATATATATATATCATAAAGAAATTATTATAATTGCTTTATGACATCGTCAATAAATTAAAATATAATAGTTCGGTTGAAAATCCCCACCCATATTTTCCATAATTCCCCGCGAAGTATTGACCATTTTCTGACGAATCACACTTGAAAGTTACACTGGCGCGCCTGCGCATATGTCACTTGCAGGTGATGGACGTGATCGTTATTTCGCGGGGGACGTTGTGTCAATGGTTGGTGGATGTCATAGATGCAGTTTTTAAACCTAGGGTTCGTAGACAAACTCTGGGGTTTCGTTTTTTGACCCAGTGGACCAATCGATACGAAACCAACGCGACGGGCTAGAATTCGTTTCTAGTGTGAACAAAATTACCTTATTGGTCGTGTGATTGTACTGGTTTTCTGCCTGGACAGTTTTAAATTTGACTGATTAGCAGATTTTGTGCTGGTTTTAACAGGTTTTGATGCTACGGTCAGTGTTTACAAGTGTGAAATTTTTGTATCGATCATGTAGTGTTTGGATCATTATCATCATAATAATCTGACCATCATATCATCTTCTTCGTTGTTTTCATCTTAATCATATCATCTTCACATGCATCACCGTCATCGATCTCTTCTTCATGTTCATTGTCAATACCATCAATCATCATCACGATTCTACATCATCACCATCCTAATTATTGATAATCATGATTTTCATCACCTTATTCGTCTTTGTGCGTGCGCAAGTGTGTGTGTGTGTGTGTGTGTGTGTGTTCGCGTGTATGTGGGGGTGTGTTTGAATGTGTAATCATATGTACCTATAAAAATATAAGTTCTTATATAGCGCAGTATCCAGTCCTCAGGACTGCTCAAAGCGCTTTACACTTTACTCCCTGGCAGACCTGTTCAATCGAACACCATCTCGACTTCTCTGGGAAGCATTCAGCCACGCTGCAATTAATGCGCGAAGACTATTCGTACACAAATATCCACCACTGTCAATAGCCAGGTATTCATTCGTACAGCTGAGTGAACTGAAGCAATGTACAGTAAATGAACTTGGTTCGACACCAACCGGACATGTCACCTAAAATGTTGAAGCCTCGTCAATGACAACTCAATATTTAAGCCTGAATTTCAACAGAATATCCGACAGCTGCTAATGTTCGGCACCCTCATTGACGGATTGACGGACCTTAATTGTTGCTAGGTCAATGGAATGACAATCGATTTTATATCACGATGAGATGGGAAAAGGTAATCTAGCTGTTCACTGTAATTTTCGTATCAATAAAGCTATGTATATAAATTCTCCCGTATGACTTTGCTGCCAACAAATTTTTTTTATAATATAGACCCCATATTTATAACAATAAAAATATGTCTAACATATGTGCGTTTACACTCCATTGTGATATGTCATCCGCATGACCAACAGAACATTAAACACCTGTCAGAATGTAGGTAGGTAGGTAGGCTTTATTTGGAAATGTATATATCATACATACAAACATAAACAATCGAAAAAATATATATACAATTCCAGGTTGATAGCGGAGCCAATTAAGGCTGTAACCAGTTTGTTTTAATTATTCCAACGTAAGATGATAATGAGTAAGTAAACTGGTCGCCGTCAACCACAAAATAAAAACGTCGTGTGCCGGCCCGCTGGGATTAGACAACATTCGCACGACAAATAGGAAGATAAGAACGGGACGATAATTGTCATCTTTGAATACGAGAAGACGTCCAACGATGATATTATAATTATAAAGGATAATATGAAATATTACATATGTATGTATGTATGTATAATATAATAGTCAAATTAAAGCTTAACCCTATGTACGTGCCCGACAGAACATGGATTCACTGACTGGCAGTACTGTTAAACGCTGGGTATCCCATATTACACATTGAATTCACGTGTATATTCTACTGCCGGGATGGGAACCACCCAAAGATTAATCTGTTTTCAAAACAACCCCTCACCCAAAATGGCCATTAGTTGCACAGAGGTTGTTAAACTCCCATCAATGAAGGATTCGCGGGCTTCGGTAGATGCTTTGATCGTGTGTGCATGGATATAGTCAGCGATACATCACAGTACGTTTATTCACGTGGGTCAAGATAACTGAAAGAATGCCAACTAAACATGCTTATAATGTGTTCTGTTTTTACAGTGTTTGAATTTGTCACTTATTTATATTTATAAGATTACCTTATAAGTGCAGATCGAGATTCATTAGACTGAATGGTTCAAACGAGTGATCTTTTTACTATTGTTACACAGTCAATTTACCTTTTCACCGTTACGTATGTGTGAGAGTCCGTACCATAAGTTGACCTTTTTCACGTGATCCGTTTAATGTTCAAGTTTATTGAAGTTACAAAATGATCAGTGCAGGAGTGCAAATGAATAAACACTTTTTCCTAGTTCCGCACATGATGTGAACACGTGTATTCACGTGACTATACATATGTCTAGGACCGTACCAATTAATTTCTCAAGTTCTGCACGCGAACAAAAAAGAACACGAATTCACGTGAATGTGCATACGAGTAAAACAGTGCCAGTTTCTCCAGTTCCACATCTTAAAAAAATAAGTGAATTAATTATTCACCTGAATCGTATCGGTTTCCCCAGTTCGACACGTGAAATTTTAAAACATGTGAATTCACGTGAATACACCTTCCACTACAACCATACCAGTTTTGTTCAGTTCATTACGTGAATTGATGAAGATGCACGTGCATTCACGTGAATACATGTGAATTAATTATACACACACTGGTGGAGCCGTACCAGTTTCGAACAAGAAAGACATTTGTGAAACTGCATGGTTCCAAATTAGTTCCTTGTTTACTGGGTAGTCTGGGGGACAAAACCTCCAATTGCACCCCCCCCTCTTAATTGAGGCTTGCCTAAAAACCTCAAATGGCGTCGGAACGAAATTAATTAAATATAAAGTGCCATGCAAGTGCCAGTATCACGAAATGTTCTCAGAACGTTTTTACAACTTTAGCAATACATCTTACGACAGATTACTAATTTGAAACTCGCAGTCCATGGTATCCCCATGTCTTGACCGAAAATGATTGAGCATGTAGCATAGTATACCATTAATTTACTTGCGTTTTGCAATGAAATGTACATTGTGTCAGAACGTTCTAGTAACGTTCTCATGACGCTATTGAAGCGTTACATTCCACGAATGTTCTGCAAACGTTCCTGCCATTAACAGATGCAGATATTAAAAAACACAGTCCACAGTATCCCCATGTCTTGACCAAAAATGATCGGGCATATAGTACACACCATTTACGTACTTACATTTTGTAATAAAATGTACATTGTGTCAGAACGTTCCAGTAACGTTCTCATAACGTTATTGAAGCGTTACGTTCCACGAACGTTCCTGCTATTAGCAGATGCAGATATTAAAAAACACATTCCACGATATCTCCATGCATTGGCCGAAAATGATTGGGTATATAGTATACGCCATTTAATTACTTACGTTTTGTAATAAAATGTACATTGTGTCCGAACGTTTCAGTAACGTTCTCATAACGTTATTGAAGCGTTACGTTCTGCGAACGTTCCTGTTATTAGCAGATGCAGATATTAAAAAACACATTCCACGATATCCCCATGCATTGGCCGAAAATGATTGGGTGTATAGTATACGCCATTTAACTACTTACGTTTTGTAATAAAATGTACATTGTGTCAGAACGTTCTAATAACGTTCTCATAACGTTATATGCGTTACGTTCCACAAACGTTCTGCAAACGTTCCTACACTATTAGCACATGCAATTTTTTTTAAACATACTGTTTATTTCCCATTACAGCGTTTATATCTTAACACTGATGGTGTAAAAAACCTGTTTACCACCGTGAAACGTCATATGAAAAACTAAATTCCGTAACCTAAATATAACATTGTGCTAACGTTAGCAGAACGTTATGTGTTTGCTGGGTATGACCTGCTTGCGTTCGCGTGGGCCGAATCAACCGTTTCTATAAGCGTTGTCGGCGGTGAAGTAGGCCGAACCATCCGTCCTCCTTCTGTTTAGAAATATGACTTTTGCGACCTTAGTTACTGCGGAAATCGAAGTATTTGATTTGATAAATGTTTAAATAATTCATATATTGCATGCTACTATTTTGACTTGCGTATTTTCGAAGTATTTCAAAATCGAAGTATTTGATTCGACAAATGTTTAAATAATTCATATATTGCATGCTACTATTTTGACTTGCGTATTTTCGGTAAATATTATATATTTACGCGTAATGTGTCAATGTATAGCTTGCAATAATAATTATATTTATTCTGGAAAGGAGACACATTCGTCATCATCATACAACCCTTGAAAAATCTTTACAATAGAGCTGTGAAATTTAGAATAACACCTCCATCAATGCGTCTTTGAAAAGTGTGGTCACGCATTTTATCTGTTCAATCGACATCAACTACATAAAGGGAGTGAGGACATTGCATGTGCTCACATCGTGTGCTCCGTTACCGTGTTTGTTTAGCTTACTGCTAGGATACTTTGCAACAAACAAACAAATATCACACATACAAGCAATCCAGGTAAGAGGGCAAGTTCAAACAAACCAACAAACAATAAAGCGGTGGTAGGTAATTTATTGTGAAACATCAAAAACAATCTTCAAAAGCAACGTGCCGAATCAAACGCAGTGGGCTGAGGCAGGACTGACGTGACCGCTGCTTTGATAATTATCAATGGGCACGTCAAATTTTCAGTGAAGTGGGCCGAAACATCCGTCGGCGCTGGATCAGCATGGGCCGAAACATCCGACCTTGCATAGCGGATTTTTGTTACGTGGGCCGAACCATCCATCGGCGTGGGCCGAAACATCCAGGCCGAACCATCCGTCTGCGTGGGCCGAACACGTCGGGGGCCGAACCATCCGGGACCCGACAACACTATCCCTGGCTGATATCGTCCTAGTACGCAATGTGCGGAAGTTCATTGAATTAGTTGTACAGGTGTACTAGGATGTATTGATATATTAGTCATTCGTGTTATGTCTTCATACTTCCATCTTACCACAGATACCCAGTTGTTAAGTATTTTCCAATGAACACTATATCTTTCAATATTATTAGCACTTTGCCTCATGCCGTCATGGTGTTAGATTGTGTAAGTTTATATCGGATTGCGACGCCTTGTTGTTAATTTTTATTTGCGACAATCTAAAAAATGTACAATAATTATTATTCATTACCTAATCATAGGTGGTTCTCTAAATAAGCCCCCATGCAGGGGTTTCTAGAGAATCTCTCGAGTTACTTGGTAAATCCATATTTGTGTTCATACTTGTAAAATTCACTGTAACCGAGTAACCAAATAACCTTTCATTCATTCATTCAACAGTCTGACCATCGTGCCAGTGCAGTACACATTTCGTGGGAACCACGAAAACGGTACAACACACAAACGCCCCACAGCCTCACACAGGGTCATTCCATGTCAAATCAACCACCCAAAACATTACCAAACTCCAATTTTAATGAAATTTAGCATAGTTGTTGGCTCACGTAAGAATATAAAAACCGCAAATTATAAAAGTCTAGGTCAAGTATTATTGAAGATATATATGTAACTAAACTTTGACCCGATTTGCATAATAACATTACATTAACATCCACAACTCTGCTTCTAATAAAGCTAGAAAAGAAAGAAAGATACAATTGGAAAGCCAGTAAACAGACACATCTACATTGTAAAATTTATAGTTTTTATATTAATAAAAAAATATCGATATAATTACTTCTACTTCCCAAACATTACATGTATAACGATTGGCCCAATCCAATTAAATTAAAAAAATTAAAACAGCCAAATCTTGAATGGCAATAAAATGACTGGGTCAACTTAACTTCAGGGTTCTGGCAAGAGATATTCCAGGGGGTCTATTGAAACCGATGTAATCAGTAACGCCCCTGGCACAAGAGGATGGTTCCGCTCGGATGATTGAATCCAAGTCAAGTCACCAACAGATGGTTCAGCCTACTTTAGAAAAATCTGCAGTGCAATATCAGATAGTTTGCCCCATGGGGTAGCGGGAATTAAAAGTCAACCAAATCTAAGAACAGTCCTTTCAAATCACATTATCTATGGAGTGATTTAATTACAAAATATGATAACTGTGCAGAGTGCACACAGATATACAAACACAGTTTTATGCGCATGAGTGCTTATACAACAATACGATACATGTTGAATACATGTTTATGAAATGAGCAATATCCATAAAACAACGCAAAATGTTTTACGCAATTAACTAATGATAAAATGACATGTCCTAAGAAAATGTCATTGAATTAATTTAATAATTTTTAATAAATATTGCTATATTTTTATGACTTGCATATATATATATATATGTATATATTTATGTATATAAGGGACAGTGATTTGTATGTTGATATTTTGGTGTTACAGTAATTAATAAAATCCAATATCAATCTTTTACAGATGTGTCTGCTTTCAAGAATAAATGATAGACATCTAGATCTAAAGACACATTTCCTAGTTTTAATTAGCAAGCAGGAATACCGCATATGAAATAGCAATAAGATTCCCTCCTGAATCAGGATGGATGTTTCGGCCCGTTGAGCACACTGCCACCTTTTAGGCTGTTACAGAAATGGTTCATTCGGCCCATGCGAACGGGCCATGGTTTACAGATTGTGAAAACGGATGGACTGCATTTTAAAGTTGCATTTTGAGTTAAACTACCATTTGTAACTGCGCATACATGTACAACAGGAACAGGAATACTTATTTGATCATGGTTACTTGTATCACATTGGCATTTGGTATATATTTTTTAATCAGTTATGCTTTTGCAAAATTACTGGTCCCCAGGTCCAGCCAGCGGAATAATAAAAGTATGGTACACATAATTTTTTTCATTTGCACTGTTTTATCTTAAAATTGCATATTACTTAAAATAAAGATAATATATATATATATATATATAGTTAATGAAAGCCTATAATCTATGGTGTATGTTGCAGACATGCGGTCTAATACATTTGAACTTGTATTTGAAAGTATTTAAATACATTTTTTTAGTATTTGTAATTGTATTTGACACTAATTAAATGAAAGTATTTGTATTTAAATACTTCCCTAAGTATTTGAAAATTTTAAATATTATTTAAAATACTTTTATTTGGGCATGGTTATTAATAAATGATAAGTTACATTTTGTATTCACATATCTTGGTTAACTTCTTGAGAGTCAAACATTTTAGTGATTCATTTGACAATTGGCCACATTTTCCAGTCAGGAAGAAAGCCATACTGTGGAAGTCTCTGAGGTCATTATGAGAGCATACCAGTAAAGTCAGGATCAATTTGTTAGTTGTCACCTGTGACCAAGATGCAATTAGCAACAACAGGACTTGGCACTGGCATGCCTGTCTTTTGATCATGATTTTATTGCACCTGCTAAGGAACCCTGCTAGCTGTTAAGGTCTGCTATTGTGTCAATGCTTGTGTGAACTGATAAGACAAATTTGCTCTCTGTGGGTTGAGGGGGAGGTAGGGGCTTCCCAAGCCAGATCATTACTTGACTACAATGTTGCAATTTTATAACATACCATATATTGCCAGTTTATAAGAAATATCTCATGTAATAGTTATACATAACATGGAATTATGTCGATAAACAACATAATTATCTCATAATATAACATTTGTTATTGTTTTTAGTACAGGCTCTCTTGTAAACAGTATTTTGAAAAGTATTTGAAATACATCCTAATGTATTTGTATTTAAATACTTTTGCATTACAAAGTATTTGTATTTGAACCCTTCAGGAGTATTTGTACTTTTCAATGTATTTGACCCCATGGCTAGTAGTTGATTCACCAGATATTTTTATTTTAAATATGGACGACCTCACAATAAAACTTTATGTAAATGGTATCTCTTTAGGGACATCTTCCCCGTGATGAGAGACCCAGCAGTGTTTGCCGACTGTATGGCGTTGCTGACTGAGCATGTGCAAGACCTGAAGCAGCCAATCGATGCAGTTGTTGGACTCGATGCCCGAGGCTTCATCTTCGGCATAGCGCTTGCCCAACAGTTGGGCGTGTCATTTGTGCCCATCCGCAAGGCGGGCAAGCTACCAGGAGAGACGATTCAAGCATCGTACACACTCGAGTATGGCAGTGTAAGTACAGGATAGGATGTGTATGATCCTCGTAGGGGGATGTAGATGGGCCTGGGGGCACATTCCCCTCTGGGCCCCTAGACAATTGGAATTTAGCTGCACTGTGCATGCACTAGAGTGGCGTGTCCCCCCGGAACCTTTTGAATGTTCCCCCGTTATGTTCCCCTTGGATGTTTTGAAATTATGAACATCGGCGTGAACAATTTACAACAGCTGAGCAGAGACGTGCTGAAGCTCTGGCTCTAGCCCACCCAGTATGAATTTGATTTGACTACCAGTGGTTTTTTTGCGAGCCTTATGGGGGTTGCAATTGGAGGTTTTGGGTCCCCCCAGACTATCCCCGCTTGATCTGATCGTCCACCATGGAATGGGTATAATTACAGACAATCATGTTTGTATCAATATGTTCTCGTCTCACTTGGTACCAATAACTAGAAATCAGTGGGATGTGCAATCGAGACTCATTTTATGGTGCATACCTGTATCCCTCCACAGTGAACTGGGTATTCAGTTGCACATGCGTATTCTGCAGATGAGCGAAAAATAGCTGTCCTGGTCATGTCCCATAAATTTTGTGATTTTGGCAGAAATGCACACCTTGTAATGTAATTTTTCAGTGTCTTGTATAGTTTCCTTAACAAATAATAACAAACTAATAAAATACAAGCATTTACGAACCCATAGGTTAAAAACAATAGACAGTATGAGTCAATGTTACCTCGTTTCTCAAAACACTGCTTTTTGAAGTTTGCTTCGATTTTAGCAATCAATCAATAACTACTGAAGATAGATATTTCAACAAGTGAGATATCAATTTAAAGCTGGTGATCGGTGGAATAAAAAAAGGTACAAAATTCCATTTCCCAATTTTGTGACTTAATACACACTTCACCGTGACAGGTCACATATAGTACTATGTTATTAATTTATTTGCAATAACCATTGTAAAGCACTCTAGAGCAATTATGTGGATGGGTGCTATATAAGAACTAAATTATTATTATTCTCTGATAGTGATAATGTGCTGGCATTGCCTGGCAGAATGATCAACAATTGACCATTTAATAATGATATATTTTATATGATATAACGGGTGGCACCAGATCCAAAATTGTTTGAACAGGTTTCTGAACAAATAAATAATTAAATTATATATTTGTACTAATAATTGTTTGTTTGAACAGGTTTCTGAACAAATAAATAATTAAATTATATATTTGTACTAATAATTGTTTGTTTGAACAGGTTTCTGAACAAATAAATAATTAAATTAAATATTTGCACTAATAATTTAATATTAAAAAAATAAATATTATAAATACTGTGTGGCAATAAACTAATAACAACAGGTGTACAGTATTAATTTAAATCTATACACAGATTCATACATAGAGACAATATTCAATTGGATATTTTGTACTTCCAATATATTTTACTGTCATTGGTCCTGACAACATTAAGTTTAGCCATATTGAAGTGCCTTAACTTGTCACTGCTTGGTACACAGTTGTCCAGGTAAGGGAGTGATTCGTGACATGCAACATACAAGTTTGCCAGTTGTGCAACTCGGGTAATAAATTACCTATTGGAATGTGTCCTGACACTGTGTATGTATTTCGCAATACAGTACTTGTGAATATTTGAGAATCTGGTATCATAAATTTCTTATCTGATTTTGTAATTTTACAAGATTTCAAAAGAAAACAATATTTAAATGTTCGTAGTCAGAAGGTCAACCATTTGCCGTTCAAAGCAACCAACTGAAAAAAATAAAAAGGGAAAGAAACAGATCAGCTCTTTTTAAATATACAGTTTCTTCGGATTAAAGGTTAAACTTTTAGTACCTAATCAACTTATTTAATGTAATTTAGGCTTTTATTTATTTAGTTGTTTTTTTCTTATCCGGTATGTTCAGCTGTTCAGCACTTTTGCTAATCTTTTATTTTATCATTGCGTTTACCCATAATTTTACTATGCATAGGTTTATCTATATATATATATATATATACTTGGATTTTGCTTCCTAACTTTATATATTTTTCTTATTTATTTCTCTTAAATGTGTTTTTATGCTTCTTAGATGATTGCTGATTTGTAAACACCCGTGAACGGGTCATTAGTCCCGGATTTGATGGTGCGTAAATAAAGTTTATTAGTAAACCAAAAACTCTGCCATATATAGCAGTTATGTGTTGTCTCTTATCTTGTTTCATTGGCTGTAGTACACAGAATTATGTACTTCTTACTTAATTAGTTAACAATTCTATTGCAAGGAACTACACTGGTAAGTGATAACGCAGTAACTAGTACATAAGGTGGTTCATCAATACTATACTATTAAAAAAGCCCATCTATAAGATTAATTATAATTATATTAATAATAATTAAACAATATTAGTTCTTATGCTCTTTACATTTATATAATAAAAAAACTTAGGATTGTATTAAACTAAAAATATTCTAAAATGTAATCCATGAAAAAATAATTAAATCGCCATATAAACATTGCACAACAAATTTTCAAGCAGTATTGACTGTTGTTTGAAGGTTAAGTTATTTTTGGACCTATCCTGCACATTTATGACAAAGAGATGGAATGTACAGCCGGCAGCATGTTTACTCTCTTGTACCAGTCTGTACCGAGACAGCACTATGGAAATGACTACAGATTTATAATATAAGTGATATTCATGAGCACTCTACACACTGACACAGACTGGTACGGAGTTGTTTGAAAAAGACCCAATGAAGTCTCCAACAATGGCCAGATTGTCAATATGTGACTGGTACGATGTTGATCCTGGTCATAAAGATATTTTAGATTGCCAGGTACTACATGGTACCTGTCACATGACCTATAAGACACAAATGGAAGCACAATAGAGTGTAGTGTTACATGGATCGAGCAAGGCTGCGATGGTATGGGAATGACAGTAGCGGTGACGTTTGGTGACATTGGTGTGTGGTACTGACATGTTTATGTAAGACGATCAGTTGGTAATGTGAAAGGTGATAATTCTAGAGGTTTATGGATAGGTAGATGGCATTGTCTGGCTTTTAGAGGGTAGTTAACTTGGTCAATATTTGTTTGGTGTGTGTGGCATTAACTGCGTAGCAGACAGTTATGGTTAATTATGAGAAGTTAAGTAATAATTAAAGAAGAAAAAAGAGGAACTATTAACGTTTCAAATAATGGTACAGACAACGCTTTTTTAAAATTCAGGTTAGCATAAAACAGTTTGCGTCTCATTTATAGAGTTGCATGGGATTAAGCCGTTGCACATGCTCTTTTTTTCTAATAAAACCGGATAATCGCTCTTTTATACTAGTTGCAAAATGTACTGAACATTAGATTCTTGAGTTAGTCCTTTCCTACCACGTCTACAATCATCATCAATTCTGATTACATAAACACATTACTTATTGACAGCATGTCGCATGATTGTAGAGCGTCTAAAATCCAAGTGTTGCAGCAATCCAGCTGTGTATCTTGTCAACAGGGGTGTAATGGTTAATGAGCTTTTACCAAACATAACAATTCTCAACCAAAGCAGCATTATTCACAGATTTGCCATTCTGAATAAACTGCCTCCAAAGTCACATGGTAATGCCACCAAGATCATGTGATGAAATTATGATTTGGAACTGCAATTTAGGCTATTCATTTTTTAATATCAAATCATATCATATTTATTTCCAACATCATATAACAACAGCAATGCAACACTATGGTTAGTTTGGTATAAATATATAATCAATTAAACTAGTCATTTTATATGTATATATACATATATATAATATATATATACACCTGTATATACTTCAGTGTTAAAATGTATCATATTAATAATTAGTTGGAAACCGAGAGAATTGAAGTGTAAACTTATGTGTAAACTTATGTTTAGTTTCCACGAAACAATCATGATATTATCGCATTAGTTATGATACTAACATAACAGTATTGCAAAAGTCAATCTATCGCAATACTAAAACCACCCCTGATAATCACTGGTAACTGTCGCAATGAACCAATTTTGGGGTCAAAACAGAGTTAACCTTTTTTGTGATACTATTTAAAATAGTATAGGACCTAGATTGCAGGAAAATGGTGATATCTGAAAAAGTTTAAACCAAATTCATATTAGGTGGGCTGAGTCTGAGCTTCAGCACAAGTCCGATGTCGTATCTTGACATTGGAAGACAGGTGTGGGGGGGAGCTGTTGAAGATTTTTTGCCAGAGCTTCACCATCACTCTACTCTGTCGCCACTCCACTGTCTGATCAGGAGATGGGGGGTATATATTTTGCGGCGACACTCATAATTTTTCAGAACGTCTGGGGGGGGCACTTTCAAATCATAGTGTGGCATGCCACTCTAGCGCAGGCATGTCTTCCCACAGTTATCCCATCTCTGTTGTGGTCTTGTCTTTCAACCATACCATCTAAGGACATCTGTTGTCATTGCAAGGCATTCCCTTTGATTACATCAAAAGGCTTATTGCCTGTTCCATTGGTAACCAATAGGTGAATCAATACCAGGGTATGTAATTGTTCATTATTACTAAATACTAGTAGTAGAGGCCAACTACTGTCCTGGTACACAATGTCTGTCTTAGCTGCTTCAAGTCAGTAGATTGCCAGCCTGAAGGGTACAGGCCCATTGGTGGCCATGTCATATCAATGTTTTATCAGATTATGAGAAAATTGCACCATTGAAAAACCTAACATTTCTTCACAACTGCAGCCATGGTATCATTGATAGTGTGAGCAAAATTCATCAAAATCACATACCTCTTTTAAAATGCATGCATGCAAGGTGCCCATCAATATTTATGCAATCACTGAAACTGCACATCTGTGAGAACAATCAAATGTGGAGAATTACAGGAATAAAAAGGGTGGATGACTTGGAGGAACTGATGCAGTTGAGTTCAGAAGAAGAACAACAAGAAGACAGATGTTGCATATAACTGTGTATGAGGAATATGTGGTGCAGGTCAAAGCAGGCCGCGACCATCAAGGCAGGCCGCGACCATCAAGGCAGGCTGCGACCATCAAGGCAGGCCGCGACCATCAAGAAAGTGGTGGTGGTGAAAAAGCATGGCTGCAGGAAAAGCGACATATTGCACACCACCATACATGTCAGTGAATATTGGGTGGCTGAGGCTTACCAAAACCTTTCAACTGCACTCCATTGAGGCTCACTACAAATCCAACTGCACCCACCTTGTAGCTCACCAAAAAAGTCCAACTTCACCCCTTTGCCCAAATATTGGGGAGGCTAAGCCTTTCGTCAGCCCTCCTCAAAACCGATAGAGATTGAGCCCCCTTTCCAAGCTCTGTGGTTCCGATGCCTTTGTATATAAAATGGGAAAACAATATAATTACACACGCGCGCGCGCACATACACACACACACCATACACACACACACACACACACACACACACACACACACACACACACACCGAGGTAGAAGAATAACAAGAACAAAAAGGTTAGACAGAAGAAGGATGAATGACCTGAGAAAGAGGTTGGAATGGAGAGAGGGAACTATAGATAGGAAACTTTGGAAAGAAAAACACAGCGAGTGGTTCGGCATTACTGTACCTGAACCTCAGCCCTGTACAGCAGGGAACAAGGAGGAGAGCAACAACACATATATATATAATATATATGTATATATTCATAAGATGACAACACCAGCTTGATTACTGTGATTGTTGGGCCTTCAAATGTTTTGTCAGGCCCGGACCATTTTCGTGTTACAGGCCCGGTTGGCCCTTAATGTTTTAAGCCTGATGTTGAGTGCTGCTAGTGTCTGTTAGCAACTGTGCAATCAGTCAGGCCAGTTGCCTTCCAGATCTTTTTGTGTGATCACATTCTGATACCAATTCTGTGTATACTGGGCCTTCTGCCCTTGGTCATCTGCCCATAGAAGATGGTCTTTGGGAGGTGGCCACTGGGCATCTGGTGCATATGTCCAAGCGATCGTAGACGTCTATGTATGATCATATTGTCACATACACATCGCTGATCTCTCTCTCTTTCTCCGCAGGCCACATTTGAGGTGCAGAAAGATGCCCTCCAGGCAGGTCAAAAGGTCATCATCATTGACGACCTCCTTGCTACGGGAGGTAAGAGACAAGAGGGAACTGTTCCACTGACATCCTTATGAGCTCATTAACCTGATTTTGCTCTTTAAAATTTATTTCACTTCTCGGTAGTCAGTGACCTTATAAACTGAAAACTGTCAACACTAGGACGTGCTACCAGGGCATATTCATTAGTGTGCCATAGAAATAATGTCCTTGGTGATATGGCGGTGGCTTTTTGCATTTTGGAAAGCTCTTAAAATTTAACAGTGGATTCTGTTTAATGATTGGTTTTCCTTATGAGCACGTTATGTTAGTAAAATTTCCCATAGTCTATATACACAGTGTCAGTGCATCATGACATAGTCTATATACACAGTGTCAGTGCATCATGACATAGTCTATATATACAGTGTCAGTGCATCATGACATAGTCTATATATACAGTGTCAGTGCATCATGACATAGTCTATATACAGTGTCAGTGCATCATGACATAGTCTATATATACAGTGTCAGTGCATCATGACATAGTCTATATATACAGTGTCAGTGCATCATGACATAGTCTATATATACAGTGTCAGTGCATCATGACATAGTCTATATATACAGTGTCAGTGCATCATCATGACATAGATTGTTGTTAAATGTAATTATAATGTATAAAATATACAGCAGTATCGAGTGATCTCTCTTCTGGGTCATTAATTGTCTCTTTGATTTCTCCATATGGCCAGTGTAAGGGTATTACTGTGACCATCTAAAACTCAATGTGCATGGTATTATTAAATTCTAGCTCTCTTGTGATATGTGTTTTACCAATTTTATTACAGACAAGTGACTATGCAATGTGTTCCTATTTAGGAAGTATCCATGTTTTTTCTGTGCAACTTACCGAGTCCACATAGGCTGTAACTTTAAGTCTTTAAAATTACTACTGGTATATGTTACACTGGCTGTCTGAAAATAAATTTTGATTTCCATTGCAGGGACAATGGCTGCTGCGTGTCAGCTGATCAAACAGCTGAAGTGTGATATCGTCGAATGTGTTGTTGCGATTGAACTGACAGACTTGAAAGGTCGAGACAAATTAACAGACAAACTCTTCTCTCTCACGTCATACAGTGGCGAGTAGAAGGAGATAGTAAGAAGTACATATCAACAAGGTATTACCGGGCATATCATTGATATCAGGTGATGATCTAGGGCTCCAGATTGATTCTGATGATGTCATTTATCTGCAGCTGTTACAAATTAAGTATTAAAGGACGCAAATTGATTGCATCTAATAAGTCTATTTCCTGCTGTTTATGATATATATATATACACAATATGTCATACATTATTATAATTACATTATATATAATTGATATGAATTGATGGTATCCAATGTACAGAATGTTATGTCACTTCGTTACTCAGTATTATGTTATTGATGCTACTGTGAAGTTGACTGTAGCCAGTATCTATATTTACCGTACAATCTCACCACCATAGTGAACAGCAGACCTTTTCACTAACAAATCCAATTTTGCTACTTAAACTTGATTTTGCTTCTTCACAGTGATCAAGTAAATTGAACACTGTCAGTATCAGGATATGCCACAGGGACACATTTGACAGTGTGTGTCGTGGAAATAGTGTCCTCTGTGATATGGCAACTGGCTTTTTGAAGTTTTGTAAAGTTCCTTTAATTTACCTGGGTAACAATGGATTCTGTCTAATGATGGATTTTCTTTTGAGGTCATTACCTTAGTGAGATGGTCCCCGGGTAGATTCTGTTGTGCACAGGATCTTGATAATCATTGAACAATGCGGAAAATTTTAATGATGACTAATGTAATAAATGTGATTACGCTTTATTTGAAGGTGATCTTATTACGATTGTGATCTCAGGAGAGATGGGGAAAGGAGGGGCATGCCCACATGCTGGTGCATATTTGTTATTGGCGTTATCGCCTGGTAACTAGCAATTGCCTGGTTGAATTATAGTAATAGTAGCAGTAGCAGCAGAGCATAGTCTCAAGAGACAATGCTGATGCGCCCGGTTTTCAGTTTCTGGAAATGTGGCAGCGTCCACTGCGGCTGTGCAGTCCAATTCGGGAGTGACAGTCCCTGCCACAGCCGGAGCAGATGAAACAGGATGACAGTGGTAGTGCTGCTTGTTATTTGTGCCACACCCTTTTCCCAGCTGCATGCTGGCGTCTTGCCGTCAGCCCATCCAATATCTCTGTATACACTGTGAAAGCCAAGCAGTGCGATTTGTGGCCACTGCCCCCAGTCTTCAGAGGTAATGTTGCAGGCCTTCAGGTCGCGATTGCAAACGTCCTTGAATCTGAGGGGTTGGGTGTCCCATTGCCCTCCCACTTACCTTAAATTCTATCAGTTTAGCAAAAATAGTTCATTAGCCATGGTTTGTTATATCTTGGGTGAGCAAACATGCCACATCTTCCCCTACTAGTCTGTATGCTTAACAATTAATAAAAACAGAAAGACAACCTGGTCCACAGAGATATCAGTGGAAGATCTCTGGAAGACCTGCGGCGTACAGTGACCTACATATCAGAAACCGAATTTACAGTCTGAACGAACAAACGCCAAAGAAAAACAGTTGTATCAGCTCTCACATTCCTATGCAAAGTACAGTAAGTTAGTTATCAATTTAAGCTCAGTCTTGTAACTTGATGCAGGTGTGAACTACAAGCCAAAAGGGATGATTTTTTACATCACGTGTTTGTGATGATTGTAGTTTTTGGTTGTGTAGGTAATTTGTATTACATTTGAGTTGTTAAACAATACAAGTATCTTGTTTGTACAATAAACTGATAGTGCTACACAATGTTGTATCATTTGAGTTGTTAAGCAATACAAGTATCTTGTTTGTACAATAAACTGATAGTGCTACACAATGTTGTATCATTTGAGTTGTTAAGCAATACAAGTATCTTGTTTGTACAATAAACTGATAGTGCTACACAATGTTGTATCATTTGAGTTGTTAAGCAATACAAGTATCTTGTTTGTACAATAAACTGATAGTGCTACACAATGTTGTATCATTTGAGTTGTTAAGCAATACAAGTATCTTGTTTGTACAATAAACTGATAGTGCTACACAATGTTGTATCATTTGAGTTGTTAAGCAATACAAGTATCTTGTTTGTACAATAAACTGATAGTGCTACACAATGTTGTATCATTTGAGTTGTTAAGCAATACAAGTATCTTGCTTGTACAATAAACTGATAGTGCTACACAATGTTGTATCATTTACATTGCATTATCATGTAATATATTGAGATGTCTGAATATATGAAAACATGATTTTGTGCAACTTAATATTAAAATGGCATATTTGTTAATTTGACAACTGTTTAAACTTGACTTTACAATTGAACAACATGTAGGAAGGTTCATACATTTTGGCAGAACAGCCAACAGTATTACAACGGTGCTAGTAGCGTGAATATGTTTAAAAATAAAATCGACACACCTTAAAAAGGCGGGATACATGTAGATAAAAAGTATTGGACTCTCGTTAAGCCAAAAGGCTTCCTTGTCCACCTGCCATCCAGAGTAATTTTCTGGATGGCAATCTTGTTAAATCTTGTTAAACTGTAAATGTATAAAAAAATTGAACAAGATATACAGCAGAAGAACTTATCAAGTCACATTAGAATTTCTATAAAAATGACTGCAGTGGCATTGGATTTCAATCAGATATTTGTATTCACTGAAGCACTACAGACATAATGACCAAACAATGTAGCTTCATTAACCAAACGAAACACACAATTAAAACAAGCAGTCTGAATTATACCTTCATAATGTACAGTGTCTGATATTCTTATCAAATTACTGTCTGAGGTATTAGCATTGCAAAGCCACACCTTGTTATACACAAGAACTGGAAAAATGTGAAATAAGATGATGAAAATGGCAAGAAATATAAAAAATAATGAAACCCGAGAAGAATATAGCAATGAGATAAACAATTAGTTAGGCATGTTTCATAGCTTTTTCGCTTTCTTACACAATGCATCAAATGGCTGTATCACACCAAAAGAACTAGTTTGTGTTAGTAGGTCCTATAGTCCAACCCTGGAAGCAACTAGATGCCAATAGTCGATTTTGAAACCTCGCTATCATCTTTACATGCTTTGTAAATACACACATCTAAAATTGTTACCGATGGTATCACCTGTACTGAACAATGATAGTATTACCAGTACTGAACAATGATAGTATTACCAGTACTGAACAATGATAGTATCACCAGTACTGAACAATGCACACATTCAGCGTAATAATATTTTGGAGGAAAACTGTTGCTTTGATAAAAGTGAAAACCATGTTTGTTTACAGTTTCCTTCTGCCTTCTATTTTCTTCTCCTTCAATCTTCTGAACTTGAAATAAAAACTCCCAATTCAGAAGACATTTCCTTCTCACCGTCTTACTCTGGTCTATGTCATGCAAAGCATATTTTAAATTCTGCTTTATAATGTGTAAAAAAGTTGCACTATGAAGAAAAACCTTGTATAAAATATCTAAACGAGTCCTACAAAAAAACCCATGTAACTTACTACATATTTAAAAACCAACAATGTGGTATGTTCTCTGAATATATATATATATATAAACCTCATATCTAATAATGTACATGTCTTATGGAGAACTGCACACATTCCAATAACAGCCATATTTAATCTAACAGTGGAATGCAAAACAGGTAAATCACCTATCAAAGCTAGACTAGATACAGAGACTTTTGGAATGTTGCAGAATGTGTAGGAATGCATCACATTTTAAGCTAGAGTAGCATTCTAATAAAGATAAAAGTTACTAACCTACAGAAAAAATACACAACTAATTACATAACATTTGATGATAATTAAAAACATGAAAGTACTGTTATACACAGGTGTGACATGACAGCATTGCATAATCGATGACATTAATCGCCCTCATATCAACAGTGGTATATGTCTACATCAATCCATGGTGGACGCCCCAAAAAATAAGTAATATTAATCACTATCCAGTGTACAGTACTCGAGCAGCCAGAGACGATATGTTGATATTAGTTTTCCAACAAACTTCATTTCATACACAGACAAGGCAGTTCAATACGTACCTGTTCAAAATGTCAGGTATACGAACTACAGCATTAAACAATGAAACATTTCACTCATTGGTGATTGATGAACATTAATAGTAATCCACAGTGAAAAAAATCACTGGTCTACACAAAGGCAAGTGAAGTTTCATTCCACATGGTTTTACACGGACCCACCGGGGGAGTGATAAAAAACAACAATGGCAAGACATTTTGATTCCGAGATCCACTTCTGATTACAGACACACAAACTGGCTTCTGATTACAAACATTTGCTCTGTTTCTTGAAATAAACCAAATTATATCTAATTCTCGATAGCAGCATTGAAAATAATAAATCATTAATGCATTTTTCTAAAATGAATTTGTCATACTGCAGAAAATTGCCATGTTAAGAGTTACACGCGTTGTCAGCGCGACTATTAGCAGCATGCCACATGTTGGCTTTGTAGAATTTCATCACCGATGCAGTAGCCGATTCGAGAACACTGTTGCCATGGCAGCAAGGACGAGACTGAGAACAAGGCTGATGTGGAGCGATGACGTGGCAGTGTTGTAGTAGGGGCAATACGGGCATTGGAATGACCCACACACCTGGCAGATATGCAGGGTGAATAGACCCCTGGTCGTGTAGATGTTTCGCTGGAACATTCCTGAAGAGAAAACAGAAGGCCGGGTTATATGTGGATAAACAATGTTGCATGATCAATGAGTCAAAGGCTTCCTTGTCCACTTGCCATCCTGGGTTTTGGCTGTGGTTAGCAACCTTGCTGTGTTAAAAAAGAGATCGCCATCCAAATCAACAGACTCATTCACACTACTAGGATTTACACATGCGGTTGAGTTGATATTTAAATATGGTGGTCATTTCTGCTAAACTGGAGATTCTAAAGCTTTAGTCAATTATTTAAATTTAATTAAATAGTTCCTTGCAAGTACTGTGCATGTGTGCGTGCAGACATTGCATATAAACAATTCTGCAACTGATCACGAAAAACCAACAGCGGTAACAGCATTTTTAAAACTATACAATTACAGTAACATGATAATTTCTCTCATCGTTTATGTTCACCCCTTAGAAGACAACGTTCACAAGAAAAATAAATACAAATTGAAGGTGCTGCAATCAAACATGCAGTTTTAAATGGAGATATTTCGGAACAACGGCCCACCTGGTTCGTAGTAGTCATATACCCGTATCTCATGCTGAATGGTCATGTTAGCGACGGGATACCAGCGGTCAGCCCGGAAGTGGACACAGGTCTTCTTAGCATACTCGACCTAGATGGGGAGAGATGGGTCACCAATGACACGATTCATAATACTGCATTTTTATAATGCTTAATAATACCACAGCAGTAATATGCAATAATAACAAAATATGTAATGTAATACTACTAATAATGTAATACTATTTTCTCAGAAATTTCACACCATCCACCCCATCAGGACTAAGCACCCCTCCAAAACTGTGACGCTCAACAACTACACCCCCACGATCAATGGACTGGCCCACAGCATCAGTGTATAGTAAATTCTCTGATACTGAGCTGTCTTGTCTGATTATTTGTGCTACTCCACCACTGTATCATCCAATTGTGTGTGCTACTCCAACACTGTCTCATCCAATTATGTGTGCTACTCCACCACTATCTCATCTTATTATATGTGCTACTCCACCAATGTCTCGTCTGATTATATGTGCTACTCCACCACTGTCTCATCTGATTGTGTGTGCTATTCCACCACTGTCTCATCTGATTATGTGTGCTATTCCACCACTGTCTCATCTGATTATGTGTGCTACTCCACCACTGTCTCATCTGTTTATATGTGCTACTCCACCACTGTCTCATCTGATTATGTGTGCTATACCACCACTGTCTCATCTGTTTATGTGTGCTACTCCACCACTGTCTCATCTGTTTATGTGTGCTACTCCACCACTGTCTCATCTGTTTATGTGTGCTACTCCACCACTGTCTCATCTGATTATGTGTGCTACTCCACCACTGTCTCATCTGTTTATGTGTGCTATTCCACCACTGTCTCATCTGTTTATGTGTGCTATTCCACCAATGTCTCGTCTGTTTATGTGTGCTATTCCACCATTGTCTCGTCTGATTATATGTGCTACTCCACCACTGTCTCATCTGTTTATGTGTGCTACTCCACCACTGTCTCATCTGATTATGTGTGCTATTCCACCACTGTCTCATCTGATTATGTGTGCTATTCCACCACTGTCTCATCTGTTTTTGTGTGCTACTCCACCACTGTCTCATCTGATTATGTGTTCTATTCCACCACTGTCTCATCTGTTTATGTGTGCTACTCCACCACTGTCTCATCTGATTATGTGTGCTATTCCACCACTGTCTCATCTGTTTATGTGTGCTACTCCACCACTGTCTCATCTGATTATATGTGCTACTCCACCACTGTCTCATCTGATTATGTGTGCTATTCCACCACTGTCTCATCTGATTATGTGTGCTATTCCACCACTGTCTCATCTGTTTATGTGTGCTATTCCACCACTGTCTCATCTGTTTATGTGTGCTACTCCACCACTGTCTCATCTGTTTATGTGTGCTACTCTACCACTGTCTCATCTGTTTATGTGTGCTACTCCACCACTGTCTCATCTGATTATGTGTGCTACTCCACCACTGTCTCATCTGATTATGTGTGCTATTCCACCACAGTCTCATCTGTTTATGTGTGCTACTCCACCACTGTCTCATCTGATTATATGTGCTACTCCACCACTGTCTCATCTGATTATGTGTGCTATTCCACCACTGTCTCATCTGATTATGTGTGCTATTCCACCACTGTCTCATCTGTTTATGTATGCTATTCCACCACTGTCTCATCTGTTTATGTGTGCCAACTGTCTCATCTGTTTATGTGTGCTACTCCACCACTGTCTCATCTGATTATATGTGCTACTCCACCACTGTCTCATCTGATTATGTGTGCTACTCCACCACTGTCTCATCTGATTATGTGTGCTATTCCACCACTGTCTCATCTGATTATGTGTGCAACTCCACCACTGTCTCATCTCATTATATGTGCTACTCCACTGCTGTCTCATCTGATTATGTGTGCTACTCCACTACTGTCTCGTCTGATTATATGTGCTACTCCACCATTGTCTCATCTGATTGTGTGCTCCTCCACCACGGTCTCATCTGATTATATGTGCTACTCCATCACTGTCTCGTCTGATTATATGTGCTGCTCCACCACTATCTCATCTGATTATGTGTGCTGCTCCACCACTGTCTCATCTGATTATGTGTGCTACTTCACCACTATCTCGTCTGATTATATGTGCTACTCCATCACTGTCTCGTCTGATTATATGTGCTACTCCACCGCTGTCTCATCTGATTATGTGTGCTACTCCACCACGGTCTCATCTGATTATATGTGCTACTCCACCACTGTCTCGTCTGATTATATGTGCTACTCCACCACTGTCTCATCTGATTATGTGTGCTACTCCACCACGGTCTCATCTGATTATATGTGCTACTCCATCAGTCTCGTCTGTTTATATGTGCTGCTCCACCACGGTCTCATCTGATTATGTGTGCTACTCCACCACTGTCTCATCTGATTATGTGTACTACTCCACCACGGTCTCATCTGATTATGTGTGCTACTCCACCACTGTCTTGTCTGATTATGTGTGCTACTCCACCACAGTTTCATCTGATTATGTGTGCTACTCCGCCACTGTCTCATACAATTATGTGTGCTACTCTGCCACTGTCTCATTTGATTCCAGTTGCAGATGCAATTCCTAAAGATACCATTTTATGTAAATAATGAATTTCTAGTATACATACGTAGTCCAGGTAGAAGACGATCTTCTTTGAATAGTAGAAGGCGCGTCGCAGAGTAGGAACCTCTCCTGATTGCACGTACAGTCGGAGGTCATCGTTCATGATGACGTAGCCTGTGGGCAGCTCGACCTCAAGGACAGTCAGTCCCGTCGTCATACTGATGTCATTCCGCATCCAGCTGCAGGTAACAACAAAACATATTTTATTGGCAGTTCAACCTCAAGGACAGCCAGTCTCCCAGATGTAATGTAAATGTAAAGCTATGCACCTTGTTTTATTGAATCGACAGCACAGGTTACACACACACAACACATTTGGACATCAAAGAATCAGATTTGTGAGGTGTTAAGCCAACTGAGGAAGCGGCTTTAAGCCATACTTGCCTGGTGCAAACATCCATCTCCATGATGGAGAAATTGCGGCCGTACAGATGCTTGTTGTCTATGTCTATAGCGTAGAATGCTGCTGACCCATTTGGCTTTGGCGCTTGAAACTCTGGCCACTCAACGTTCACCTTCGTCTGCATCTGAAGACATTAGCACCAAACTGTCAGTCATCACGGCCAGTGATAATACACTGGCCTCTCCACATATCTTTGCAATTTTTGCAAAATTGCTGATGCTTTGTCACATGTTGTAGGGTTGTACTTGTGGCCAATTTATTTAGAGCCTATGTCATAACTTCCAAATCATACATGCTGATCCTAATCCACAACTAGATTGGTTTATAAAATACACACTGTTAATCTTGAGTTATGCCTGATTTGTAGATTTTATCAGATATCAATATCTGTCACAATATCACAAACATAGTAGATGGTCTATCAGCATGGGCTGCATGGCACACTTGATCTAGAGACAGAATGACGACCACAGTTCTTTAACAAAACCTCAGAATACAAGTGGACACGACAGCCTTTGACTTAACAAGAGTTTAACATTTTTCAATCTTGTGAAACCCAGCCTTCTGAGATATTTGTAGACATTGTTTTTAAATGCTGTTAGTCTCTAAAGGTAAGTTCTTATATAGCGCAGTATCCAGTCCTCAGGATTGCTCAAAGCACTTTACTCCCAGGCAGACCTGTTCAATCGAACACCATCTCGACTTCTCTGGGAAGCATTCAGCCATGCTGCAATTAATGCGCGAAGACTTTTCGTACACAAAGATCCACCACTATCTGTAGCCAGGTACTCATTCATACAGCTGAGTGAACTGGAGCAATGTAGAGTGAACAAACTTGCCCAAGGTTTGACATTGCTGTACAGGATTCGAACCTGGGTTCTCTCGGTCGAGAGTCCAAAGTTCTAGCCACTGCACCACCACAATCAGAATTTAATTTGTCTGACATGAATTGTTATGGAAGAAGTCGTACCTGCATGATTGCTGTGCCTGTTCCTCCAACCTGAGCCTTCACCTGACCAAACACCCTGGGTATCTGAAACATGTGGTCAGTCTTGTCCAGATCTTGTCCCGTTCTGTCTCACCAATCTTCATATTTGCTTATACTCTCCAGTCAATAACAATTTCTTGTTGCTCAATATTTTATAAAATTAATGCATACATAACTTATATAAATGTTCTACAGATCAATACACATCTGTACACACACATATGTACACACACACACATGTACACACACATGTACACACACATTTACACACTCATGTACATACTCACATGTATGTACATTAGTGTACATACAGATACACCTACGTGTGTGTGTGTTGTATCGTGTGTGTGTGCGTGTGTGGTATGTGTGAATGTGTGTGGTGTATGTGTGAATGTGTGTGTGTTTGTGTGTGTATGTGTGAATGTGTGTGGTGTATGTGTGAAAGTGTGTGTGTTTGTATGTGTGTGGTGTATGTGTGAATGTGTGTGGTGTGTGGTGTATGTGTGAATGTGTGTGGTGTATGTGTGAATGTGTGTGTGGTGTATGTGTGAATGCGTGTGGTGTGTGGTGTATGTGTGAATGCGTGTGGTGTGTGGTGTATGTGTGAATGTGTGTGTGTTTGTGTGTGTATGTGTGAATGTGTGTGGTGTATGTGTGAATGTGTGTGTGTGTTTGTGAATATTTGTGGTGTATGTGTAAATATGTGTGTATGTGTGTTTGAGTGTGTGTGTGGTGTGTTGCATGGTGTGTGTGTGTATGTGTCAGTGTGTGAGTATGTGTGTGCTTGTGTGCGTATGTGTTTGCATGTCTAAGAGTATGTGTGAGTGTTTATGAGTGTGTATGTGCGCACGCATGCATACGTGTGTGCGTTCATGCATGTGCATGCATGATAACAAGTGCGTGCTCCATCTCCGCCAGCCTGTCTCTTCTGTCCTCTCACCTTCACTCTCTGTGCTGTCATCCAGTTGTTCTTGTTTAGTTTGACGGTCCTCTTCCACGATGCCGTTGCAGTCGACCGTAGTTGCACATGCATATCATAGATGGCGCGGTTCGTGTCTCTCTGCCCATACTCTGACAGTGCTTGCAGGGCGACCAGTGAGTCCTACACAGAGACAGACACTTGGATTAGATAACAAGAAATAAACTTACTTTGGAGCAAAATGTTGTAACATATGCGATGTGTTGACCCGTCTACTGCGGATCTTGTTCACGCACTGATGTCATGTAGAAGGGTTGAAAGCATAAGGTCGCAGGTTTCAAAATTTTGCTCCAAAGCAAGTTTATTTCTTGTTGTCGAATGGAATCTTGGAGCCATGAACAATATATTTCATATCGTTAGACACTTGGATATTATCTCATCTTTGTTACCAAAATAATAAGTTTGCTATATTGAATAGATTTCTGATTAAAACATTTGAATACCACAAATGTGCTGTAACTATATAAATGGTAGACAAATGGGAATTTGGAGAAAAAAGAATTAAAAATCTCATTGTTATTTTGTTTCAGCTGGTAGCTTTGCAAGAGTTGCTTTATCATAATATCTGACAAATGTTGGTCAGATCTTTGATAACAATATTTAAATGTTTAGAATTGCACAATAATGTGGGATAGTCAAAAACTGCTAATTAATTTAAATGTACACAGGTTTTCTTTACTTCCACATACTTGGTTAATTTCCAAAGTGTTGGCATTATGAACTCATTTCATGAGAGGTGTCGTCAGGGATCAGTTGGACATTGAGTGAAGCTTCCATTGACTTCAGTAAATAATCACCTTTATCAGTTGGAACAACTGAAGACTATCAGTCTTTAAGGTTGTTTCATTCATATAACACAGCTTTGTATGAATCCAAATTTACCACCATATCTAATATAATATTGGCCTAAAATATAATTGTCTCTCTAGTCTTGACATATAAAGTCTAAATTAGGGCACTCTTGGTTATATAAAACAGCCCCCCCAAGTTAGAGGCTTGTGAACCTGGAGAAAAATAAAATCAATTGGAAAAATGTATCTATCTAAAAAATCCAATAAATAAACAAGGTAAAGACACTAATGACTTTTTAACTGTTGAACATTCTTCACTTCTATGCAAATGAGTTCTTTTAGACATATCCAATATGTGAACTTTTATCTTGTAGAGGCTTTTGTTGGTGTAGCACACTAACTTCTGCAGCACGTGTGATGTATCTTAGACTGGGAGGGAACAAAAATAGTGGCCAACTATTAGGGAGCCAACAGAAGAACACAACAAATTAAAGAAGCCATATGGATCAGAAAGGCCAGACACCAATCAACTGAGACGAGGGGAGTTAGGTCACATGTACTGAAGAAGTTGGTGTATTACACCGACGAAAGCCTCTACAAGGTCAAAGTTCACCTATTGGATATGTTTAAAAGAACTCATTTGCATACACTAATGACTGCAGCGAGGCACTGACCCTTGTAGCGCTGAATCCTCCGACGTAGTTGCGCATCGTTTGCAGCCACTTCATAATTGGTTTCGAATCTTCCAGCATGGAGTTACGCAGGTAGACCATGAGACCGTAAGAGGTCGCCTCGATCGCCCTCCCCTCGAACGGGTAGATAAGGCGGGGGTAGAGGAAGGGAACAGTGTTGTGAATGCGAGTCGGGTTATCCGGAATCGGTATCGAGGACCAGTAGGTGTACTCGGCTGTCAGAAAGGGGGCCAACGGTTAATGTGAAGTTATCCTGATTTGTCCAGATTTATTGACAGTTCTACTGTTTCTTATCTGTGTTAGATAAATAGTGATCAAGATGGTACATGTGTGTGCATGTATACCATTATTTACTGTGTATATATTCATATACATATGTAACCCATCTTAACAAAATGAGTTGCATGCCGGAAATTTTTTATATCGAGTTATTAGTAGCGTTGGAAAGATCGGAATCTCTGCTTTCACTTGATGTATCATGTAAGACAATATCTTAATTCTAACTGAAGTTATGGCTTAACAAATACATGTGTTGTAAAAACCTTCAAACCCATAAAACGGCCGTCAAAGTTGATGCAAAATATTCGTTATGTTTCATGAAATGTACCTTAGTTACCCTGTACATATCTTGCTAAACGTTGGATTACTCGAAGATAATGTCATTCTCAAGACGTTCTGTTAATATGAATACATCTTTGTTAGAAAAAAATTGCAGATCAATTAATTTATTATATAACTACCACCATTTTTAAGAAAAGCGAAAAACTGCACTACTATTATACCTTTGTTAGCAAGGGCACATCTGGCTGACATTTTGGTAACTTACAGATAATGGCATTCTCGTGATATCCTATTAAAATGAAAACTAATCTTTTTTTTAAATATTTAACAATACAAATAATTGCTATGTAATTACCACCCTTGTTATGAAAAACGAAAACCTGCAGCACTATTATACCTTAGTTAGCATGGACATATCTGGCTGAAATTTGGAACACTTGAAGACAATGGCACTCTCGTGACATTCAATTACTATGAAAACAAATCTTTGTTAGAAATAATTAGCAATAACATTAATTACCGCCACTGTTAACAAAAACCTGTACCACCGTTATGCCTTAGTTAGCATATCTGGCTGAAATTTTGACGACTTGAAGGCAGTGGCATTCTCATGATATTCTGTTAATAAGAAAACAAGATCTTTGTTAGAAAATAATTGCTTGTATAATAACATTGTTAAGAAAAGTGAAGACTGGCAACACTATTACACCAATGTATACGTCATTTTTAGAGACAATTGTCATTAGTATCTGTAACACAGGTGGGCCAGTAAGAATGTTATAATTATTTTTATAAAAAACAACTTATTTAAATGTATGAAAACATGTATATATGCTGAAAGTTGTTTTCTCTTCACAGCAAGCACCAGAACAAACTATCGTATTTAACAACTTTTATACTAAACAACAACATAATTACATAACAGATCAGTAAAAATATCCAGGTCAAGCGTCCCTTCCAGAGTGGCCACGTCCTCGCTTGCGTGGTGTTGACACGGGTGCAGGTGATGAAGATGGCTGATGGACTCAACGCCCTCGTCCACTGCCTCGTCTCCTATGTCTTCGTCCGCCTCGCTTCCATCCGTCAAGACTTCCAAAAAATACTCCTCGATCAAACTGTCAATCTGTGCACGATCACTTCCATCCGAATTTAACAGCTTCGTCACGTTAAACGCCATTCTTCGCGTCTTCTTAATTATTATCTGAGTCAGCAGTGACGCGGTGGAAATACACGGTGCGCATGTGTGTGTTTACAGATTATGTAAATGACGCATCTCTGAACCAATGAGAATAGCTGCCTGGGTCATGCAGTTGCTGTTGCTACCGCGTGATCCGAATTGTTTACACAGCTGGCCTAAACAGGGGGCGTCTACCAAGCTCTCTGGAGGTCACAGAATGTAGTTATTAGCATATTTATGCCCATAAATGGGAAGATAACGTGTCAAGCTTCGTGGTGATATCTGATATGTTAGGAGCATCCCAAAATTAGCGGCTGCGAACGCGCGCAATTACTGGCATTTTCGGTTTTGTTTTAAGGAAGTCGAGCGGAACAGTTTGCACAGCTCTACAAAAATCGTTTTAAAATACACAAAACAGAGTTAATTAGAGGGTAGCTAGAGTAGCAATCGATAAAACGAATACCAAAGAATAATTATCAGGGGAAATCTCAAAATCGGCATTTACAGAAAATCAGTTTTGCCGACATCCGACTCATTTCGTTAAGATGGGTCACATATGTGTGTGTGTAAGATGGGAAGATTATATAATGATGTATATATATATCATTATATGTCCCAAAGACGGCTTGATTGTTGGGCCTTCTAATATCTATTGCTAAGCCCGCAACATTTTTCGGTTACAAGCCGGTAGGACCCCTTAACATTTTAAGGCTTATGCAGCACACTGCTTTTAATACATATATAAGATGTTTGCTCTGTTTTGCGAACCAATGTTGACAGGCATAACTTTGGTTCAGCATTCTATATAAGCAGCAACCTATAAGTGTGGCGTAGCTACTGTGTCGCCATCTTGCCAAACAAGTACTACCTTCTGTGTTCAGTGAATAAACATTCTGTTTACGTTACCTTACCGAGTGTATTTGGAATATTATAGCCAAACTTTGGACGTTACTAACTGGCATAAAATAAATTATATCACAATGAGAGCAGTAGCAATGATAAAACACTTAACATGTTGAGGAGGTTGGAGACTTGGAGTAAAAGACAGTCTTAAGAAGAAGCTGGTGAGGAGTCGACTGAGGTGGGCTGGGCATGTGGAGAGAATGGGAGGAGAACGGCTGGCAACGACAGCAGATGGCCGGAGAGTGGAGGGGAAAAGGAGGTGAGGAAGACCTAGACTGCGATGGGAGGATTGTGTAAACAGAAACTTGGAAGGATTGGGAGAGGAGTGGAGAACGAGAGCAAAACATAGAGGGGAATGGAGACAGTTGTCGGAGAGAGCTGTGTAAGATCAGTGAGGGAAAAGAAGAAGAAAAGATAACCAAATTCGAGGAACGGAATCGAGGTCAGCCTCACCCCCGATGACAGGGAATCAAGATAACAACAAACGTATGATACCAGTCACTCACTCGTTATCTTGATCTTTGTCAGCATGCTGAAGGCTTCAGTGCTTGTGCTGGCCGTTGCTGTGGTGAGGGCATATGTCACAAGGGCCGTCTGATATGGATCCTTCAGTTTAGGCAGGAATTCGTTAATGTAGCGAATCGCATTGCCAATGGACTCCGCCACAGCTGTCTGCGCCGTCTGGTGGCAAACATTGCTTACATTAGAACTCTCATGCAGTGGAGGTAAGACTAGATGTATTTCCTGTCAGTGGAGTTAGTTGAGAAGAAACAATGAACAGCAAAGAGTTGTTTCAGTGGACTGTGGCTCTAGTTTACTAAGTCTGATGAAAGGAACATCTTTACATGTAAGAAATGACGGTTATAAAAAACATTATCAGTTTTACATGGCTGTGTGTGTGAAGAAAATTGTTTTCACAAAATATAAAATCATGCTTGTGCAAAAGTAAAAAATATATAGTTTTCATAGATTCCCCTTGCAATGGACTGAATAGTGAAAGTTTGGGAATCCAAAACAATATCTTACCCTGAAATGTCCTAGAAACAATAACTTACCCCTGTGATGCCTTAGAAACAATAACTTACCCCTGTGATGCCTTAGAAACAATAACGTACCCTAGTGATGCCCTAGAAAAAAATAACTTACCCCTGTGATGCCCTAGAAACAATAACGTACCCCTGTGATGCCCTATAGTTACAATAACGTACCCTTGTGATGCCCTAGATACAATAACTTACCCCTGTGATTCCCTAGAAATAATAACTTACCCCTGTGATGTCCTAGAAACAATAACGTACCCCTGTGATGCCCGGGATACAATAACGTACCCCTGTGATGCCCGGGATACAATAACTTACCCCTGTGATGCCCTACAACCAATACTGTACCCCTGTGATGCCCAAGAAACAATAATGTATCCCTGTGATGCCCTAGAAACAATAACTTACCCATGTGATGTCCTAGATACAATAACGAACCCCTGTGATGCCCTTGAAACAATAACGTACCCCTGTGATGCTCTTGGCAATTGAGAGAGCGGCGAGAACGTGAGCAGTGAGAGACACAGTGGGCACGACTTCAACTCCGTTGATGATGGTCTTGTTATCCTGGAAGCAATTCAATAGAAAGTCTATGTACTGCATGTCCCACATATATTACACAACAAAATAATGGTCATCATAAGTTAGTTGAACACAGTTAAACATTCAGAAGATGTCAATTAATTACATCATTACCACTGTATATATAACGGTAGACCACATTTTTAATCACACAATAAATTATATCCATGACATTTTATATAAAGTTGAAAACTTGCAATATTGAAGAGGCTAATCTTAAATGAAGAAGACCATGAAATATCATGGTATTTTGCATAAGTATATAGTTTAATATTACAAATGGAATTGCAAAATAAAGGTGCACTTTTTAGCTGAATTACAAGTTTTTACCACTTCCTTTCTGGTGAAAATTCTTTAAGAGAACTTTCTTGTAGAAAATAACATTTCAAAACACATCTCAGAAGAAACCGTAAATTCTTGCAATTAATACACATAGTAATAATTATTAACTTCTATAATGTGTTTACATTAGCAAAATACAGCAGGAACTTTATCAAAACAATTACTCTGATAATGTCACATTAATATTGCAAAAAAGTGTGTGCAAAAACTTATCGCCCATAGTTGTATTTGTGTAAAACAGACATCGCCACACACCCTCATCTTGCGGTCGTACATGGGCGCCAGATCCCAGAATGCACCAGTGACGTTATCCTGTTGTTTTGTGAGCCAGATGGCGACACGGTTGCGTACTTCGACTGGGATGAAGAGTCCGGTGTCTCTCCAGTCCGCCTCGTCAGCGTCCTCCAAGGTCTGAAGGGCAATCGCCGACAACCTGAAAACAAGGATCTGACTTCAGTATATGAAACAGTTACGAATAAATCTACTAGCGATGGATTTTCTTCTTCCAAAATATGACTAACATAATTTTGTTGCTGATTCTGTTGTAGTTGTTTGAGAATGAGACCTCCGCTCAGCGAGTCCATAACAGGTTTTTTAATTTCCCTGCAAGTGATCTTTTACTTCCCCTGCCATAGACACAGGGTAGAAGAGACCAATGACTTATATGACATATCTCTTCTGCGGCTGAACCAGTACCGAACCACTACTCAGCCGTCACCAGGATTCGAACGAACGACAGTCCAGCAGTCTAACCACTCAACCACTGCGCCCCACACTGGAGTATAATTATGCTGAAAATTTTAATATGGTGCTTCTAGAAGTGCCAACTATACCAATGTGGCAGCAGATATATTCATTTTTTTAAATATTTGTTACATAATCTACTGATCTACCATTTTGGAGCCAAATTCTACTGCAAAAATGCAAGGTGAAAAGTTAAATTAAATTTACTCATTACAAATCAAATATTAATACAGCAGAAAATGAACCAGAAAACAATGGCTGTAATTTTCTGTGGACTGATAAGAGTCAAATTCCTGTATTACTCACCAGGTGCTCGGTGTATGACTTTGGTAGTCTCGGAACATGCTGAATGATCCATCAGGATTCATGTAGCCCAGAACTCTCTGTAGGTCTACGCGTGATAAAAACAACATTGTCTTTCTCTAAGTTTATATAACCTTATGTTATCTCCTTTGTAGGTCAATATATATATATATATATATATACAAAATATATATTTGCTTGTACATGTATGTAGAGCATCACACAACGTATGTACATATATGTAAATTATAGACACATAATATATACGCACATACATACACATGCGCGCACACACACTCTCACAAACACACTAGCTACTACATGTTTTTAAAGAAGCCCAAACACAATATATTTTCTGGTAATACTATTAATCAAAAATTATGTAGCGCTTCAATGCTTTTAAAATAAAATGCTCTAGGATGCTTTACATAGAACTGCTTAAAAAATTAAGTAAAACCGTTAAGTACAATATTAATAAAAAACAGTGTAAAATGGACTGATTTAGACATCACAGATAAAAAAAGTATATACATAAAATTATAACTGTAGTGCACAACTATGTAAACACATGAATAAAATATTATTATGTGGTACACAGACTTTACCAAAAACACACTGTATAATCGCTTCAAAAATGATCCAAAGTGACCGAGTAAAGTGTTCTCACCGAGGTTCATGTGTTTTAGTGTGGCCTTGCGGACAGTTGTGTTGAGTTGGTCGGTGGTCTTCAGGAACTTGAGGTAGTAGAGGTTCACGCCAAAGTTGTAGAGTGCCTGCTCGCACGAACCGTACGGCTTGTGCAGCTGGTTCTCTGCCGTCAAATGCTCCTCGAAGAATCCCGGGCCAACCACGTCACCTACAACACACCACGAGTCAATAAACGGTATTTGTTCTGTTAAACATTACAAATTATATACAGTGTGCTTAACAAATATTTGAGACACAAAATATGTCAACTGTTGTGTTTCAATAAGAATACAGGGGTGTATACACATTTTCTGTGGTTTCTAGGTACAGCCATCTCAGCAAACGTGACTGGCAAGCAGCTTATACATCCACATGAGCAAAAGGACCCCTGAACACTGCAAAGTCTGGTCATTTAGGCGGATCTTTTGATATTTTGTTCATCACTGAGCTTTGAATCTAGCGTGAAATTGGTAGAAATTGAAACACAATGATGGATTCAACAGTCAAGGTTGACATTGGAGATCACTGCCAGTGTCAGACGCTGCTAAGAGTGGGGGTGTATGTACATTTAGTACAATGACTATGATATGTAACCTGCCACAACAAGGGGGTGATAAGTTGCAAAATGGTGAAATTCAGTTTTGTGTCTTTTTATTCCTCAGATCACAAGCTTTAAAACGATACCTCATTTGTTTAAATACCTTCAGTAGTTTTTGATTTATTACTAAAATTGAAGCAAACGTTTTTAATCCGTGGTTCATGAATACATGTATTTTATTTGTTTTGGATCGATTGTCGAGCAAAATAAACTGGATACTGAAAGATGAGATCGTCAGGTGTGCATTTCTGCCTAAACCACAGAATTGATGGATCATGACCCAGTCTGCTATTTTTGGCTGGTGTGCACAATATGCCTGTGTGACTCAATACTCAGATCGCCAGGTTTGCATTTCTGCCTAAACCACAGAATTGATGGATCATGACCAGCCTGCTATTTTTGGCTGGTGTGCACAATATGCCTGTGTGACTCAATACTCAGATCGCCAGGTTTGCATTTCTGCCTAAACCACAGAATTGATGGATCATGACCAGCCTGCTATTTTTGGCTGGTGTGCACAATATGCCTGTGTGACTCAATACTCAGATCGCCAGGTTTGCATTTCTGCCTAAACCACAGAATTGATGGATCATGACCAGCCTGCTATTTTTGGCTGGTGTGCACAATATGCCTGTGTGACTCAATACTCAGATCGCCAGGTTTGCATTTCTGCCTAAGCCATAGAATTGATGGATCATGACCCAGTCTGCTATTTTTGGCTGGTGTGCACAATAAGCCTGTATGACTCAATACTCAGATCGCCGTGGCGAAACACATATCGCAACATGAAACTATTTAGTATAAGCTTATCCCCACACATGGAGCAACAATTCAAAGGCAGCAGTTATCACCACTGCATAATTTCGATCCCAAACTAATTTCCCTGATTGAATTTTTCTGCTTTCGCCAATTACGGAATTGCGCGCAGCCGATAATAGTGTCATGATAAATCGAACCAAACCTCCCACAGACTACCCACTGCACATACCGACTAATGTGATGATTGATTCGGCTGAGCCAGGCACATACAGGTGGCGCCGCTGTTCTGGGTAAACAAACTGCTCTGGAACAGGAATCTCAAACTCCGGGATGAGTTGGAAGCCGGAGGAAGTTAAATCAATCAGGTATGGCGTGTTGTAGTAGTTGGTCACACCATCGTACTGGATAGAAACAAACACACAGTCTGGAAACATCACATCAGACTAATGTAGTGGATAGAAACAAATGTACAGTCTGAAGACATCAAATCAGACTGACATAATGGACAGAAACAAATGTACAGCATCATAGTCAGCATGTACAGGACCAAATACGCAGTGTGAAGTCTTTTTATCAGACAAGTACAGATTTTGTTTATGAATCGTGAAAACAAGGTACTGACCCAATGAACCGGACTGCAGCTGTATTTCATGTGTTGCTAAGCACCGTTTCATTGTCAGTCAGTAGTTTTGTGCAGTGCATGACTTAAACATTATTTACTCTCTTGATACCATGAAGTATGTATATGTCGATATACTTACAACTACATTGATGGAGCGAGTAACGGTGTCGCGACCCATGAATGACGTTGCACTGACTGTCACCTTCGTGTCACCTGTTCGCAGTGGCAACACAGGCATGAAGATAGTCTTCATCTCACCTGCGTCCACCTGGTGGCAAACAATGACACTACAAGGTATGTCTCTGGTAACGATATGAAAAGGAATTTTTACAATGTACACACCTGCATGCAGATGGTTTCTAGATCAGTGATGCCAGTGTCAATAAAGGGTGTTTGAAAGTGTCCTGCACTCGAATCTCTTTCCGATCAAACCATCTATGTTGTTGGGAAGTGAGTCGAGATTGGGGCGCTTGCAATTAACACTCTCCAAAATAAAAGTACTTCTTTAATGCATAAATATGTAAATACACAATATGATATATTAACTATAAAACTTTATGAAAAGAAACAGTGATTACGTTTTAGGTGTGTGTGTGTGTGTGTGTGTGTGTGTGTGTGTGTGTGTGTGTGTGTGCTTGTGTGTGTGTGTGTGTCCTTGTGTGTGTGCTTGTGTGTGTGTGTGTGTGCTTGTGTGTGTGTGCTTGTGTGTGTGCTTGTGTGTGCGTCCATGTGTGTTTTGTTTGTGTATGTGTGTGCGTGTGTGTTTGTGTGTGTGTGTGGGTGTATGTTTATGTGCATGTGTGTGTGCACATGTCTGTGTACGTGTGTACAGTTTGAAATGCATTAAACCTATGACAATCTACTCACATAGACCATGGTCTGGATGTCCCCACGGGTTGTACGAGGCGCGTACGAACTTTGCACCTCGTGGCCCGTGTTGACGATGACAAACAAGTAGTCGTCCGAGTCATGCAGAGTCACGAGGCACTGAGACATAAACAAACATTGTGATCTTCCTATACAACCTGGCATGTTAACTATTTGGGGTCGACCCTTGAAGTTAAGCCTTGGACATAAAGCGGCACATCAACTAGTAAACTGCATGATATACATTGGAATTAGGATGTTCTCGGTTGCTGCATTGTTTCTGGAATTTGCTCCCTCTTAATGCTAGATCAGTTATTATTAGACAATTCTGCTGTAATTAAATTAATACATTCCTTTTTGACCTTGCTTGACTTTAGCTCCATGGCAATTATGACCATTCAGAGGCGCCTTACAATCCTAGAACATGCAATGTGCCAATTAAGTCCATTAAAAACATTAATATATATATATACATATATATAAAATAATAAATAGATAAAGATAATAAAAACAATTCAGAACAGAGTTCGTAACTAAGCACACATGTCATTTAAAGTAAAAGTATCTTCTGTTGCTTTTTGAACATACTGAGGCAGTCTGTAGCACACATGGCAAGGTATAGATTGTTCCAGAGGTGTGGTGCTGCACATGAAAAAGCTATGTCGCCTTGAGTAAAGAATATGTAGAGTGATGCAAGAAGACAGAAGGAAGATGACGGAACTAAGAGAAGAGATTGGCAGGAAAAAACACCTGAAGATAAATGTACTGGGACATCTGCAAAGAATGAACAAAGACAGACTGTGAAAAAGAGCATGGAAAGCAGAAGAGGGCGGCAAATAACGAAGAAGACCAAAGCTGTGACTGTACGACAGCATGAAGAGACCTTAGGAAGGCAGATGTGAACAGCCAAGATTAGAAGGTCATTGCGGACAACAGACAGAGATGGAGGGAAATAATGAGAAACGCAGAAGTGGAGTGACGTGGACCCCACCCTGCAAGAGGAAGAGGTACTGCATGGGACCTCCAGCAGGTGAGCATTGGCAGAGCGTATATGCATGTGTGCATGGGAATGTTGGCTCATTCACTCACCTCTAAGAACCTGTCCCAGTAGTTGAAGAGGGCAATCCTCACTCCGATTTGCTCCCCTTTCACAGCATGCGTTGGCATCTCCACTTGGATGTAGAAGGGCTGAGTGGCTTGGTACTAAAACAGCACAACTCAAAGATGCCATCACTCTGTTCCACAATGTTGAGCTAGGGCATGATTGCCATTGCCATTTTGCTGTCGTAAATCTGTATTTGTATTCCGTAAGTGTACACTTCCCAGTTTCTGCCTGGATATACTCATATATGTGTAAATGATCAAATTACTTTAGACTAGACAACAGATTACACTGCTGAAAATGCGTTCATTTTCTGGTCCACTATTCAATGTCATTTATCACTGAACATCATCTGTTCAAACTACATGAAACTGTTGATGAGTGGATGTTAAACACTTGTTGTGCAATGCCAACTCTAGCTGCAGAACAAACTGGGGTATTCTCTCATCAATTTATGGTGGATAAACCATAGGATGTAGAGACAAGCTTGGGGAAGTTTGCCCCAGCACATACCTTATAGGGCTGTGGCATCACTCCCAGACCGTGATCCGTGCTGACGGAGAACGCTCCAACCACCCACGACATCGGCTCTTTGGGAACATCCGTCCTCCGGTCAATGCGACCGTCTGGCCTAAAACACAGTGACAAGCGTTTTACACTGACAGACCTGTTCAATTGAACACCATCTCGACTTCTATGGGAAGCATCCAGCCACGCTGCAATTAATGTGTGAAGACTATTCATACACAAACATCCACCACTGCCTATAGCCAGGTACTCATTCATACAGCTGAGTGAACTGGAGCTACGCAGAGTGAACGAACTTCCCCAAGGTTCGACATCACAGCACAGGATTCGAACTTGGGTTCTCTCAGTCAAGAATCTGAAGCTATATATCAATACGTTAACTGTTGAGTATTGTAAGAGCATCTCCTCCAAGGCACCATGGTCAAAAGTGCCTCTTTCGATTCTATGGACCACCTATCAATTAGCATCGTTTTTTCTTCAGAAAACACAACAATAGTTATTTTCCTACATGATTTTGATATTCTGTTTTTCTCCTACTAGCGACAACTGGGTAGTGCCCCGTGGGTCATGGGTTGTAGGTCATGGATGGATGGAGCTAATTACCAGAACCAAAATGTGTGGTGTGTAGAAAATATGCAATGTTTCCCAAACGTGCAGAGATCTTTACTACAATCAGTGGCATTTATAGGCGCCATTGAGTAATAGCTCCCATTGACAATTATTTTTCTTAAATTTTTCTTACACATAACCTGTTGCATCATATATTATCATGGAAAACTAAGGGATCATCTCAGGGTATTGATGTTCGATATCAGACAAAATTATTTTAATTTCAGGGAGGGGTATGGTCAGAGGCAATTTCATCTGGCATCGGGCATAGATATTTTATGTTTCAGACCGATACTGTTAATATATTGATATCATCCTATAATGTTTAAAAACCTTTGCCTGACGGGGCTGGGGGGTTGAGCCCAGATAAAAGTAATTTCATATGACATTCTGAGATGATCCTTAATGAGTGATGAAACTTGCCCCCTCCATTAAAGATCCTACATGTGGCTGACTGTTATTGTTCTACATTCATATAGGACCTAGTGGATCCAATGATACAGTGTATATATACTGTATACACTGCCTGCTCGACGTCTCTCGCACGCCCAACCGGGAAGCAACTCCGGCCACTGGAAGGAATATCCAGTGGGTTAGAGACAGAGACCACCATTCTGAGTGTCCATGACAGGCTATACATATTCATGTGGGATCTTTTACTTTCCCTGCCATAGACACCAGATAGAAGGGACCAATAGCTTTTAGCATCTCTTCTGAAAGACACAGGCAACGTGAGGTGAACAATATTGCCTAAATTTCCAAACGGTGACAGGTGGAATCAAACCAGACTGAGAGTCTGGTGTTCTACCGCGCAACCATCGCTCTCCACGCTGACTGTAATAAACCTAACAAAATATCTGCTTGTGACATAAGGCATGAGGACTTACTTGACGAAGTAAGACCTCCACAGCCACTCTCCTGTCTCCTCATAATGCCTTGTGAGGTGTTTCATCCGCTTCATTAGGGGCGTGAACTCATCACCCATCGAAGTCTTCACATGGTTGCCTCAACAAACGATGCATGACATTATTTATATATCGAAGATATGTCCGTGTTAAAAATATGCTCAAATGCGTTAACATTAACTACTATGTACATTTAATATAAGTCAAATGGTTAAAAAAAAATTTTTTTTAAAAAGATGAGTAAGCATAAGTTAAATAAATAAGTTACATATAAAATTAAGTTAATTGATACAGTTTGTAGATAAATTAGTTACACAAAGATAATAAAAAACAAGTTCAGTATATAGATAAGTAAATTATTGATAAACCAGGTAAGATGTGACATAAAATATCCTAATCTTTAAAATGTAATTTACATTAGCAACAGTTCTGTAAGTTGCACAAAAGATGTAAGCTTCTAACACCGACTTGGATGTATCCACATCAGTTGTAAATCCCCCAGTAAGCGTCAGCTCTCTACATAATGATGTTTGTTCTTGTATTCACTTAATTGCTGGCTCGTTTTGCCAATTTATTATTTCGTTCTGATTGGAAGTTTGCAAAAGATCACAGATTAAAATATGTAATCCCATCGTGCACAAAACACAATTGTATTAATTAACCAAATAAGACCAAAATCATAATCCCATCACGGAGCAAAAATGCCCCATCCACTGTAGGTAAACAAGGAGTATATACCAATCCCATGATGCACTGAGTAAAGAACAATCCCAGCAATCATTGCATACTTACATCCCATTTCATCGACCCCGTCCTCACATTGCATCACCCCATCACACCGCTGCTCCTTGAGGTAGCACAAGCCGTCATTACACGGCAGGAAGTCTCGTGTCTCATTACACTCATCTGTAACATTGTTACAAACATTGTGATGTAACAGTACTAACGTTTTTTGTTACACCCATCTGTAACATATAACATTGTTGCAAACATTCTGATGTAAAAATACAACACTGTTTGTTACACTCATCTATAACAAGTAACATGGTTACAAATATTCTGATCTAACAATGCAACAGTGTCTCGTTACACTCCTCTGTAACATCGTTACAAACATGTTTGCTATTCTGACATAACAATACAACAAATGAACGAAGGTAAACTTTTTTATCTTAAGTTTTATGTTTTTAAACAGTACCTAGTAATTATCGCATCCTGTTATTACACTCCTCTGTAACATGTAACACCATTACAAACATGTTATTACACTCATCTGTAACATGTAACACCATTACAAACATGTTCACTATTCTGATGTACCAATACATCAAACAAACGATAGTGAACTTTTAATCTTAACAATTTTATTTTTAAAAACAACACCATCAAATTAATCTTTGTGAAAATTTTCAAGTTTGAAGAATGATTAAATAAAGATTTTTCTTAGTACACAACTAAGTTGTGAATTCCTAGTTGTGTACTAAGACTAATTTTTATTTAAAAAAATTACTATACTAAATTTCTTTATATCTTTTGAGGTAACTTTGGTTGGTAACACATTGAGTTGTTCTGGCTTGTGTAACAATTCCCTGATACGTAGAAATTCATATAATTTCACCTGCTTTATAATAATTTTAATCCTTACGTGGAATTCTGGTTGCATTGGCATCAGTGAAGACAAGCAGACCGGCATACTGAAATAGAGGCCACCAAACGTTCATTACAAATATGACACAATATGTGACCCATCTTAACGAAATGAGTCGGATGTCGGCAAATCTGATTTTCCGTAAATGCCGTTTATGTGAACAAATCGCGAATCCATCGATTTTGAGATTTCCCCAGAAAATTATTCTTTGGTATTCGTTTTATCGATTGCTACTCTAGCTACCCTCTAATTAACTCTGTTTTGCGTATTTTAAAGCGATTTTTGTAGAGCTGTGTGAAGTGTTCCGCTCGATTTCCTTAAAATAACGCCGAAAATGCCAGTAATGGCGCGCGTTTGCAACTGCTAATTTTGGGACGCTCCTAACATATGAGATATCACCACGAAGCTTGACGCGTCATCTTCTCATACGTAGGCATAGATATGCTAATAACTACATTCTGTGACCTCCAGAGAGCTTGGAAGATGCCCCCTGTTTAGGCCAGCTGTGTAAACAATTCGGATCATGTGGTAGGAAATGCAACTGCGTGACCCAGGTAGCTGTTCTCATTGGTTCAGTGATGGGTCATTTACATAATCTGTAAACACATGCATGCGCACCATGTATTTCCACCACTGCTGACCCAGATAGCGATTAAGAAGACGCGAAAAATGGTGTTTAACGTGGCGAAGCTGTTAAATTCGGATGGAAGTGATTGCGCACAGATTTACTGTTTGATTGAGGAGTATTTTTTGGAAGAATTGACGGATGGAAGCGAGGCGGAGTAGGACAAAATTTTAGCAAGATCTGTCCACGTTAACTAAGGTACATTTCATGAAACATAACGAATATTTTGCATCAACTTTGACGGCCGTTTTCTGAGTTTGAAGGTTTCTACCCCACATGTGTTTGTTAAGCCATAACTTCAGTTAGAATTAAGATATCTTCTTACATGATACACCTTGTGAAAGCAGAGATTCTGCTCTTTCCAACTCTACTAATAACTCAATATTAAAAATTTCCGACATGCGACTCATTTCGTTAAGATGGGTCACATATATATTTTTTCATTTATAAAAAAACACAATATCCTACAACCCAACTTCTTTTAGTGACACCTTTGCAATTTGAAAGGCTCTTGTTACAATATTTAATACATCTTTATCTTGACAAATATTATAGATAACGTTTAAGATGTGGCCCTGGTGGCAAGAGGTAAACTTGCAACATTCTATCAACTGCGTTAAGTTAACTCACATCCTCCGAGATGGGCACTACCTTTTTACAATTCCACATACTGGCATCATTACATCTCTTTAGTTTTCCATCATATAACATACAGTTGGGTTAAATACACATCCATCCAACGGCAATGTTGGTGTCTGAAAACTTACGATTGTTATGAACTGTGTCATTCGGACATGCAAATATAACAGGTGTCCAAAAACATAGTCTACAAAATAATTATTTTTGTAGATTCTTGGAGTGTCTGAATACTTACCGTCATTACAGTAGATAAGAGAGAGAATAACCAACTTCAAAAACCACAATTAAAATCCACAACTGCTACAGTGAAGTCCTGGGGTCCGTGTCACTAAGGTAATGAGTGAAGTCCTGGGGTCCGTGTCACTGAGGTAATGAGTGAAGTCCTGGGGTCCATGTCACTGAGGTAATGAGTGAAGTCCTGGGGTCCGTGCCACTAAAGTAATGAGTGAAGTCTTGAGGTCCATGTCACTGAGGTAATGAGTGAAGTCCTGGGGTCTGTGTCACTGAGGTAATGAGTGAAGTCCTAGTGTCCATGTCACCAAGGTAATGAGTGAAGTCCTGGGGTCTGTGTCACTAAGGTAATGCGTGAAGTCCTAGTGTCCATGTCACTAAGGTAATGAGTGAACTCCTGGAGTCTGTGTCACTAAGGTAATGAGTGAAGTCCAGGGGTCTGTGTCACTAAGGTAATGAGTGAAGTCCTAGTGTCCATGTCACTAAGGTAATGACTGAAGTCCTGGGGTCTGTGACACTAAGGTAATGAGCTCATAAGGAAAATCCATCATTAAACAAAATCCGTTGCTAAAATTGAGGAGCTTATTAATATTAAAAATGCAAAGATGTATTACCAAGGACACAATCTGAATACATGACACCAAGAGAAGTATCCCGGTGGTACATATTGACTTTGATAATTTCCCATGTACGAGATCACTGCTAAGGAGAGAAACCTATTTTAAAGAGCAAAGTCGGACTTATTAGCTCCTAAGATTGTCAGTGGAATGTATTTGTGAGCAGGAGAACTGTGTCAACCCACTGCCCATGAGAGGGGAGAGTTATAGAGGGACACAGTCTCTCACCGTGAAGGTTGTGTTGGAGTCAATGCCGTAGCTGGGTGCGGGAAAGTAGACCTTCTCATAGCGGGACTCCTCGAAGTACCATGTGTGACCAAAGCTCTGGTTCGCATGTGTGTCGTACGTTTCCATCTCCTCAATCACCTGAAGAGATTGAACATGTGTCGTGAATGCAGGTGACGAAAATGTGGATATGTCAATCTCTGAGCAACACACATTGTCAGTGGGTGTCCATTAAAAAAGGTAAGTTCTTATATAGGACAGTAACCAGTCATTAGAATTGTTCAAAGCTTTACACTTTACCCCCTGGCAGACCTGTTCAATCAAACACCATCTTGACTTATCTGGGAAGCATTCAGCCATGCTGCATTTAATGCATGAAGACTAATCATACATAAATATCAACTAATGTCTATAGCCAGGTACTCATTCATACAGCTAAGTGAACTGGAGCAACGTAGAGTGAACAAACGTGCCCAAGATTTGACACGGCAGCATAGGATTCAAACCCGGGTTCTCTCGATTGAGAGTCTGATGCTCAAGTCACTGCACCCCACATTAGTGTATACGAGATGTGTAGTGCCCTCTGGTGTAGAACAATATAATGAACAGAGTCTCTGATATATTCCCGTAAATAATTTTGTTAAATTATACCTTATGCTTAATAGGATGAATACATATATACTGGTAGTCCCCAATTTCAGCATATACAATAGGAAAAATTGTTTTCAACAGAAAACCTGCACAATCTCTTCCATAAAATATTCATATTTTAAATCTCTACTATATATTTAATCAAGCTTGTGCAAACAAATTTTTTGTAAAGTTGTTTTTTGAGTGAATTACCTACAATTTTGAAGCAGTGAAATTGTGTTACTGCAAAGACACGTTAGTGTAAATAGTCACGTTATCTATGATAATAACTAATATATGGTAGGTGCGTAGCGTTGGTTTTTATTTCTGTAACTTAAGCAATTTTCGCTGTTTCAATGGTAAATATAAGCGGTTACCGCAATATGTTAGTATGGCGATTTTTATGTATGGCAAAATTGATGTACTTAGCTATATATATATATATATATCTATACTTACATCTTTCTCGGTGAGGAAGATGTCTCCCCCGTGTGAGTACAGGTCGTAGTCGACTCCAGAGAAAGCAATGTATGCTCCCGGCTGCGTCTCTCCCGTTAACTCGACCGTGTTAAAGCTGAAATCTTTGCCTCGATTGACACGCACATTCACCTACAGATGGAGATACGTGTTGCAATAGTCACATATTTGAGATCACTAATTTATATCACATCAATTAATTAATACAGTTAAACCTCACTTCAGGGTCACGTCAGCAGTGCAGCCTCCTCACAATTAAGGTCACCCATTGAGTCCAAAATTATTTCAATATCAGTAATGTAATGGAAAGTAGTTCCGCTAATACGCTACCTTGTTGTTCAGATAACTTTGGCCAAATTCCATAAGTTAGGATGACCTTAATATTGAGGTTCCACTGTACGCCAAAGTATTCCATTGTTCCTTTCAACACGATGATATATATCTTTGATTCGTGAATAAATGCCTCATACAAACATCAGTCAATCTGACATTACGTAATTACGTGTGGTTCATGAAGAATGGACGTGATGCAATGTATTGCTGATGTACGTGACAATCTTAAAACTTTATAGATAGCCATGAAACAGTTACACAATATCAATATCATGACGACGACCTATTAGTGATCACTAGAATACGATTACTTTTGACCCCTTAACAGTTCTTTCTGAAGTACACAACACCATAATTAATTGTGCACATTGTGGTTTTACGGCATGCTTACGATTGCCGTAATTAATCAGAATCATAAATTCCTTTTGCCTCTCCCAATCACAAATACACGAATGCACTGTGAAAAAGGCCCGCATCGTATACATGTCATAAACATTTACAGTCCCCAAAGGGAACAGATCCCAGATAAAGCGTACATCTCGTTGACTGGGCACAACATATAAAAACAGAAAAAAGAACGAAAGGTGAAGTATTTAATTATCCGTCGAGAGAAAGCGTTGTCTCTACTCACAATGTTCTGTCTGGTTCCGTTCACAAAGAAGTTGAGGCAGTCGGATACGACTTCGCCATCGTAGATGTAGTATGCCAGCAGTCGAGCGCTTGGTACCATGTCACGTGAAAGGGACACTGTGAATGTCTTCTGCTTCACCCTCATGTTCAGGCGGTTGGCGACAATGATGTTGCCACCAGCGACAATCTGCAGCAAAATCAATTTGAAAACTTTGGATTGGTGCAGAGCTAGGGGAGCTCTTACACACAGCAGTATATCATGCTTAACTCAAAGCCCTTTATACCGTAGCAAACATATTCATTCTAATCCAATACCATCATGGCTTCTACGGGAAACATTCAGCCATGTTGCAGTTACTGTAAAGACTATTTGTTCACATGCATCCATTAAGATACTCATGTATACAGCTGAATGAACTAAGGCAACGTTGAGCGAACAGAATCACCCTAACTTTGTAATGGCAACAAAACGATCTGAATCCAGATCTTCTCTGTTGACAGCCTGGCATTCTAACCACTGTGCCACAGAGGTGGGGGTGTACGTAGGTGGGGTGTAACAGATGTTGGTTACTGATCACCCTCTGGGTGTGCAGCTTAGTGATTCCAGTGTTGGATGAATCACATAATTTAAAACACACATTTCTGTACAGGAAGAGTTTTAGCTTCATGTATTGACACTTTTTCTTGGTGATAAAATGATGGCAAATATGCCAAATACATTAACTTAACTCTCGCTTGTCCGGAAACTTACAGTAACAAATTATTATGTTCTGGTGTCAGAAAACATAAAATCATTATGTTCTGTATGTATTTGGTGTGATTTTGGACACATAAAAATAATAGGTTGTGAAAACATACAGTACATACAAAAGAATTACGTTTTGTGGATGTTTAAGGTGTCCGAAAACATACGTTGTTCAGATACATACAGTGATTATGACATATCAAAAACGTCCCTTCCACGATCTCATCTGAGAATGTCTCAATCCGAGTACGCACCACATAGTACAGTGTGTCGACAAAGACGTTGGTCCTCACAGTAAACACCATGTACTCATTCACCTACAAGTATAACAACACAACATTGTGATATCATCTACACAATTCACGCACAAGAATAATTCTTATACACATCATTTCACTGTTCTTCTCTGAAACTGTCGTCACATCATTTATTGTAACCTGAAATCGTACAGATTTTTCTGAATGAATACCTATTTTCTAGAGGAAAAATTCCTTCTGGATGAAAGCAAGCTGTAAAAATTACTGCTGAGTGGTAATGCATTGTTTCTTGCAAGTGGAATCTACTAGATTTATAACTCTTAAGTGAAAAATCATTTTGAGACCAGGTGAGTTTTTTTGGGTAATCATATTTAAAATACTGTTGATTACAATATTCATCTGCACAAAACTGCAGCAATATTATTCAAAAATAAGTATGCTACTAATATGCATTACAAACTGATGTTACATGCAAAAACCTTATTTAAAGCTTCACTTGGACTTTGAGCCAAGACCATTTTAGCCCTGCTTGTGACATACTTCCGCAGTGCACACAATTAGGAAAAAATTTAATGAGTTCAATAAAAAGTCATAACTGTTTTAATTATCATGAATGAATAAGGTATAATTTTATTGCTAAAATACTTTATTGTAATGCATTGATAATAACTACATCGCATTTTATATGATCATTGGAATATTACTATATGTGAATGTTCTCAAAATGGAAAACAAAAATACACAAATTTCACCATGCTACCAGAAAATAACTGGGTGGAATGTCCATACATCCAGTGAACGAAATGTAGCCATGCAATTAAGGTATATGGTAATTAAAGCTAAAATTATTCAAATATGTTGAGAAGTTTTATTTTTATGCTATTTTATGTAGAATCATGCATAACGTTGATGTCATAAATGCATTGAAAAGACTCGGACTGTAGCTGGTTCAGTGCATTTGTACCAGCTGTGCTGACAGCTGGTAATAACAATGTCATAATCTCCAGCAGCCATGAGAACAGATGTTGCTTGTGGTTTGACCTATTTCTTTGAAAGTTCCAGACTGGTGGGCCACCTGCACTGTTGACCAGGCACATGGGATTATAACACTAAATCTTGTACCAGGGCAAGTGCAATTTACTCCATGCAGTGCAAAGAGCCACTTGTAATGGTGTTGTTTTGACAATCAGGTGAAGTCTGGCTTTAGTAAAGCCATGGTGTGAATGTTGTGCTTGGAACTGGGTTTAAAACATCAACACCTGAAACCATGAGCAAGTGTCTGAACAAAGCAGAAAGTTGTTACAGCTGATGTCTGCTAGTGTGAGACAGTTGCCAAGAATGGCTGATGCCATCATATTCAAATTTCAAAGATGTTTGTGCGCGGCCACGTACGGTCCACAACACCAACGGCCCAGACACGGATGCACAGGATGGTGCCACCATACAGTTCCAGGCAGATATCTTTGATAACGACAAAAAAGTGACTTAGGAGGATTTTAATTGTGAAATGGATGATGGCATCATATTTGAAGATGTTTGCCTGGTGCGTTCAGTACGGATACATGGAATGACACCGTCAGAGCGTTCTTCAACGGTGACAATGACAGTGACTTCGATGGATTTTAATGTTTTCATGTTTTGATTTTTGTTTCTGAACACTTTATGGACACAGGTTTTTATGTGTTATGTAATGATTTGTTTTGCACAAGTGGCAATTGTAATACAATGTTTTATTGATATATCTGACTTCGTTTTTTCAGTAAGCTTTTCACTTATTATAAACTTTACAGCACTTGTGTCGAATCCAGACCCACCTCGATTTCGCCATTATAACTTGAATTTTGCCTAACTTTGATACCTCAGTGTGTTAGTTCTATCATTCAACATCATCCCAGGCAAATTTATATTAAAAAATATTGTGTCTTAGCCCACTGTTGAAGCCCAAATAGCGACCAGGTTTGCGTTAGTCTGCACCGCAGTGGTCGTGCGTTACCATCGTGTGCATAAAATGAGTGACAGAGCAGTTGAGGTGGGTCCAGATTCGACACAACTTACAAGTGCCAATGTTACTACTGACAACCCAGTGAGCCAACTTTCAAATTTTTTTCAACAAATTACTGTATTTAAAGCCACACCCCAACTTTCCCGTCATCATCATCAACATATTATTGTAACTGAAGCTGCGGCTACAAATACAGGATTTACAGTATTGTGTAAAAATAAGAAACAAATTGCAGAAAAACTTTTCTTACAAATAAAGAGCTTTAGACATAGAATGATGATTTAGAAATAGGTGATATAAAGTTGCGAGAATCTACTAACCATTGGTCGTTCAGTGGATGTGGATATGACAAGGTGGTTGTCAAACTTGGAGTAGACTTTAGACATCTTACACTCAGCCTGTGGGAAGCGGCCCTCAACATCGTAATACGCCTAAACAAAACAGAGGGCAACACCTATATCAATATTCATCTAGCAATGACTCAACTCTCATTGCTTCAGTCTACCTGCCAACACTCCCAGAATTTCCGGAATATTAATAGTTTCCCGGAATACAGAGAAATCTCCCGGATTTTCTCTGAAAATATCCAACAGCACCTCCCATCTTCGAGACAGCGTGACACCGCGGGAGACGTGCTGAACCGCTGAATTTCCGGCAACAAATCTCCAACGAGACAGCGTGACATGGGAAGCATGCTGAACTGTTGATGAATCTCCCGGATTTCAAAAAAAGTTGGCAGGTATACTACTGTGTCTATAACAACTTGTCTTTGCTCAGCTCATATACACATTACATCTTGCTGGTCTGTGAAAAAACAAAATAATGAAAATAAGAGCACTATCGACGACTTCATGTAGCTTTTGAAAAATATTGGGCAGATAACGCAAACCAAAGATGCCTGCATTATTTTTGAAATGGAACTGTTACTAATATTTGGAAACACAAAACCTACTAAGTTGTGTAAATGTTCCAATATATTTGGACTTTCTCACTAAAAAATAACTTCACTGCTGCAAAATATTCATAGTTGTGATCCTGTAACCTCGACATGTTGATAAAGAAATTGGATGAACACTAATTAGGGCATGTATGCTTAATATGTTGAATATGGTAATTTTTAAACATAATCAAATGGAGACAAGACATCTGCAGCTAAACCAATGTACTCACTCGAATGACAATGAACGCTGCATCTTTATCGGCGACGAACTGGTAGTGAACGATTCCATCGTCCCTTACAATCATCTTCACCTCATTAGTAGTTGTGTAGCCATTGGTGTTGCGGGAGACTCGATTAATTGTCACCTGACGTCTGTCTCCGTAGAGTGGAGAGCCGTCGGATTGGACCACAGCAAACTGAACAACGCACAGTGCAACATTTGTGGTAATAATCAACTTTATTTATCCACACATATGTTCAGAGTAAGAATGTGTTTTTACGTTTGACTAAATAAGTGCTAAGACTGAAATGCTGACCTGCATAGTAGTAAAGCCTAGAAGCTGCTAAATAAAACTGAAGTAAACAAAACAAAATGCACACTGAAAGTCTAAAATATAAAGTAGCAATGGACTATGTAAAGTAAACAAACATATTAATGGTTGTCACATTGAAATAAATATTTGTTTAAATGGACAAATAAATACAGATTGAAATGTTAATGTATAAATAACCAGAATGATAAATATTTTTTGTAAAAAAACGAAAAAACACGTTATTATAGATGACACTGTCCCACTATTTGGACAATCTCTATGAATCTTTGGAAATGTACAAATTATAATTGTTGTTATGCCATGAATTAAAAATGATCTATACCGCTGTGACAAAAAATCAGTCAAGTAAGCTGAATTCTGATTTAACCAGGGACACGCAACACACCAAAACAGACATGCATAGCATAGACGCATATGGAATGACAGAAAATTAACTAATAATAATTTACTCATAAGTAGCAAATTACTAGTGTGAAAGACTATATGACGAGGCCTCTACCACTAACCCACTGCATCTTGCTCCCTGGGGCCTTAGCTGCTTTCCGGTCGGGCATGTGAGAGGTGCCGAGCAGGCAATGTATATACAAGACAGGGATCTATATAAAATTACTTGTCTACTCACGTAGAGCGAGACGGGAAAGCCCGGTCTGAAGGAACGGGAATAATCTCCGAGAAGTTTCATCGTCACATCGTTGCTAGAGATGACGGTGACAGCTGAACCAGTGCGGTTCTGCTGAAGGAACCAATCGTAGACCGACACATTGACGTGCACTTCCTGCCCGACTGGCTTTCTGCCAAACACCTGGTGGAGTTCTTCGATTGTGAACAGGAAGCTGCTCTCCCCCTTCATCTGTGGAGAGCAAATAACGATGTTCATCACATAAAAAAGACAGATGTAATGTTGGTAATGTAACAGTCTTTACAATTATCTGTATACAGTGTAATAATACATTTACGTTGTCTTTTGATTGGAGTTCAGTATAAAATTTGTGTATGTACAGTGAAATACTAATTTGTTAACCTTCTTATATGTCGATTCCACTCAAGGTACATTTCTGCAATGTTTGTAAATTGTAATCTTTGTTTTGTACAAAACAGACATGTTGGGTAAACACTAATTTACTTCAGGACATTTCATGACACTAATATTCGTGAATATGCTACACAAGAAAATGTCTACGTTTTATATTATCTACAATCTGATGGAATGTTTTGTAACTTATAAAAATTCTGTCTTCATTTCATGTTTTAGAAACTGATACAATAACTATTTTACAAACTCAAGACTGTTTTTCATCCTACAAGAAACATAACCAGAAATAAAAAGGGCTATTCGATTCTTAAAAAATAGTCAGTTGTACAACGAATAACATATTTCCCATTATTAGCTGAGCCATTAAACAACAGACATTCAAGTATATAAATTCATATTCAGCAACAATACACTAAATCTGATGAAGCATTATATGGTGTCACAGAATAATTATTTGGATGGAGTACTATATAAGAAATGTATTAGCAACAAAGATTTGTAAGAAAAATATATTTTTTATTAGAACACTGCACAACGGACACGATAAAATGATGACACTCACTAAGACAATGTTTCTGTCAATGGAAGGATATGTAGTGCGGGTGCCTGGTTTGATGTTCTTCAGTGGAGGTCGAATCTCCAAGTGCAAGGTCGCGTTACCCTTTGCAGGTCGACCACTTGTGTAACTATAGCAACATACAAAACAAATATCATAGTAGCAACATTTTATTATATTTACAATTTATTTAAGAATTGAGTACCTGCAATTTTGTAATGTCATTATAATTAAAATAAATAATACATATAGGTTTAAACATAGCTGAATGCATTTTATGTAAGATAAACTAATTATAAATAGCAGCATGTAAGTTGCTTGTCGATTCACTTACATTCATGATTTGGAACAGTAGTAATTAAGTTACCTTTTTGCTCCGTCTGAGCAAACGAAGGTAACTTACTACATTATAAATACACACAAAGTGTGTTAATCTGTGCAGTATGTTTAAAATTACGTTTCGCATATGATTTTATCAGTAGATGCAACATAATCACAAAACAGTATGATAATCACATGCAACACACTCTTGACACAAATTTATTTCTGATATAACACGCTGAGCTTACATATATTATTACTAAACATGAAAGTAATATGATCTCGGTTCGTATACATGCTGTATGTTTCCATGTATAATACGCCCCCATGTATAATATGCACACCAACGTTTGGCATCAACCCCTCATTTCTCCATTTCTGATAGTTTGCTTGAAGCATGGTTGAGAGTTAGGAACTGTCAGTTCATCAAAGTTCAGGTAAAACATGCGAAAGTTATGGCATATTGCCGCCGACACTTCGTACGCAATGCTATCACCTCGTGAGTCATATCTGTGCCATCAACCTTCCACCTGGTGGATACTTCTATGACTATGTATGACCCGAAGTGGATGTTTGTAGAACTACACGGAACCCCTAGCGGACTGTCATATGTGGTTTCAGTATTCCGCCACGATGTACGCGTCAAACTGCGTGACCGTGAGACAGCCTTTTATAAATGAGCATGTAAGACGTTGTTAAGGCGTATGTTAAATGTGCATCTTACTTGGCAGAGACGACTCCAGCCACAGCAAAGCTGTTCTCCGAGACATACAGAGGCATGCTGACGTTGACGTACATCCTTGGAATATCTGCAAGGAAAGGGGAGAATAACATGCAAGTATGATATGTAATGAAATAGGATAAATACATTTATTAAGAGTATTTAGAAACGTTGCTGCATACAGTATTTTCACACATATTTTTTACACATACATATTTACATACCTGGTATTTATCTTTACACATTGGAGTATACTTACAGAATTCCTCCACTTCAAACGTCTTGTTGTAGTTGTATTCCTACAAAACAGAAATGTACCAGTAATTAGGCATTCAATCGGAAGACAGCCGATACTTTATACTTTCAAGTTTGTAGGGCACACTGAAGAACTGCTGAAGAGAAACAACCAAGAGAATAGATTAACAAATATTTTAATTAAATCTTATAATTATATAGAGGTATAAATTAACACTATTAAATCTGTCGTATTCAAATCCATTTTGGTACTTGTATTAATAATTTTTAATAGATTGCAGGTGATTCTTCAGTTATTCAAATTTACAAACAGTTATTTCCATGGCAATATACATGCAAATACTTCTAAATAGCACCCCAATTTTTTTGGATAGTGGCTACCCTTAAATGTGAATATGAGACGCTGTAGTTGCTAATAAGGAGATTGGGCGATGCTGCAGCCTATATTTGAAATGTACGGTACATGCACCAACCAAACCACGTAACTAGCACATCCAACCACAACATTCGGCCTCTTTTTCATTCGCGCTCTACTCGAAAAGGTATAATTTTTTATGTTACTACGGTTTACACATTGGTTTTTTATAATATAATAATAATAATAATAAATAACTTCTTAAGCGCCAATATCCTCAGACAATTCGAGCTCAGTGGCGCACCAAAACCAAAGGATTAAGCATTCTCGTACTCGTGTGCTAGGCGAAATTCGTCAACAAATGGATGGATGTGCTAGGAAGCTAGGCGATACTGAAGATAGGTTTTGAGGTGACGATGAAATGTAACAATATTTTCTGCTAATTTAACATTAACGGGAAGCGAATTCCATATAGTTGGCGCGGCAACTGAAAAAGCTCGATTTCCAGCCTTTGTCTTAACTCTAGGAACAGATAGCAACTTCGAACTAGACGACCGAAGTTGTCTGGCTTGTCTGGCTGGTGTGAGCATTGAGTGTAAATAACTAGGTTGTTTGGATGAAAGGGCTTGGTAGGTGATTGTGCAGATCTTAAACATAATGCGATATCGCACGGGGAGCCAATGCAGTGATTTTTAAAGTGGCACCGAGCGGGAGAATCGAGGAGATTGTGTGACTACCTTTGCTAAACAATTTTGGACGCGTTGTAGTTTTGCAATATCCTTGATAGCAATATTATGAAGGAGGGAATTGCAATAATCTAATCTGCTGCTAACAAGAGCTGTTGCGATAGTCTTAGCGACAGAAAGCGACATATGTCGGTGAATGCGGCGAAGATCACGAATATGATAAAAACAGCAACGGCACGTTTGGGATGTGTTGTCTAAAATTGAAGTCGCAATCAAAGGTCACTCCTAGATTCCGTACTGATGCTGCTGGTGTGATAGTTTGACTCAGGATGCATGTTGGAAAAAAGTCATTCAGTTTACCTCGCTGCATTGGAGTACCAATGATGAGGAATTCAGTTTTGTCCAATTTAACTTTAATTTACTATCGGTCATCCATGAAAAAACATCTTGGAGACAATCGTTGAGTCGGTTTAGAGAATGACTTGTATCGGGCGTGGCCAAGGAAATGTAGATCTGTGTGTCATCTGCATAAAGGTGATGATCCAAGTTATGACTTTGGATTACAGAGCCGAGTGGCGTAGTGTAGAGAGTGAAAAGCAAAGGCCCAAGAACGGAACCCTGGGGAATGCCACATGAAGTGGGGAGGGAGGTTGAAATGTAATTATCTATATTTATACATTGATGTCTATTGGTTAGATATGAAGAAAACCAGGTCAGAGCTGTGCCAGATATGCCATACCACAATGATAAACGTTTGACAAGAGTGTTGTGATCAATGGTATCAAAGGCGGCAGACAGATCAAGCAAGGTAAGTGCAGTTACTTTGCCTTTGTCAATGTTTAATATAACATCAAGTATCTTAGAAATAAAGCCAAGATTAGAAATTGGCCTATAATTTTTGAAATCATCTTTTGGCAGAGAAGTCTTCTTGAGAACAGGATTTACATGTGTGTGTTTAAAATCATCTGGGAATTTACCCGAACTTAGTGATAAATTTATGATATTCGTTATTGTACCAAGTAAAGAGTCAAGACCTGCTTTTAGTAGTATGGTTGGTAATGGATCGAGATCGCATGACTTATTTGGGGAGGACATTATTATTTTCCTCACTTCATCAACTGTGGCTGGCTCAAACAATACAACTGGAGAATTTACTCGTGGGGAGTCCACATTTACAGTACTTAAAGTGTGACATGGAAAAGCAGAACGTATAAGACTTATTTTATCTTTGAAATGACTAGAAAACGAGTCACACAGAGATTTGACCGACACATGACTAGGTAGAGATGGAGGCGGCCGTCTATGTAAAATATGATTTATGCAGTTCCATAGCTGACGTGGGTTATCAGTTACTCGAGACCATGTTTGTGTAATAATTTGATTTAGCTTTGGCCATTTGTCTGTTGCAGTAGTGACACTGTTTAGAATATCGTGATCTGTCCAAAGGCGAGCGTGATTTGCACCATACACGTTCAAGATAACGCCGGCGCTTTTTAGATTGTTGAATTTCAGGAGTCATCCATGGAGCATGTGGCTTTTGGGACACATATTTAGGTCTCAGGGGTGCATATTTATTAAGTAAATCTTTGAGTACTTGACAGTACTGTCGACACAGATCTGACAGATGTTCTTTGGGTTTACTGATGAGGTCGGATTTAAGGATGTCTGTCATTAATGCGGCAATGTCAATCTTATGGATCGGTCGGTAAAACACTTTGTTTTTGGACTCTACGGGAATTCTAGGAACTTTGAGATCAGCAATGACAGTGTGGTGGTCTGACAAACCATCTGAAGCAGTAGGTGTCTGAATATTGTTACAATCTGAGCGGGTGATTAAGAGATCGAGCCAGTGGCCATGTATGTGTGTTGAGAAGGTAACATGTTGTTTCATGTCATAGGATGCCAGAATGTCATTAAATGTACTTGTTGTTGATGAAGGTGTGTCCAGATGAAGATTAAAATCACCGAGTATATAAAATTCTGAATAAATAGTTGCCAGATTTTCAAGTAGATCCTGGAATTCTTAAAAGAAATGGGCAGGGTGTCCTGGAGGGCGATAAATGCACACAAAATAAGCAGAGAAAGATGAATCGGAAATTTCGGCACAGATGGCCTCAAAGCTGGGGTAATCAGGGTTTGAATGCAAATTAACTTTGAACTGTTTTGAGACGAGAAATCCAACACCACCACCTCGTCCAACTGAACGTGGGCGATGATGGAAAGTGAAACTGGAAGGAGAAATGTCAGCAATGCATGCAGCTGTGTCATGTGGACTGAGCCAGGTCTCAGTGACTGCAAGGATGTCTATTGTCTTGGAAGTTAATAAATCGGTAATCGAGGCAGTTTTGTCTCGAATATATCGAATGTTAGTGGTGGCTACTCGAATATTGCGCCTGATAGCAGGTCCAGGATTAAGACTTACATCTCCTGCTAGTAGTAAAACAATTGCCAATTTAAACATTGGCTTAGAGCGGGGGATTGGCAGTAACTTTCTATTAAAGCAAAGATTAAGACATGGCAAACTGTGAAGATGTGACAAGGAATGTTGTGTTCTCATGTACTGAGAAACTGTTAAAATGACAGCCGACCGTCGGGGACTAAGTGGCTTGCACAGCGTAAAATCGTGACCTCTCGAAGCAGCAGAACAGGATAAAAATAAAACACACAATAAAAATGCTGGTGACATTGTCTTTCCTCGAAATGGTGAAGAATAAAATGATAATGTCTCATAAAATAATAAATAATTGAAAATAATAAAATATTCTAAAACTTTATAATTGTACTAAAAATAATGTAAATTTCTAGGTTATTAAAGAGTGGGTTGGCGATAATTAATGGCAATATTACAGGTCGTATGATTGTTCGCGCTCAGCAGGCCTGTGCAAAGTAACAAGACGTTTAAAAAGAACGTCTTGTTGAAAAGGCCTGTTAGTATATAGTTTATAAGGGGACTGCCCCTACCTTAGTATGTTGTGTACGTAAGCCTGCTAGCACGAAAATCAAATCGACCTGTATTATCGCCCAACTAATTTAAGTACAAGATTTAACAGCATTGGTGGTGCCAATTTATAAAATGTTTGTTTAAGGAAACAGTGCAATACGTTGACACTAATTCTACACTAGTGTCACAGACAAAATTAAAGTTAAATTGCAAAAATGATTTTGAATCACGCAGTGACAAAATAAACAAGTACCACCTTACGCCACCTAGCGACCCATATATATAATATCACTTACGAGCCGCATTTATATGTCAAAAAGTTGTAGGGTTCATTTGTTGCGTGTGGGTCGACTTTACCCTTTGTTTAACTGTAGTTCATCGTGGTAACGCAGTGATGGACTGTTTACAAATCGCCCTGGTGGAGCATTCTCTTGTTTCAAGGCTTGCTCGATAGTGAATCATATTCCCTAGAACATTGCTCACTAAATCTCGATTTGGATCCGCAGCGTTTCCACGTGAAATTTGTTGTGAGAAGCAGGCTTACCCCCACCTTTGCTGTTCTCATTTATATTGTAATTATGTTGGCTAGGCAATGATGAAGTTTATTTGCATAATATATTCATGCATAATGTCTTCGGCTTTATATATAAAGCTCATATACAAACTGACACTTGCCTTGTGTTATTCAGGAAACTAGCCACGATTCCAAGTCCGTTTAGCAAGCAGGATCGGCACACATAAATGCCATTAAAATTAAAAGTTTGTCACACAGCCAAGCCAACTGACACAAACGTAGGTGTAAGTATAAAATTAGCATCATTATCATAATCCGCTACAATCAATCAACAGCCTCACACCAGGCATAAGAATTACCACAGTGCTTCTGAAATAACACCTCCCACCATGCTAACCACAAAACAACTCCATCTTCAAACATGTGAATACCCTCAAGTGCACTCACCCAGGCTCGGACTTTGATTGTCCAAGTACCATAAGTAGGCTGGTCAGACAACTGGAAGTCCATGTCCAAGATCCCTGCAAAACAAAAAGCCCGAATCACATCATCAGGACACCCCCCTGAACAAGAAGATATACGGTAAAGTCGAGGCACTGAGGAGGGCAGCATCATTTGTGAGGGTGACAGGCGTTCCCATCCAGAGTGATCGACAAAGAAGAACATGTCATTAGGGAAACTCTGGGTAATTCTACAAAGTGACAGAGGGGTTAGCTGGAAAAATCACTTAGTTAAATAATAAATAACTGTTTTATTGTTGGATCTAGCATGTAATAAATATGGTATTATTATAAAGAAGTCCAAGACAAATAATCATTTATTCTGTTAGCAAGATTTTTCAGCTTTAAACCAAAATTGAATCATTTATGCTGTTGTCAGGATGTTTCTGTTTATATAAAATATAACGTTCTGTTACCAATAAACAATTACATGATGATAAACTTGTAGGTGTACTAATTTTATTTAAATGTCAAATTTGTGTCTAATGAGTATAAAAGATTAAACTTTATTGAGATAAAATAAAAAATAAGTTACAGTAGAACCTCTGTCAAGCGACCACTCTGTTGTTAATCAGTTAGGGACGACCACCTGTTTGGAGATACCACTTTTGCTGGGCCAAAAGATTGATTATTCAAATAGGTTCTACCACAATTCAGAAGTGAGATTAGTTCTTGTTACCTGCATTAGTCTGCATGCCGAGCCATCGCCTAACAACCGTTCCAGTCGGGTCCTGAAAAAGACAATGGTTTTTTCCACTCAAATCTTGGTAATGATGTGTCATCTAAAATAATTCTCATAGTGGTTACATGCTTGAACAAATGAGATCATTTGTTAGCAAGATTACCTAACCAGTATTGTATGTGGACTCTACTACTGTAGTTCATAACTTGATTGATCAGATACATGTGACACACATATGAGGCAATGAGCGAAGACAGACAGTCAAAAAGAGCATGGATAGCAGAAGAGGCTGGCAAGAGGAGGAGAGGAAGCTATCATGGAATGACAACATGAAACGGGACATTGTGAATGCAGGAGCAAGAGCGGAAGAGCCAAGGGTGGAAGATCATTGCAGAGGACAGAGAGTTAACAAAAAATCTGAAGAAAGTCAAGGTAAGTTCTTATATGACACAGTGTCCGGTCCTTTGGACTGCTCAAAGCGCTTTACACTTTATTCCCTGACAGACCTGTTCAATTGAACCCCATCTCGACTTCTATGGGAAGCTTTCAACCATGCTGCAATTAATGTGCAAAGACTGTTCGTATACAAATATCCACCACCAAAGGATTTGAACCACGGTTCACTCGACTGAGTCCGATGTTCTAGCCACTGTACCACCAATTAAGTGACATGGACACCACCATGCAACAGAAAGAAGATGTGGAACCTTTTTGCTTTCTCTTGCAGTCATGGATCTGTAGGTGTACTCACTTGAATGTAGATATGAAGACTACCTCGTAGAGTGAGAAGATTTGGCTTCACAGGAACGACACGGAACAGAACTGGAAAGAGAAACAGTTAGCACCATTTCAGTAGGCCACTTTATTTCAATGGCAACTAGTGTCACACCAAGTAAACAAGTCACGGCAAGGGCGTTTTAGAATGTTACAAATGTATTATTAGAGCATAAGAATGATTTTGTTTACATGTTGTTATTGTTCCTCCTTTTCCCTAAAAATCTGGAGTGAGGCTGGCTTTGATAGTAGTAGGCATCCTGCAGTCTCGTAAGACCATGGATCTGCACCTTGGTGTCAATGATCAGTTATAGTTTGAGCAGCATCTGTTGTGGCTGTAGAGGCCAATTTTTGAGTGGCAGTTCTTGCTGGCTTTGATACTGGTCCTCGATTTAAATTATGATCTATCTACTTGCCATGAGCCTGCATTTATCTTTCTGACACATGGGTTCTTACCTTTCTCGCCTTACATGTAGAAGGGACTGAAGGGTTCTTACCTTTCTGGTCCTGCTTGTGCATGGGTTCTTACCTTTCTGGCCCTGATTGTGCATGGGTTCTTATCTTTCTGGCCCTGATTGTGCATGGGTTCTTACCTTTCTGGCCCTGCTTGTGCATGGGTTCTTATCTTTCTGGCCCTGATTGTGCATGGGTTCTTACCTTTCTGGCCCTGCTTGTGCATGGGTTCTTATCTTTCTGGCCCTGATTGTGCATGGGTTCTTACCTTTCTGGCCCTGCTTGTGCATGGGTTCTTATCTTTCTGGCCCTGATTGTGCATGGGTTCTTACCTTTCTGGCCCTGCTTGTGCATGGGTTCTTATCTTTCTGGCCCTGATTGTGCACGGATTCTTGCCTTTCTGGCCCTGCTTGTATATGGATTCTTACCTTTCTGGCCCGGCTTGTGCATGGGTTCTTACCCTTCTGACCCTGCTTGTAGGTGTTCTTACCTTTCTGGCCCTGTTTGTAGATGGGTTTGTTGAGTGTAATGAAGACAGAAGTGCGCTTCTGTTCAAAGATCAGATCTGTCTCGTTCTCAAAGATGTTGCCACTGACACCGCCATTCAGAGTTCCCTCAACGCGGAATGTGTAGTTCCCGTAAGGGGCATTTTGAAGAATCTAAACAGTAACAGACACAATCAAACTTTCAACCTGACCATTTACGACAGGTGCAGTATTTCCACCAGTAAATCAAGTAGAGCAAAACATGTCTTGGACGAACACCTCTTCTGCATAGCCAAAGTGGTCTCTCAAGACAGGTTGCCAATGTGTAATGAGAATACTCGGAGGTACCCCATGTGGGGGGTAATAGGGCACTGTTAGTACAGTGTATAGTGACATGTGAACCAATCATCTGGTCTTTCTCTCTTTTCTAGTTGTTAAACTATTCAGTGGGAACTTGTATAGTATTGCAATTTACTACTGGTTATTTTGAGGCATATAACAATCAAATGTCCACATGTTCTGGTCACTCACATCAGGTGGCATACTGTGTGTTACATGGTCATTGGTTGCATTTGGCAGCTTATTGCAGGGGCATTATTGTTAGAAACAACATCAGTGCCTATGATTGTGGTTGCCTGACTCAGGTGTTCACCCAGAGAGGTCACCCAGTAGTTACAGGATGAACGACAACATTCAGAGACCTACTTTTACTAAAGACATATATTACGGGAAAATATGCAAAGTTGTCATTGTAAAATCTTTGACAAACCTAATTACTCACCATATATTGCTGCTGAATTGTAGGAAAAAAAGCAGATAAACTACCACAAAACAAGATACAAACCTGCATCTGTGTCGTGCGAATAGATGGACTCGTGAAACGTTCGTTGAAACTTGCAAATTCCTCGTTTCCCATGCGAATCGAGCCATGTACATTGATGTGTGAATGGTAGAGCTTCAGTATGGTTATTGAGACCTGTACAACTTGACCGGGACGGATGACGCGGGGGGCTACAATCATGTATGTCCTGCAAGCAACAGTGGTCAGACCACATTATATTTTACATAGACGGCCATTATAACGTTTCCTTTATTTCCTGCAGTTTCTCTAATAATCTTCTTGAAAATTCACAGCATATTTAACTGCCATTGACACAAATGCTGTGCAAATTCATGAAATCCTCATACCCCTGTTTTTTTCCAGAAAAATCCACCTAAACCCGATACCCCTCAATTTTTCCACAATCTGGTGACGGATTTGGAAATATTGATGCGTTACGCAAAATAGCCACTGTGCGAATACACGAGCAAGTAGCATGTATTTGTTGCTACCTCGTGAGAGATCTAATACAGTAGTACATTCAGTATTCATTGGACCATGTAAAAATATTTGAAACAATTCACACATCACACCAAAATGCTATTTTAAGGTAATGGTGGATGAATCCTTAATGTGGTCTTAAGCCTATTAGTATGTATGGTGGAATCTCACTATTAAGTTCACCCTTGGGACTGTGCGAAAGTGACCCAATTAGCGAGACTAATTTTCTGTACTTTACTGTAAATGGAACAAATCTGGGACTATTCTAGAGTGACCTTAATTGCGAGGTGGCTACATTACCGTAAAGCGAGGTTCGACTGTAGATAGGATTGCAACAGTGCGCATCAAACTATCACAATAGTTGATGTGATGATAATGTACACACTATCGATAGTACCAGTAAATAATTATCAATAACCATTGCACATTGAACTATCGGTAGTAACAATAGTTGGCGAAGAGATCAGCAGTGCCATGCGTATAACACAGAAACATTGTTTATGTTCAAACTATTTCAATTTCATTTTGTAAATTTATTTTCCAACCTAACACAAAAAATCGTCAACATAGCTCAGTGTCATTCAAGGATTCACCATTTTGGGAATCAACCGCTTCCGATTAAAGCTGCGTTACATTAGATATTTGTTAGTCCATGCTCTACTATTGCAATACTAAACCTATCCCTAGTAGTCAATTTTACTAGTAAATGGCTGACACAATGTTTAACAATGTCAAAAGGGTTCTGTTACGTAATCATTAGCAGGAAGTTTTCTGCATTAGTTCTACTTTGCCCAGCCTGTGGCTAGATGGTTGGGAACAAGAAATTTCAAAACTATTCTCTGGGAAGCATTCAGCCACGCATCAATTAATATTTTGTAAGTTGCAACTTTATAGATTATTCGTTCACATGTTAGCAACATCATCCAGAGCTTGGTATTCACACAGCTTAGTGAACTAATGCAATGTGGAGTGAACAAAATTTCTGAAGCACCAAAATGGCTGAAAGATGATTTGAACCCGGATTCTTCTGAATGAGAGTCTGACATTCTAGTAACATTTACACTATTGTGCCCACCAGTGATGTGCAGTTCTAACTGAACCGTGTCTCCAATCAATGTCTATACTCACGGTTCTGCTTCAAGTCTGTAGCCGCGACTATTGGCAACCTCCTGTGCGTAAGTCACACAAACGAGACACACAAAGACCACAGCTATTGTCATGGTCCCACCTCCTAAGTCTTGAATAGCCATTGTCTCACTGCAAAAGCAAAACCTCAGTATCATTAAAATAGCAATGTTTTTTTGCTTTAAATGTGTGATTGTGCAACAAAGAGGTCGCCACCTGAAAACCTATCTTTTTAATATCGCCTATCATCCATAGCTTCTTAGCACATCCATCCATTTGTTGACGACTTTCGCCAAGCACACAAGTACGAGAATGCTTAATCCTTTGGTTTTGTTGCACCTCTGAGTTCGGACTCACTGAGAATATGGCACTGAAGAATTTATTTATTATTATTATTTATTAAATATTTGACTACCTAAGTCAACGTTGTAAAGAACTGTAGAGAGAACTACAAACAATGCAACAATGTTTGTTTTTGTCATGTGTTAGCAGACACAAAGAAGATCAAGTAAGTAGGTAAGTACTTCAAAATATGTTTCAATACTTCTATAGAGGAAACACAAACTGGTAATCTTCCCTGTAGACAACTTCAACATGAGCCAATACTTGAAACATGGTTCACCTTAACCATTCATATATGGAATTCAATTTTTCTTAAATGGTGCCCGTTTGTGGATAAATGCAACTATTCATGGTTAATTTTAATCAGTAGCAAAAATTGTTTGATGTTTCCAGAAAACAGACAGACTACAGTTGAGTGTATCATAATTGTAACATATCTATGTAGTTTTTTTTTGCAAATTTTACTTATTTAATCAACACAGAACATTGATCAGTGTCACTTAAGTTAAAACATGATAAAACAAAGATTTCTTTTCACATCAGTAAACTAAAACGAATTAACAAACAATTTGACAATCAAGTTTGAATTTGTTGAAAGTTGAATCAGATATAGAAATAAAGCTTCAAAAGCAAAAACCACCTTTGCTGTAAGAATATAGCAATACACGCATACAAGAATGACACCACCCAAACAACACCGTCATGCTATGTTACTAGCAAAAATAAATTAGCATCTGACAGACACAAACATTAATTCCTGGCTCGACACAACAGAAAAAAACAATGTACATACATGTATGAATATGTGACATTCCAACATTGATAGTTGCAAATGTGGACATATCTTAGCTATGACAGGTTAAGACATAATACTGGCTTTAGTATTGTTAATCATGCAATAATGAAGACGTAATATATTATATACTCTGAGTGAAATATAGCCACATTTACCCCAGTTACAAGAACACACAACAGTCTATCAAGACAGCATACCACCATGGTGGATAGACAAATTTCCTCCACATAGTTTGATAGCTTTATAACACCTTTTGCTCAAGTTTACATTGTCCGAACACTGGAGATAAATAGGATGAGAACAACTTTCTCAAATTTACATCATATATTTAACATGATAACTCAGGGAAGCTGCCTTCTGCGTCTATGTGTATATACTATACATATAATGTGGATTAATGGCAACAAATGTCGAGTGTTGCAATTATGGGTAATTATGTGTATTGTTAATTGTATGTATATTTAGATATATCGATCCGGTAATTGTAAAGTCAAAACCTGTCCATAACTTATTACTTAAATTAACACAAAATTTAAGATAAGGGCGTCGCAAAGATAACATTATCCAAGAAACCCTGATTACATGGGCGATGATCAAAACACGAAAACAGGTGCGAATGCCTGATTCACCTGGATAGCGAAATTGCTTCCATACCTGAATAAATGGAAACAACACAACTAGAAAGAGATATCAGATTGTACATATTTCAAGTAATTAAGGTGTGTTGTTCTTTAGAACACCAGGATCCGGCACCCAATATGCGAACTGTAAACACCAAACAGCCACCTGTGTATTGACCCAGTTCAGTTTCAACTGGTAAATTGAAATAGCGTAGCCAAACGACGTTTCCCCCATAAGCTTTTCTGTCGCATCTTGAGTAAATATAAGTTAACAAATAGGAATATAAGGTATCAACATAAAGCTTGACCGTCCATTACATGACAGAATTGCTTGTTATCATTGCAAAATACCAAAGTTACCTGTCGCAGTATCTGCTGCACAACCGCCAGATACGACGAGGTTTGGCGCAGCATAATGGAGATTCCTTCGACGCTGCGATTGGTGCAATCCTGTTGGCGGCGTTCCTGACGTCACCCAGGTGTAAAAGTACTGAATCGCGACGAGTGGATAGGCCTGTAGGCAGTTTAGGCAGATTCCTAATATATACCCTGTTCTTATTAAATTAAGGGGTTTGGGCTTTGTTAGGAGAATACGCGTTATGTATTAACACGTTTTTGAACAATTAAAACTTCCATATAACACAATGAATTAAGCTCTGAAAGCGTCGTAAACAGTACAAGTATTTTCATAGCAATGGGAGTACAACAGTTTAGGGTCTTGTCCTCTACACAGGAGAAGATGGGGACCACATGATCATTTCTAATATTTTCAACTGTTTAAGCAAAATATAAGTATATTTTTAACATCACAATTACGCTGCCTTTTAAATTGGAATGTCCTCTAATAGGGTCTTGAAATTGGTAATTAAGGCTGGGATTTGTCAAAAGCATGGGCCAAGACCAGAAATTTCACTTATTGGTACCATCTGGGAGAGGGGCAAGATCTAATTATGATTTTTGAAAAAGTCCATGTCTGTGGACATATTTTGTAATAACTGCGTCACTTAGAACCATATCTTGGTGTAAATTAATAGGTTTTAGGGGTCAAGAATTTCAAATATTTTACATTTGACCTTCTGTGACATTCACATCCGCCATTTCTAAACATGGCGGTCGTCAATACAAATGTTACCATATCTTAACAATTATGTTACACAGAGAAATAATGCATACATACGTTTTTGTATAGCGTTGTGGGCAGTGATTTCAAAAAGTTTAAATTTAACCTTCAGTGAAAGTGACGTATTTGCCATTTTTAAAGATGGCACCCGTCACAGACTATTATTCCCGTTTCTTAAGAACGACGTAACCTAGTTAACGGCAAAATATTATAGTTTTTTAAGTACGGTTATTATAAATGTATTACTTTTTGATCTTCGCCGAAATTCATATTCTACCATTTTCACCTTGCACATGTTGGTGCATGCCGGTCCATTGGCAAGGCATGTGCACCTTGGCAGTTTGCAGGAACGCAGGCACTTGCATTATAAGTTCCAAAACTGCATCTGCATGGGGCTGCAGGAGTACGTACCCACTCGATGCCAACACTCTTTCGGGTCTGCCACAATTGGGTGATGCTGAAGCAGTGGCTTAAGCTGGATTTTGTATTGGAGGGGGCCATCCGGCATCCAAGCAAGCAATTATATATATATATATATATATAATTGCTCATTGTATTATATATATATATATAATGTATATAATATTATATATATATTTATATATATATATAATTGCTCATTGTATATAATGTATGTAATACTGTGTATGTGCGTGCGTGCGTGCGTGCGTGCGTGCGTGTGTGTGTGTGTGTGTGTGTGTGTGTGTGTGTGTGTGTGTGTGTGTGTGTGTGTGTGTAGTGTACAATAAACTAGTGTCCAATATTCGCGCATCGCATGATTCCGTCGCAATGCTGCATCGTGTCGGTTTCTCAAACCCAACTCGTTTAAACTGAATGACGACACGACAACCAAGTTTACTGACCGATGTAGTTGCCAGTTCAACAAAAACTTTCATAGAAATAATACCAGAGAGACACGAACCCGTAAAGCCCCTACATAATATCCACCCAAAGCCGCTATATTTCCCATGCTACAGACAAGCAACATGACAAATACCAACACTTAGTCACTTACTCTGATGAAACAATAAACATTCGTACCTTAACATGGATGATTTATTATTATTTATTATTATACCGAACTTATAAAGCGCTCTTTTCATACATAAAAGCCTGCTCAAAAGCGCTGTACACAATCAATAGAATAATGATGAGGCGCTGGCGTTCAACCAATAACTTCACAACAAATCCGTACTGCGACGGCGGCGGCGTCGAGTGAGCTTCACAAAAACGCCCGAGTCACGTGTAACGTTGTCGCTTATTAAACTTAATAAATTCACGATACGAAGTTCCGACTACCCAGTGGAAAATCGACTAGATAAATTGCTTTGGCCGCATCGTGCAACTTGATCTTAGTCCAGTAACTAATAATTTTGCCGGGCAACCATCATTTTGCATCCTTGTGTTGATATATTAATAGGCATTAGCCATCAAGCATATTGTGAATGAAGACATTTTTGTTGCTCTGTCAACTTTTGGGCTGCAGCTTGCTGGATGCTTATTGCCTACGGCAGAAGCGGCGGATTCCTCCACTCTACGTAACTTAATCCCATTTGAATTATAACAAATTTCTTTGCCAAAGGGTAGGACTGGGAAGTCTTACATATTGATAGGCACCCCTATAACCTCTGTACTTTGTCATTCTATAAATCAAGCAACCAGCTACATGTCCTCAGTCCCCTACCCTCCTAATTTACTGGGGATTGGCTCCCCTTCTCTCCCCTTCTGGCTACGCCACTGGGCCGAAGGCAGCGCCTCCAGATTGATGCTTGACAGTTAGCACGAAGAACATGCATGTGTAGACAATCTCTGAATGGTTGAAGCTGGCTGGACTCGACCTCCCCTCGTTTGGCACAGAAGTGTTGGTAACGCAGTTCATTGACTTCGTGAGTGCTCACAGTTGTTGCATACAGTTGGCAGGCAAACAGCTGTATCTTGTCAAACAGTTGTGAAGAGACTTCCCAGGATTCACCAAGTTGGCTGAAGATCTTCTGGTATGTGTTGTCCTTTTTGAATAGTTTCAGGGCGCCCAGCTTTCCACGGCCTGCGAGGACACTCAAAGTGTCACAGCCTGTGAAGGCATGAAATCCAAACAGGGCGACGCAAATGCTGTCTTCCAATGAACGTGCCAGTTTCCCAACGTCGATGAACCGTGTGTGGTTTTTGTTCCACACTTCTGGTAGATGGAGCAGGGGATGACTCTTTTGAAACCAAGGCAGAGTACCATGACATATGTGTCTTCGGTTGTTACTATGATTGCCTTTGACCCGGCCTTTGCAGCGTGAAATGCATGTAGGAGCACACGTGTATCTGCTTCTTCTTGTGTGGCCCTCAGTTCTGTGACTTCCTCCCAGTAATTTTGGTTATCTTGTAGCAGACCTCGTCCCAGGTTACATACAGTGATTTGTCATGTAGCTTCTCCCTGTAATTTGATTAGACTGGACTGTTTGTAAGAGCTGCACAGGAACTTCCTTCACTGCTGGATATTGTGGCCTGCTGCAAAGTTCTTGTGCTTGATAGCTGTGCTTTTGATCCCCGGTTGCACCTGCCGGCATTTTTTATTGACGTCTCCCGGTAAACGTCGAATACCACGTAAATTTTGTGACTCTGTGAACTATCATGTAGGACTTAAGACAAAACAGATTCTGCCAGCTGTACAAACGTCTTGTTGTTGCCGTTCAGCTTCTGCACCAAACTCATTCCATCGATGATACAGGTTGATGGGTCAGGGATATCTTCTACTGGATAAACGTTTTTCTCCAACTCTCTAGCGAGTGCTGCCTTGTTCGTCTTCCGCAAATACCCATCAGCATTTGCGAATGCCCATGGTAGAGGGCCCAGTGGATGCGCTAGGACATCCCTCATGTGCAGCTGTCTACTCTGAGCAATATAGGATCATGTGGCCAAATAAATTTATCACCGCCTTCAAAACCACCTCTTTGGCTTTTCCTCTTCCACTGGCTTTCTTTGCATTTACATTGGAGAATGTCTTCAGGTTTTGATTTGTCATCTTGTCGTGGAATTTCACGGTTGGTGGAGCCTCTTCTAAGCGTGTCTTCTTGAGCATCTGATATGCTTCTTCGCCTATTTGATGAACGCTCAGAATATATTTGGCAACATCTGCTGTGGCCACAGTGCCAGTAGATAAGCTGACAAGTTCAGTTTCTCTAGGACACATTGAATTCAGCCATCTGTTCTCCATCAGAGCAACCAGGGCTCGACATCTGCCTCGTCTTTCCGGATGCGGGACCTTTGGAGATAGGACATATACATACAACGTGAATTCATTAGGAAATTCACCCGCGAAACGGAACTCGTCTAGTCAAATTGAGACAACTGTCAAACGTTCTGACTTGCATTGTACGTCTCATGTTTCTATGACTACTGAATGTATTGGTTATAATAAAACATGTTTCTAGGATATATGTGTAACGTTTATTTTCATACCAAGATGCAGTCGTCACTCGTCACTGTAGGCCCCGCAACTAGGTAGACACAAAGATAATAACACATTATATTAAGCTTTCATACATACCTAAGGGTTATAAACATAATCATTAATGTCTGCATAAACTGCCCTTTTTACCCTTTTAAATAACATTGTCCCCCCAGTGAAAATTCAATAAAAACGCCCTGAATCCCTATGTTAATAAATTTGATTGCCCATTACAATAGTTGGTGTAAATTCAATACAAACAGAGAAAAGGCTGCACGAACGTATTCATAACACGTATACATGTGGAATAGGGGATTACCGAGTGGAGTAGTACACGAAATGAATTTCTGGCCTTCAGGATGAAAATAATTTTTGTGTAACAACAGAACGAGCACTTAGCGGTTAGGCTAGGTGGTTATACAACCTGTTCGCCCTCCTAGCCTGCACACCCCTTTGAATCGCCTCAACGCTTAATAAGCTGGCCCGAAACACCCATTCTGCCCGTGTCAGTTACGCTGCATCCTATTGGCCAGCAGCTTGCACGGGAAAAATTGTGGGCAGGAGACGACACGGTGTTCGCGTTCAATTCGGTTCGCCTCGCCATCGTGACAAGTTCAGTTTTTACTCCGTAATTTTGAGGTGTGTAGTCTGCACACCGGGTATCTTTTCCCCTTTTGTTTTATATACTGTAAACACATGACAGTCGGTATGCTGTAAGTTAATATAACAGCAATCAATGTTTTTTTTGTAAATGACTAGCAAAATTGAAGAATTATGATTATTATATATGTACACAAAATTGACGTACATAACATGTGTGGTACATCAATCGGTAATCTGGACGTACCTAGCTGTGCACAAGATGTGACTATTGTATATACTATATGTGCACAGTGGCAATCTCTATGTTAATAAATTGAATTTCCCATTACCAACCTACCCAATAGTTGGTGTAAATTCAATACAAACAGAGAAAAGGCTGCCTGAACATATTCATAACACAGATACACCGGGGAATAGGGGGGTACCGAGTGGAGTAATAAACGAAATATTTTTGTATTTATAGTGGTGGAACAAATAATTTGCCACCAATTAAATTCCCCCAGATGGTATCAACATCTGGTCTGGCCCATGGGCTGGTATACATCTATTTAGATGGGATAAGACCTAAGGAGGCCACCCGTTTTATGTGGGTCACATGGTGTTGTCGTGTTTTGCCGATCAGATGCAGGGCCACTCTCCAAAAAAGTCTCACAGTTCGTTTATAATTTTCCACGTCGTATTAATTCGTATTATTTCCTAATTTTTGTACCTCACACATAAGTTATACACAGAACTCAGAATCAATTTATCTGATCTATAAATACGATACATATACAACGAATAACGCAAGTAATATATAAGGTCGGGAGACTCTCCTTAAGATATATAATATCGCTAGCACAGGAGCTACCCTATAAATATAAACAACAACAAAATTTATATGGCACAAATCAGAATAGCATATGACTTGTTTTTTATAGTAATACTGTAACTGTCAGCTGACATTACTATAAATAGTACCAACAGAGTCACGTTTAAGCTGGACACTGGCGCAGCGGTATCGGTACTGTCAGGCAGCGTACCAATGCTACAAAACCGGAAATTAACGCCCGCCAACAAAACTCTGAGGGGCCCCGGAGGCACAAAGCTTCGAGTACTGGGGACGCTAATTGCCAAGCTGCAGTACGGCAGCAAAACGTGCACAGAAACGAAGAAACCAGCCAACTTCACTCCTTGGTCTTTGACGCTTGTGTGCATCTGAACTTGATCAAACTCACGGTGAACGAGGTTGCAGTACAAAAGGACTTTCCTAAGTTATTTCACGGTCTAGGAAAGCTGAAGACGACACATCACATCAATCTCCGGGAAGACGCACAACCTGTATGCCTGTACACTTCACGCAATGTGCCACATCCGTTACTTCCGAGAGTAGAGGAAGAACTCAAAAGGATGGAAGAGCAAGGGGTCATATCCAAAGTGACCCAGCCAACTGACTGGTGCTCAGGAATGGTTGTTGTACCGAAGCCCAACGGCAAGGTTAGGATATGTGTCGACCTAACCCATCTCAACAAGGCAGTAAAGAGAGAGGTACATCCGATGAAATCAGTCGATGAAATTTTGGCGAAATTAGGAAACGTATCAATGTTCTCCAAACTAGACACAAACAGTGGGTTTTGGTAGTTGCCTTTAGTTGAAGAATCAAAACTGCTGACCACATTCATCACACCGCAAAGGAAGTTCGCCTTCAGCAGAATCCCCTTCGGTATTTCATCAGCGCCAGAAATCTTCACTCGCACGATTTCTATCATCCTACAGGGACTGGATGGAGTCATCTGTCATATGGACGACATCCTGGTGTTTGCACCAAAAGAAGCTGTGAATGATGAACGACTGAAAAAAAGTCCTCCAACGACTCCAAGACGCGGGACTGACACTTAACGAGAAGTGTGAGTTTGGCAAGAAGAGCATACGCTTCCTGGGTCACGTCATCGATGGAACAGGAGTTCATGCGGACGAACAGAAGCTGGAAGCCATCCAGAAATACCCAGCACCAACCAACACCACAGAACTGAGGAGGTTCACAGGAATGGTCAATCACCTGGTTAAATTTGTTGAGTGGCAATGGAGCCCGGTACAAGCAGAAGCGTTTGAGATAGTCAAACAGGCACTGACGTCTTCTATAGCGCTTGCACGCTAAGAACCACAGCGATCAACGATCATCGCTGCTGACGCATCGGGCCATGGTCTTGGAGCTGTACTCATGCAAGTCCAAGACAACGGCGATCGAAAGCCAGTGTGCTTTGCTTCACGAGCACTAACTGAAGTGGAACAACGATATGCAGTTATCGAAAAAGAAGCACTGGCTGCAACATGGGCGTGTGACAAGTTTGCAGACTATGTTCTGGGCGTGGCATTCACGCTAGAAACCATGCTAGAAACCGACCACAAACCCCTGGTTCCACTCCTGAGCTCTACTGACTTCGCTAAGATGCCTCCACGAATCCAGATATTCCGTATGCGCCCGATGCGATACAATCCAGAGGTCCAGTCACGGGCACCAGTGGGAACTCCGTCGACTGCAGAACTCATACAGGAAGTTGAGACATTTGCAGTGAAGGCTGGCCTGCCTTCATGCCGCAAACTCCCTTACTGCGACCTTACTGGAAGAGTAGGAGCCATCTCGCCATGATCGACGATCTGCTGCTCTACGACGAACGCATAGTAATCCCACGTTGCATGCGGCTCGACACCCTCAAAATAATACACGAAGGTCACATGGGAATCTCCAAATGTCGTTCGCGAGCCAACCAAGCTGTCTGGTGGCCAGGTCTCTCCAAAGAGATGGAAGAGATGGTGTCAACATGCCACACCTGTGCGAAGGTGCGGCCAGAGCCAAAAGAGACTTTGATGTCAGCCTTCTTCCCCTCTCGTCCGTGGGAAAGAGTTGGAATGGATCTCTTTGAACTCAACGGAAAAATGTACATAGTCATCGTTGACTACTACTCCAGATGGGTGGAGTACCGAGAGCTGGCTAGTATGACTTCCGAACACACCATTGAAGTGCTGAAAGAAGTCTTCGCCATTCATGGGATTCCGGATGTGATTTCGTCTGACAACGAGCCACATTTTAGTACCGACGCGTTCGCTCTGTTTGCCAATTCGTATGGCTTTACTCACACAAGTAGCCAAGATTTCCCAGACAAACGGGGAAGCGGAACGAGCAGTGAGGACCCTAAAGGAGATCCTGAAGAAGAACAACAAGAACGAAGATTTTCACCTCGCTCTCCTGACGCAGCGCACGACACCGTTGCTCAATGGTCTGAGCCCAAGTCAACTGCTGATGGGACGTCGCCTGCGGACGAGAGAGAGAGAGAGAGAGAGAGAGAGAGAGAGAGAGAGAGAGAGAGAGAGAGAGAGAGAGAGAGAGAGAGAGAGATGAGGAATGATTATATGTACTCGTGTACACACTGACGTACATATGGATACTTAGGTATATATTTCATTACGTATTATGAATTACAAATAAAGCAATTATGAATACGACAACGCAGGGGTAGAACTACCCACTAGTCCGCTAGTCCGTACACTAGTAAAGCTTACGGCGGACTAGTAAACCCGGCCTACCAACTAGTCCGGCTGTCTAGTAAAAATCAGCGTGTTGCGTGGCGCCACCAACCGTACAATTGACAAAGTAAATCTTCACCTAATGTGAATCGACAGTGAAACGGTACTTTTGATTGGTTGTTGTGTGACATAGAAATTTGAAACGACCGTTTTGTTTGGCTTAGCGTATCATGTAGATTTAACAAGATTGCCATCCAGAGAATTAACTCTAGATGGCAGGTGGACAAGGAAGCCCTTTGGCTTATCGAGAGTCCAACCCTTTTATCTACATATATCCAGCCCTTCTGAGGTATGTGTCGATTTTATTTTTAAACATATTCACACTACTAGCACCCACACAATCATCAGATAATATGTTCCATTCATTCACAGTCCTTTGTGAAAATGAGAACTTTCTCACGTCTAATCTACACTGCTCCTTTACTAATGTAACTTCATGTCCTCTAGTCTTTCTATCTTTCTTAACTGAAAAAAACTTATTTCTATCAATATTTTCATAACCATTCAATATTTTAAACACTTCTATCTGATCTCCTCTCAATCTCCTGGTCTCTAGTGTTGTTAAACCACATTCTTTTAGGCGTTTTTCATAACTAAGATCCCTCAGTTTTGGTATCATTTTAGTCGCTCTCCTCTGTACTCTTTCTAGCATATCTATGTCCTTCTTGCGGTATGGCCTCCACGCTTGTATACAATATTCTAAATGAGGCCTAACTATTGTTTTGTACAGCGGTATTATTAGTTTATATGCTATATTTCGCCTAATCAATCCAAGGATTTGATTTCCCTTTGAAGCTGCAATTCCACACTGCTCTGAAACCTTCATGTCAGCACTAATTGTCAGCCCTAAGTCTTTTTCTTTTACAGTAGTACTTAGTACAGTTCCCCCCATTGTATATTCTACATATTCGTTCCCATGTCCTGTGTGGAGGCATTTACATTTCCCAAAATTGAACAACATTTGCCACTTTTCAGACCATTTGATCAACCTGTCAAGATCATCTTGTAAATGCTGTCTATCCCCATCACTTTTAATCCTTCTAAACACTTTTGTATCATCTGCAAATTTCAACACCTTGCTAGTTATATCATCGTCCAAATCGTTTATATATATTAAGAATAATATAGGTCCCAGTACTGATCCCTGTGGAACCCCACTCAAAACTGATTTCCAGTTTGAAGCCTCCCCATCAACAACTACCCGTTGTCTTCTGTCAATCAGCCATTTTTCTATCCAGTTAATTATACCATTTCCTATGCCATGGGCCTTTAGTTTAAGCAGTAATCTCTGATGTGGCACTTTGTCGAAAGCTTTTTGAAAATCTAAGTAGATGATATCTACTGGTGATCCATCATCTACCCACTTAGTGATATCTTCCAAAAAACATAACATATTTGTTAAGCATGACCTCGCTTTTAGAAACCCATGTTGAGATGGGTTTATCAAGTTATGTTTAACAAGAAAATCCACCATGTGATCTTTAATTAGTCTTTCTAATAATTTACAAATCACCGATGTTAAACTAACTGGTCTATAATTATTTGACTTGTTTCTCGAACCTTTTTTTAAATAACGGTATAATGTTTGCTTCTTTCCATTCTAAAGGAACCACTCCCTCTTCTAATGACAAGTTGAAAACTGTTGCAAGCGGTATGCTAATTTGTTCTACAATTTCCACTAGTAGTTTGGGTGGAATACCATCCACTCCAGGTGATTTATTTTCCTTCATAGCCCTAATTTTCTTAGCTACCATTTCTGGGGTTACAATTAACTGTCTTAAATAGTCTGATTCTGCCCCCTTGAACTTAGCCTCTGGTACTGGCAGTGAACTAGTGTCTTCTCTGGTAAACACTGAACTAAAATACTCATTTAGGTCTTCTGCCATTAAGAATCCTTCTGATATTATATTTCCAGCACTATCTTCTAGAGGACCGACCTTATCCTGAACTTTCTGTTTGCTTCGAACATACGCATAAAAACTCTTGCTGTCATGTTTTATATTACAAGCTAATTTATGTTCATAGCTTCTCTTTGAATTTCTAATTTCAGATGTAGCTTGGTTTAGTGCTTCTTTATAAATGTTGTAGTCTTCGTCATTGCCAGTACGTCTATATGACTTCCACATCATTTGTTTATACTTAATTTTTCTAATGGCTTCTTTCGATAAGTATTTCTTTCTGGTCCGTTTCCCTTGTTTTTTGAAGGGAACACATTTATCTACGATGCACTCTATGTAGAGGGGTACCGGCTAATGAGCGCAATTGGCAAGGAGCGTGCCCTGGCGCGCATGGAAGACTTCCATGGTGAGACACTCACAGGTGCTGTCTTCGCCAAACAGACCCGACTGCAGATCTTGGGCAACCTGGTCAGCTGTCTGGAGGGTCGCTTCGTTGACAGCAATTCGGACGTTGTGCGTGCATCATCAATCGTTAGCTTCAAGCTGTGGCCTGGAGCTGCAGGTGATTATGGAAATGACGCTGTGGCCACACTCAACAACCATTTTGGCCCTGTACTTCGCGACGCTGGCATCGATACTGCCAGTGTGGAGACGGAGTGGACACTTCTGAAGATGATCCTGTATGAACAGTCCCCAGACGTGCGACAGCTGACATGGTCTAGTGTCAATGCAGCCCACCAGGCAGAGTATGGAAACATACTTGGGCTTGTTGACGCCATTCTGACTCTGCCAGCCAGCTCGGCTGATGCGGAGAGAGGCTTCAGTCAGCTGAAGCTGACGAAGAGCAGCATCCGGTCAGTCCTGAAGGCAGATCGACTGACTGATCACATTCAGCTGAGTTCACCAGACATCGCTGCATTTGAACCGAAGGAGGCAATCGAGCTGTGGAGTGCTGGTGGAGCCCGGAGGCCAGACCCTCAGCCGCTTAGGCCAAGGCCCGACTGTAGTAGTTACACTGACAGCAGTGACACCGACTGTGATGACAGTAGTGCCTCCGACTCTGAGTGACACTGACTGACTGACAGGCAGTGTTAACGCCAGGCCTGGATGACACTGTGGTTTTTTGTGTTTTAAATAAAATTGTTGTGACCTAAATTTGTGCTATGTTTTTTATTTGCAGGACTAGTAAACCTTTTGGCGGACTAGTAAACTTTTGTCTTTACTAGTCCTGCTGTCTAGTAAAATAAATGCTGAAGTTCTACCCCTGCAACGGGATTCATAATTTAAAATAAGAATTTATTGATATGCAGATCATGTTTCATTGGGTTGGGCACATCTGCCCCAAGGACTGCAATTCCAGTTGGGACAGTGATTCCTGGCCGTTTCAGATTTCTCACAAAGACATCATTCACTCTTTCCATGGACATTTGGGTTTGCAGGTAAATCTGCTGCTGTATTTTGTCGTTCGCAGCACCCACTGCTTGCGCCTTCTTGACCAGACATCCGCAACGTTAACAGGGTTGTCTGCGCTAGGGCTTGGCCAGAACTTCCATACCAGAGCAGACAGTATGAGCCGTGTTTTCGTCCCTATAATAAACAGGACATACAGTATTGTAATAAAATTCTTAGCAACAAAAAGCAACAGACCTATCAGCATCTATATCTTGTTAGTAAGCTGCTGTGAATTACTTTCCTTACGACTGGTCGGCTTTCAGTGAACTTTGAAACGCCATTTTCCAAATGACAATAATGTATAAATATGTCTTCTATAATTGCACTCGGTAATCGTGTTTAAAAATGTTGACTGTTTGAATCATATTCAAATGGCCAAGTATTCATAATCAGACATTGAAAAAATAATATTGATCCTTACAAACAAGGCATCCCATTATGACAGTCCTCCACGGTTGCATTTATCATCACTCGTTTTTGTCATGTATCTTATATATGGTATATACAGTGACTGTATTTTGTTATCGTTACTATTACATAGAGAATTTATTACACTAAAATTAGTGAATACAGTTGTGAAGTATTCACGCCATCTCTGTGTCATAGTTAACATCTGACAGTCCTGTCCATTCAATCCTCCTCTGGGAAGTATTCAGCTCCACACAGCATATACTACGAAAATAGTATCACTGTCAGGTACTCATTTATTTATCCGAGTGAAATGGAGCAATGTGGAGTGAGCAAAACTCCACAAGCTTTGAAATGGCAGACACTTATAAGATTCTGATGATCTAACCACTATGTTACCATGCCACAATACGTTAGTGGTGCTATTGTTAGAATGACTGAGGTATATTTTTTTACAACTAAATACCTATTGCAATGTATGGCTTCTGTCCTACCTTCATACTTCAAGTTGTCCAGTGTAGCAGTAATTTGTCAGGTGGGGAAGAGCTTGCAGAACATGTCGTGGTGTAAAGGTGGAAGTAGGAGCAACCCTCTTTCGTGGAATCTGTAAAACATGACATTTGTTTGTGCACTATTACAGTAAAGCATTTGCTAAATTACCACATTACAAAAAAAGATAATGTAGAATTTTTTTTTTTTTCAAGTGAGAAATCAATAAGAGTTTCCATGTGAATAATGCAGTACATACCGACTTGATGTGATGTGCAGTAGACTTGCTAGATGTAGTAGGTCCTGGGGACAGCGGAATGCGAGTGGACAATGGTTGTGTAATGGTCTGCAATAGAGACAGATACTGAATAAAGCTCATGTCTGGATTAATTATGGAGTGTTTGTTATCATTAATAATATGGTGATATAGTGGGTCATTCTATGTGAAGGTAACCAATAATTCTGAAATTGGTTGCACTCAACTCTTCAGTTTTTGAATAATCAATTTGGTGATATCCCTTGAGAAGATGAACATGAAACCAAAATAGGAGCCTCTCAACACCAGTAATGTTTGGGCTACAGCAATTTGACATTTAGAACTTCAATTTATAATTACGTTGAGTTTAATAATTAAATAAAACAATCAATATTTCAAATGTTAATATATATTGCCTTATTAAATTTGTAGTTTTTTTATAATGAATAAATAAAATCATAATATCTATAATGTTACTTTTGTGTTACTTTAATTCTTGTTACTTTTTCATGTAGTTTTCTGACAACCAATTAAACCATACTGCTACACTGCTGCTTGGTTGACAGATAAGTATCAGTTCAAGTACAAATTGTAAAACCAGTACAAAAATAATATTGTGATATTTTTCACACCAACGGGAGTTTAGGTTCAATAGTCTGCAAGCAGCCACTAAACCCGTCTTATGTGAAAAGGATAGTTTGTCGCAGACATACTATCAATTCTTATTTGATTTGGAATTGAACTGATAAAACATACACAAACATTTGAATAAAAAATCAAAACAGACTGAATTGGAATTGAATGAACTGATCAAAACAAATTAGAGTAAACCTCGCCTAAGTTGGATTCAATCGAACCGAGTGATTTAATCCGAGTTGCGCAAAAATCTGACTTAGCCGAAGATGACATATCCCAGCGCCAAAGGCAACCCTCTAAAAGCCCTTAGGTAACTGTAAATAACGCGGTAACTCTATAAATGTTGATGTCCACAAGCAACATACAACATCATACAGTATTAAAACAGTTTTATGCTTCATTTTGGCACTGATCTCTAAGGTTATAGCTTACCAAGTGATTTTGTTGAATACTGCGATTCGACTTAGGCGAGGAAAAACACATTATCTCATATCAAATGGATCGACTCAGTTATTCAGAGTTAGGCAAAGATCCGACTTACACAAAGATTTTTATAGGAAATTCATTACAAATCAACCGTTCCTCGGAAATCTGTCCGAGTTGAGCAAAGATCCGACTTAGGCGAGGTTTACTGCATTTACAATGATTTCTTATAGAAATTTACATTTATAAATGGTAACAGTCCCAGTACACACACAAAGGGTTTATCACCTGACAACACCTGGGTGAAAAACCCTTCTGTACTGCCCCTTTACATAACCCAAGTTGGTTTCCTTTATTCATCATTTCTCTTATCTGCTCTTTCAGTCCCTAAATTCTCTATTTACACCAGTTTTATTACCAGCTTAAACCTGACTGGTAATTGCAATTGGTACCTGCCTACCAAGTGGTTTATGGAGAAGTGGGTTTGAAGGGCTTGATCTTTGTTGCATCTCAAGTGATGGATGAGCTAATTACCTGTATTGAAGATTAGGCTTTCAAAGTAATTAGTTTTAATGATTTGTTAAAATTAGAAACAGGTGGTGAATTTGCGAATACAAAACATAACACATTTTAATGTATATATATTGATTGAATTTCAACATCATAAAAGACACTTATTCACTGGCATTTAAATAAATTATAAGACACCAAATTTAAAAAATCAAAGATTTACCTGACACCCTTTATTTTAACATAAAAGTACTTTTATAATATATAAAATAGTAATAATAATATAAACAGTGTGTTCCTTTTTATACCGTTACACTGTGTCCGTTACTTTCTTTCCTCTAACTATAACAAGATAGCTGTGCATCTGGAGCCTACGAATGTTTGTAAAATCAAATCAAAGTTGTCAAATTGTCAATTATAATTCCAAATACACCAGTAGAATTGTCACTCACTTTTAATGAAATAAAAACATTGTCACTGTTATGTAATGGGAGCTGATTATCCAGCATTTCCCTGCTGCTGATTGATGGGTAGTTAGTGGAACCTTTATCAATGGTTATCAGTCAGTGATTTTTATAAGACAAATGTTCAACATAATGTATTTACAACAAATTCATTTTAAACCACAAACACATTCCGCCTAATGTTATTACAGAACATTCTGATGGGGTCATAGCGACAATTCCAGACTTTTCTGCCCGGTGACGTTAAGTGCTATATTATTGCCGTTAACTTTTCCTAATCGTCGGCTTTCTTCTAGTCTTCAATGTGTCATGTAGTTCTAGATTATTCCCAGCATACCTATGCCTTTGTTCACGCGGCCGTGATACCAATCAAAGTAAGTCAAATTCCCGGTGGAAGGCATGCATTCCTCAAAGGCAGAGCAGAGGCTAAGTTTAGTTCCTGCCGACACCATTCCCAAACTAGAAAGTTAACTAACTAACTAACGTATATAACGTCAGATCCTGCAATATGAAATGGTACAAGATTGTCATTTAGGTACTGAATACTCAATACTAACCTTCTTGCGATCTGACTTCACATGACAGCGCGCTAGACGGAGAATGTGCGGCGTTTCGACGGCTGTGGTCTGTAACTAAATATCGTCCGCATTGCTCCAAGCTTCAAAACCCGACGTCGCCGACGTTTCGACGGGTCTTATCCCATAGCATTACAAATATACATCCACTTCGAAACACGTTTCTTCAAAATGAGCCGAACATAATGAACTGTACAGCGTATGCCGTAACATATGTACATGTGTTGACAACATTGCTTACATCATGGGAAGACCGCGGTAAAAATAATGCTGCTCGTTTATTGGTTGCTTTTGGTTGTCATCAGTAAGATGGCTGCCTTCGTGTTATCGAAGATTTCATTCGAATTTTCCACTTTGAGATAATATTACCAGTAAACCACTGACGTTAAAAATGTGAATATAGTTGGAAATTGTTAGTTTGCATTAACTCTGTTAGGTGCATAAAACCAAACAGTTCCCTTATGTTTCCCTTTAACCCGGGAGTGCCCCGAAGGAAAATCCCTATCTTTTAACATGGGATTGCCTCCAGGGCGCGCCAACTGCCTGCGCTGGACCACCTACATAACTACTAAGGTCTATCGCGCTGTCGTCCTATACAATTCCGAGACGTACATGTTGTGCATACGACATATATCCAGAGACTGTCACAGATCCAACAGCGCCATCTGCGAATGATCCTTAGGATTAGATGGACGGTTCGTGTGACTAACAATACAGTCCTGTGACGTACGTGCCGGCACGCCGTGATGCTCTTAATTTTACGACAGTTAACCTGGTCCGGTCATTGTGGAGCGCAGTGATGCAGTGCCTGGAGCTTCGGATTCTCGACAGTGAGAACCCGGGTTCGAATCCCGTGGAGCGGGGAAGTTCGTTCACTCCACGTTCCCCCGGTTCACTCAACTGATGAACGAGTCCCTAGTTATATAAAAGTCCTATATAAAATGGTGGATATCTGCGTACGAATAGTCTTCGCGCATTAATTGCATAGTGGCTGAATGCTTCCAAGATAAGTCGAGATAATGTTCGATTGAACAGGTCTGACAGGGAATAAAGTGTACAGCGCTTTAAGCAGTCCCGAGGATGGGATACTGCGTTATATAAGAACTTATCTTTACTACCGTTTTACAACGAGAGACTGCCCAAAGTTGTCTTATACGGGGAGCTATGGCAGGGTAAACGGAATGTAGAAAGACAACGTCTACGATACACCGATTGTATCAAGAAACATATTGACAATGTTGGTCTCGACAAAAACAACTTGGGAGGAGACGGCTCACGACCGCAGCACGTAGCGTGCGACTGTCCGACAAGCAGCCGTCGATGCTGAAACAGCAAGGGCAGCCGATACAGAAACTAGAAGACAGCGTCGTCACCAGCGAGTGAGCACACACTAGCCGCCCCAACACGACAGCCGCCAATATTGGTATGCCGACACTGTGGTCAAATTGTTGCAGCGACCACAGCCTGTTGGTGTGAAAACTCGCCCCGAAACTAAGGAAGGCCAAGACTGGTGAAAAGAAACAACAGCGCTTTGATATGGACAAGCTACAGAACCCAGAAACGAAGCAACAGTTCGTAATTGCTCTGAAGAACAATTTTAGTATTCTGCAGGAGGAAACAGAGAAGACAATACACAGTTTCAACAAGGCTATGGAGCAAGCAGGTAAAATGTGCTAGGATAAAGAAGATAAAAAAGAGCAATGGATCTCCACATCAACCTAGAACAAGATAGGCCAAAAAAGGAAATAAAGAAGCGACTAGTCATTACAAAATCTCCAAGACTTACAGAACGACTTTTCAAGGAATTTTCTCAGAAAGACAAAGAAGTGAAAAGGAGTGCCAGAATGGATAAACGCACATACACAGAGAGTCTGGCCACGGAGAAGAAGCAGCATGAAGACAAGACACTCTACAAAATAACAAAGAAGAAGAAAGGAGATACAAGGACCCAACCAGAACCCCCCCTGAAAGCCACATATGGAAAGATCATCAGAGTTGAGATATAGAAGGTGGAAAAGTGGAAAGAACACCATTCTCAACAGTCCGGACCCACCCACCATTGCTGATATTCCTGAGGCTGTGGCGGACCTTGGGGTTAACTTCAACCGGATCACCGAAGCAGAAGTCCGAGAAGCCATTAAAGCTCAGAAGAATGGAAAAGCACCAGGGAATGACAGTATTTGTTCAGAAATGTTAAAAGCATAGGAAGAGAAAACACCGAGTATCCTTTGTCAGATCTTCCAGAAGATCTGGGATGAAGAAAACACACCAAGCGAATGGAAGACGGGCACTATCATCAAACTACCAAAGAAAGGCGATTTGGGAAACTACAATAACTGGCATGGTATCACCTTGCTATCACAGACATGCAAGACCTTCAGTTGCATTATGTTGAAGAAAATATCAACAGCTATTCATACCATTCTTCAACAAGAACAAGCCGGTTTCAAAAGAGGCAACTCTTGCATAGATCACATATTCGCAAGGCAAATCTTAGATCAAAACGCTGTATGAAACAGTGCCATCTACATTGCATTCATTGACTTGGAAAAGGCTTTCGACTCCCTTCACAGAGAATCTTTGTGGCAGATACTTCCTCACTATAGTACGGGATCCTCCAGAAGATACTCTATGTAGCTGCCCAGTGTCAAATAAGTTGCTTGTTACAACCACCTGACAGACAGCTTCAGCATCAAATCTAGCGTAAAGCAGGGATGTATTCTTTCTATCTTTCTGTTCATCCTTGCCATTGACTGGCTGATGACGGAAACCAGCAAAGAGAGAAACAGGGGCATCAGATGGACACTTACATCAATTCTGAAAGACCTAGACTACGCAGATGATACAGGACTGCTGTCCAGCAGGCACATGGACATGCAAGAAAAGATGGAGAAAATAACGGTTTCAGCACCACAGATTGGGATAAAGCTCAACACACCGAAAACCAAATTGACGAGGAGCAACCACAAAACAGACAATCCTATTACTACCATCAACGGCGATGCCTTTGAAGAGGTCGAGGAATATGCATACTTGCTTGGGAAGCAAAGTCACAACAGATGGAGACTTCGAGAAAGATGCCACTACTAGAATCAACAAAACCAACCAGACTTTCGCTATGCTGAAATCCATCTGGCAGTCAAGACAGCTGATATTGAAAACTGAACTGAGACTATACAATAGTAATGTCTTCATTGTACTTCTCTATGGGTCTGAGTGCTGGAAGCTGACAACAAGACTAACACACAAGCTAGTGACTTTCCAGAACAAGTCTCTCTGGAAGTTTATAGGGGTAATTTGGCCGAACATCATCACCAATGAAGAATTGCTCCGCCAGACAGATTCGACATACCTGGCTACGAAGACCAAGAGACGGAGGTGGAGATGGCTAGGGCACATTTGCAGAATGTCCACAGGCGCATTACCAAAGATAGCCCTACGTTGGACAGCGGGTGGATGACGGAGACGAGGTCGCTCAAAAGAGACGTGGAGAAGAACAGTGAAGGAAATTAAGGCCTGCCAGCTGACGTGGAGTACAATCAATGCACGGGCTGCCGACCGACAGCAGTAGCGCTCTCTTGTTAATGCCTTAGGTGCCACCTAAGAGATAACACGTACCGTTGGAGCTGGAAGCAGCGCTAAGAGATATGAAGAATGGGAATTAACACACCAGTGTCACGAGATACCCCAGCTGATGCCCAGCAGGGAGGGTATATTTGGACTGATTGCCTAGCAGCAACATATGGACTCTAATAGCATATAGAGTAGTGGGCGCTGCCGTGGCGCTGCCGTTGTTAGTGTAGTGAATCAGTCTAGCCTAGTATTTAGCTCAATGTAGCTGTGTATCCAGATAGCAGCGTTTTAAACATATTCTCTCGACGAGTTGTTTGTATGTTATATAATACATAGATACGAGCAATACCGTTACATGGTGTCAGAAAGTGACCTACCGTTACGTGTTAATTGGATTACGTTATCTGGATGATCGCTGAATTACCGGCTCAGCGGGATTGCAACAACAGTGCCTGATAAGATCGGTTAGACTCCGTTAAGTGTGAGGGACACTGTGATGGCTACGCCACCGTCCAGTGTGCTGGCTACGCCACCGTCGGCAACATCGCCTCCACTTAATCGTATTGAGACAACGTACAACAACAGTATTCCATTAGCGCCGCCGTTGAAAATCGACGCCATAACTGCTGCGAATTCTTGGCGTCTATGAAAAATCGCCTGGATAGAATATGAAGTCGCCACAGATCTAGATGAAAAGACACAACGGAAACGCGTGAGTTGTTGTCAGTGATCGGCCAGGATGCGAAAGACATCTGGCAGAATCACCCGTGGACTGATCCTGCGCATCGGTACGAAGTAGAACCAGTTCTACAAATGTATGAGAACTACTGTACGCCAAGGGTGAACATACCGTATGAGAGACACATCTTCATTCTCGTAAACAGCGGGCTGAGGAAGATGTCATGACGTGGTATAACGAGCTGCGGCGAATCGGAACAAACTGTGCGTTCGATGAGATCACGACAGATGAAATTTACCGTGACCATCTTGTTTCGAGTGTTATGGGCGAGAGAGTCCGAAATCAACTCCTCGAAAAACTCGACGTAATGCTGGAGAAAGCCTTAGACATCATCAGAAATTCGGAAGTGAAAGCTGAACGAGCTAAGGCATGGAATTCCGTCGGTGACGTAGATGTGCACGCGATGAAGAAAAACACAAGAACGAGGCAGTTCGCAAAGCGTGGCAGCGAGGCAGATCGCGCAAGACTTCGAGAAAGAATGTTCGCGAAAACAAGCACAGTTGTGAACTATTCGTTTTGTGGAAAGACACATGAAAGAGGCAAATGTCCAGCCTGGGAACAGAAATGCAGAGTCTGCCAGGGCCTGAACCACTTCGCCATAAAGTATCGCAAACTGAAAGTCAGAAGAGACGTCACAACAGTCGGGACAGAACAATATGGCGTGAGTAGTCTGATAGACGTTTCAGCTACTCGACACTCAGTTAACCGTGTGGACGGACGGCAGACGGACGCTGGATACATAACGCTTGGTATCGGGTCGCACAAGGTGCAATTCGAATGTTGTTCCCTTAAAACATGTTAATACCCTGGTTGCGCTTCGCCACATATACGATATGACAACCGTCAACACAGTCCACGGATTCAGCATCCATTAATTAGTCTTTGTTAACAATGACATTTTAGTAGCCATTAACGTCTACGTCCATAATTGAACTGGACACCGTCTTTCAAACGTCACAGATCCAGCTTCTCTGGAGGCTTTCTGGTTCTTGTGGACCTTCTCACGAGTCGTTCCTCTGCCATCGGTATCTGCGCTGCACTTGCCGGTCTCACGAGATAGTTCACTGCCATCGGTGTTTGCAATGAACTTGGCTGGTTGTCTTCTTCTGCTTCTGTTGTTGGTCTAGTCGATTCGTCAACCACTGGTACCTCCACCGCACCCAGAGGTACCATGGCGACGTCAGAAGCCCTGATTTGGTCGCTGTGTGTCCGCCATACTTCGCCGTCTTCCACGCGCACTGCATGCGATCTGGTACCCCTCTTCTCTTGGACGGTACCGGATACCCACTTTTGGTCGTTGCGATAATTTCTTACCGCTACTCTGTTCCCAGCTTGACGGTTCTCCACCGTCTTCCTCGTGTTTGGTCATATGGCATCTAATCTTGTTCGCAGGGCTCGACCCATCAGTAACATCGCCGGAGATTCACATGTTGTTGCATGTGGTGCGTTTCTGTAGGCAAACAGAAATCTGGCCAGGTGTCGTTTCACAGCACCCGAGTCACCTCTCGCTGATCGCATGGCTTGTTTAAATGTCTGAACAAAGCGTTCCACCTGCCCGTTGGTAGCAGGATGGTAGGGTGCAGAAAATGTTTGCCTGATGTTGTTTGCTTTTATGAAGTTTCGGAAAACTTCGCTTGTGAATTGACTTCCGTTGTCACTGTGCAAGTGTTCTGGAAGACCGTACCTTGCAAACACATCTCGTAACAATTCTACGGTTCTTTCTGATGATGCTGAGGCTGTTGGTAGTACCTCAGGCCATTTGCTATGTGCGTCGACCGCTATTAAGAACATCCGTCCCATAAACGGTCCAGCGTAATCTACATGGATACGCTGCCATGGCTTTGCAGGCCATTCCCACGGGTGAAGTGGCACGGTAGGCGCTTCAAACTGGACTCTCTGGCAGCCTTGACATTTCCGTGCCAGAGATTCTATATCTTTATCTATCCCAGGCCACCAAACGTAGCTACGAGCCAGTCCCTTCATTTTTACAACCCCGACATGTCCATCGTGTAACTCCTGGAGGATTTGACTGCGCAACTTCTGTGGCACTAGGACGCGTATTCCCCACACAACGCATCCGTGGAATACACTCAGCTCGTAGCGCTTGGCAAAGAATGGTTCAAGTCCCTCTGGACTGATCGTCGGCCATCCTTGCTGGGTTCTCTCCAGAACTTTTGACATGACTGGGTCCTTGCTGGACTCTGTCTTGATGTTTGCTGCCATGACAGGAAGGGTTTCCATGTGGTCCATGTAGAACATCTCCACCACATCAAGATGTGTCTCCCCCTTTTTCAATGGTAACCTCGAAAGTCCGTCTGCATTTGCGTGTTTCAAAGAGCTTTTATAGACTATCTCATAGTCGTGTGCTGCTAGTTGTAGGGCATATCGTTGCATTCGTGCAGCCGTCATTGCTGGAATACTCTTCCCTGGATGAAAGATAGCTGTGAGGGGTTGGTGATCCGTCACCAGCGTGAATCGTCTTCCAAACAGGTATTGGTGAAACTTCCTGACTCCCCACACGAGTCCCAGTGCTTCTTTGTCTATCTGGCTGTAATTCCGTTCAGCCTTGTTTAAAGTTCGCGAAGCATGACTGAGTATGGCCCCCGACCCATATGCAGATGCATCGCACGCTATTCTGATGGGCAAGTTCGGATCGTAGTGAACGAGAACTTGTTCCGATATGATCAGTCTCGTTGCTTCACCGAACGCTTGTTCACACTCCTTTGACCACATCCATTTCTGATCCTTCTCTAGTAACTGGTTTAGGGGATGCAAGACACTAGCCAGGTTGGTAGTAATTCACCAGCCCAAGGAATCCTTTTAAACTACTAACATCTTGGGGGCGTGGTGCCTTCTGGACGGCTTCTATTTTTGCGCCTTTGTCTTGTGCAGACCCTTGTGATCAATCTCGTGGCCACAGTACTCGATCCGTTCCATGAAGAACCGGCACTTCTTCACATTGATCCGCAGATCCTTCTCTGCCAGCCTCTTGAATACTGCTTCCAGGTTTTCCAGATGCTCAGTGTCAGATTTCCCCGTGACAATGATATCATCCAACATCACCTCCACGCCAGAGATTCCTTGTAAAGTCTGCTCCATTTCTCTCTGCCATATCGAGGGAGCCGTCTTGATCCCGAAAGGCAACCTATTATACTGAAACAGGCCCTTGTGCGTGTTGATTGTGAGGTATTGTTTAAAGTCCTCCTCTACCTCCATCTGCAGGTAAGTATTCTTGAGGTCAAGTTTGCTGAACCTCTTACCTCCGGCCATCTTTGCGAAAATAATCTTCGATGCATGGTAGCGGATATTTATCTTCCCGGAGCACCGGGTTGAGTGTCACTTTATAGTCTCCACAGAGACGTACATCCTTGGTATCTCGTTTCGCCACCGGTACCACTCCTGATGCCCACTGGCTATACTCGACAGCTGATACGATTCCTTCTTTCTGGAGCCTTTCTAGCTCCTTCTCAAAGTATGGTTTGATCGCATAAGGCACGCTTCGTGGCCTGCAGAACTTCGGTTGAGCGTCTGCCCCTACGGTGAGTTTGGCTTTCACACCTTTCAATGTCCCTAAGTTGTCCATGCTTAACAACTCATACTTTGCCAGCAGCCGTTGAACTTGCTTATTGGCATCCTTCAGAGAAATGTCCCATGCCATGACTTCAGGGAGTGAATTTCTCCCCAGTCGAACTTGATCTCCCAAAACCAGTTACGACCGAACAGCACTTGTCGACCGCCTTTGATAACGTACAAGTCCAGCTTCACCTTCTGCTTCTTCTTGACCTGGACACGAAGCTTTCCCTCGGGAACAACTAACTCCCCCATGTAGGTTCGGAGAGTTACCGGTGTAGGCTGAAGTTCATGCTTCTTGGACATTTCCTTGTACACGTGGTGTGGGATTACTGAGTATACCGACCCAGTATCAACCTCCATTTTGAGTGATTGTCCGGCTACCCGCAGGGTCGTCCAAATTGTGTCAGTTCTGGTCTTTGGTTTTGTTAACTGGTGGACCGCATTTAGGGTGTCCAACCCATCACTCCACTCACTGTCGTCACTACCGTTACTACTACGTTTGGCAGCTGACATTTGGTTCACCCTTTTGCCTTTATTGTAGCGTTTGTTTCTGTCACCAGACCGACACACAGCCTTGATGTGGCCATGTTTCCCACAGCCGTGGCAGATTTCATCTCTGAAGCGACAAACCGTCCGACCTGTGCCCCCGCCCGTTACGTATGTAGCATGTGTAATTTCTTCTCCGTTCTCTCTCTCTTTCCTGACGTGGCTGCTGACGTGAATACAGCTTGTGAACAGATGCACTAGCCTCTCCGTGGCTATTGTGTAGTTCTTCGGTGTCACGACTAGCCGTTTCGTCTATCTTCGCTGTTTCGACGGCAGTTTGCAGGCTTAGGTCTTTGATTTTTACCAGCTTCTTTTGTGTTGATTCCGATCGCAAACCCAACACAAACTGGTCTCTTAGGGCTATCGTCAGGTTTGCTGCATAACCACAATGTAACGACAGTCTCCGCAGTTCAGCCACGAACGAGGCGATACTTTCACCCTCTTATTGATATCGGCGGCCAAAACGGAAACGTTCCCCCATTTCTGTGGATCTAGGTGGTCCGCAAGTGTTTTGACTAATTCTGCGAATGGCTTAGTTGATGGTTTTATAGGTGCCATCAACGTTTCAGTAACCCATACGTGTCGCTTCCCGTGACGCTTATTAGCAAGTGCGCCCTTTTTGTTCATCAACGTCATTAACGTTGAAATACGATTCCAACCTTTCAACGTATGCCGACGATGTCTCTTTTGAATTGTCAAATTCACCCACACAGCCAACTGGCGCTGCCATGATGTGTATTAATTGTTCACTCACTTATAGCTTTGTTTAATCCCATCTCGTCGCCACTGTTATGTCTTACGCCATCTTTATTCGACACGTTAGCACAGCCGGGGAGCTGTCCTTATTCCAGAGCCATGGGGAGCATTCATAATGCTCTACAATACAAATACTCTACGGTGATGAGCGGTAAACACCGCCAACCGCTTCTCAGCCGCCAGGCATGCGTTGGCATCGGTGCGCTGCAGTGGATTGATGTGGACGCCATTAGAGGAATCGCCGGAGACCCCGAGCGTAAACAACGTTGATGCAAAGCAGGCAACGAAGATGCCTAGCTTTGACACCGCTGACATACAGCACCAGTATGCAGATGTTTTCAAGGGACTTGGACAATTACCATGCCCGTACCACAGCAAGATTGACAGAGACGTCAATCATGTCGTACACACCCCTCTACGAGTACCAGTGCCTCTGAAGGATAAGCTGAAACATGAGCTGCGTGAGATGGTCAACGATGACATCATCGCGCCAGTCAGTGAACCGACAGATTGGGTTTCCAGTTTGTTGCTCGTATCGAAGCCAGGAAAACTGCATATCTGCATGGATCGAATTGGATGAGGAATCCAGCCGACTCACAACATTCAACACGCTGTTTGGACGCTATAGATGGAAGCATATGTCATTTGGCATTTCCAGTGCACCGGAGGTCTGGCAGAGGAAAATGCATGATACCATCGAAGGATTACAGGGCATCGAAGTAATCGCAGATGATTTTCTCATCACGAGGAAAGACGACGACGCACATGACGTCAACCTGCATGCGTTCCTCGAGAGATGTCGTAAGAGAAACCTAGTCCTCAACGCAAAAAAGGCACGCTACAAGCTAAACGAAATCAGCTTCATGGGATGTCTGCTGACAGACGAGGGCATGAAACTAATTGGTACAGTGCAGTACCTAGGCAAGTTCGCAATGAGACTGACCGATCTCACAGCTCCGTTGCGTGAATTGATACGCAAGGAAAGCGAGTTTACGTGGAACGAGTAGCAGTGTGTGCGATACACGAGAAGCCCAGTAACGCCCATGCAATGCTGCGTTACTATGATGTGGATAAAGACGTAACAATCCAGGCAGACGCGTCGCAAACAGGCCTGGGCCGGGAGCTGCGCTCATGCAGGACGGCCAGCCAATATGTTACGCAAGCAGAGCCATGACGGATACAGAACAAAACTAAGCACAGATCGAGAAGGAACTGTTGGCGATAGTGTTCGCGTGTGAGCGGTTCAACGACTATATATATGGTCGAGATGTAGTACACGTGGAGTCTGACCACAAGCCGCTAGAAACTATCTTCAAGAGAGAAATACAAATGGCACCGAAGCGACTGCAGCGCATGAGGTAGGACCTACAAGTAAGAATCGGAAATGTACGTTGCAGGTACGTTGAGCCGAGCGTATAACACGGAGACTAAACGAGATGCGAATGCCGATGTCAATAAAGTTGACGACTCAGACGAGATGGTGTACAGTGACAACATCATGCTGCCTAAAGATGAACTGGTCGAGCTGCAGCACGCCACGAAGGAAGACGCAGTGTTGCGAGAACTCGAGAAGGCCATCAAGTCAGGGTGGCCAGCAGCGAGTACCGGTAAGGAAGTACTAAAAACCGTACGTGCAGTTCAAAGATGAACTGTTAGTTGAAGATGGACTAATCATCAAGGAACACAGATTAGTAATCCCCTATGTGATGCGACCGGGAATGGTGAAATTTATACACCAGGGCCATATTGGAATAGAGGGATGCCTGCGTAGGGCGCGCAAAGTCATCTATTGGCCCCGTATGAACGCTGAGGTGAAGGACCACATCAGCAAGTGCGACGTTTGCAACGCACACCGACCGGAACAGTGCCGTGAGAAGCTGCAAACACACGAATTCCCCCATCTGCCATGGGCCATTTTTCTAAACATTATCGCCAAACTGACCTTTATATGCTGGCACTGGTGGTGGTCACTGCCAGGGTGGTTGTCGTCCTCGGTGGTTCTCTTACGTCCTAAATTGAGACGGGACTAACTTTAACGTGATCTCTGAGTCACGATCCCAATGACAATGTTGAGAGCCAGGTTTTTACACTAAACATCATCGGTCCGGGTTTCGAACTCAGAGCGCCGGCATGCCAGGCGAATGTCCTAACCACTACACTAGCACCCCCCCCCCACTACGTTTGAACGCCGAAACCCCATCCAGAAATCGAGGAATTTTTCTCAAGGATTGTATTCTGGCAGTGTATTTTGTGCCCGCTACCAAACAAATTTTGTATACACTAAAGCGACAGAGGGCGGTACTAGAGCTTGTGACGCAGAAGAATCCGTTAAGTGGCGCGTTGATTGATACATGTCGCAGACTGCTCCTTTGAGTGAGTTCTTTCGTCAAAGAGGGTGCCGGCGGGGGTGCGACGGTTCCATGGACGAACTGTCGGAATCGGGGGCGGATGGTAAGTTTATAAAATATTCTGTTAATACGCTTTAACGAAAGGTGTACGAATTGTGCGTAATGGTGATTATAATGACATCATGTTGAGATTTCAGTCAGGATCTGTCCGGATGAATTATAATATAGAATGATGATTTGATTTGACGGATGAAACAACACTGACACTGTCAACCAATCAGTTACAATGAGTGCCATGAGCCAGGGCAGAGGGTTAGTTGGTACATTTTTAGGGACGAATGCTCATAGTGATTTTGGGCTAGGCCTACATCCCTAGATATGGAAAATGATAAAAGGAAGATCACTGCCACGTAACTTGTGGATTATTATTATTATAAAACTGCTCTGCTACTGCTTGGACAGTAAGCTGCAACAGTCTTTGAGTTTCTTTACATTTTGACAAACTACTATTATATAAAATGCCATACAATCAACAATTCCAAAGATATTAAAATTATAATCACATATTTGTGAAGCATGGTATCTCAGCCATATGGTATAACATTTTCATACCCCTACTTTATATAATAACTATTTTATAATGGTTTGTGTGTGACCACCCCTTCAGCAATTTCCATAAAAAAATAGTTTTCACGGAAATGGGGAAAGGATTAAAAAGTGTAATTTCACACAAAAGAATGTATGTACTGCAATGCTATCACATATTTTCCATATCTAAGGATGTAAGGCAACATTCTGGTGCAATAAGAACCTCGAATGAGGATACATGTGGTTATTAGCCAGAATTTTAAGTGATTTTTTGTTGAAAACCTAAATGCCGGGGATTGCAATTTGAGATGTGGTAGATAAAATACCACAACATCCACAATTCTCAAGATATAAAAATAATGTTGATACGTATGGAAAGCATGACATTTAAACCATATTGTATCCAATTTTCATTATATTGAGATGTATAGTAAATATTCCATAGTAGTTTGTGTATGGGCAATATCTGGTATGCTGTAAAATTGCAAAAGCCCCTACCTCCCACTCAACCCACAGAGTGCAAATATGTCTTATCAGTTTATCAGTTCACACATGCATTGACACAATAGCAGGCCTTAGTAGCTAGCAGGGTTCCTTAGCATGGGCAGTAAAACCATGATCAAAAGACAGGCATGCCAGTGCAAGTCCTGTTGCTGCTAATTGTACCCTAGTCACAGGTGACTACTAAAAAAATGATCCTGACTTCACTGGTATGCTCTACATTATGGTAGAAGATATTGACCCTCACATAATAGGTATAACCGAATCATGGGCAACCGATATATCAGATGCCGAATTGGGACTGACAGGATATGTAATGTTTAGGAAAGATAGAATAGGAAGAAGGGGAGGTGGAGTTATTTTATATAGTAAAGAATCTATCCAGGCTTATGAAATAAAATTAGACAGAGAAGCAGATTGCGAAGAAGCTGTTTGGTGTAACATAGTTACAGGAAACTCAACGTTAACGGTTGGATTAGTTTATCGAAGTCCAAACATAAGCATAGAAGAGAATGAAAAAATACAAAACGCTATAAGGGAAGTGAGCAAACGGGACTGTGTTATTATGGGGGATTTTAACCATGGGCATATAAAATGGAAATCTCTACAGAGTATGGGTAGTGAGGACCACAAGTTTTTAGATTTAGTACAAGATAGTTTCCTTTCTCAACATGTGCTAGAACCAACCAGGGGAGAGAATGTGTTAGACTTAGTTTTGTCCTCACAGAATGAATTAGTTGACAATGTTAAATTATGTGAGCCTCTGGGAAGTAGTGATCACAACCAGATACATTTTACCATCAAAGTAAAATCAGAAAGAAATAATAAAAAGCAGTTGAGGAGAAATTTCCACAAAGGAAGATATAAGGAAATGAGGAAATATTTAGCAAAGATAGACTGGAATAATACACTGAAGAATAAGACAGCAACAGAATGCTGGAATATCTTAAAGAATGAAATAGAGTGCATCGTAGATAAATTTGTTCCCTTCAAAAAACAAGGGAAACGGACCAGAAAGAAATACTTATCGAAAGAAGCCATTAGAAAAATTAAGTATAAACAAATGATGTGGAAGTCATATAGACGTACTGGAAATGACGAAGACTACAACATTTATAAAGAAGCACTAAACCAAGCTACAGCTGAAATTAGAAATTCAAAGAGAAGCTATGAACATAAATTAGCTTGTAATATAAAACATGACAGCAAGAGTTTTTATGCGTATGTTCGAAGCAAACAGAAAGTTCAGGATAAGGTCGGTCCTCTAGAAGATAGTGCTGGAAATATAATATCAGAAGGATTCTTAATGGCTGAAGACCTAAATGAGTATTTTAGTTCAGTGTTTACCAGAGAAGACACTAGTTCACTGCCAGTACCAGAGGCTAAGTTCAAGGGGGCAGAATCAGACTATTTAAGACAGTTAATTGTAACCCCAGAAATGGTAGCTAAGAAAATTAGGGCTATGAAGGAAAATAAATCACCTGGAGTGGATGGTATTCCACCCAAACTACTAGTGGAAATTGTAGAACAAATTAGCATACCGCTTGCAACAGTTTTCAACTTGTCATTAGAAGAGGGAGTGGTTCCTTTAGAATGGAAAGAAGCAAACATTATACCGTTATTTAAAAAAGGTTCGAGAAACAAGTCAGAGAACTATAGACCAGTTAGTTTAACATCAGTGATTTGTAAATTATTAGAAAGACTAATTAAAGATCACATGGTGGATTTTCTTGTTAAACATAACTTGATAAACCCATCTCAACATGGGTTTCTAAAAGCGAGGTCATGCTTAACAAATATGTTATGTTTTTTTGAAGATATCACTAAGTGGGTAGATGATGGATCACCAGTAGATATCATCTACTTAGATTTTCAAAAAGCTTTCGACAAAGTGCCACATCAGAGATTACTGCTTAAACTAAAAGCCCATGGCATAGGAAATGGTATAATTAACTGGATAGAAAAATGGCTGATTGACAGAAGACAACGGGTAGTTGTTGATGGGGAGGCTTCAAACTGGAAATCAGTTTTGAGTGGGGTTCCACAGGGATCAGTACTGGGACCTATATTATTCTTAATATATATAAACGATTTGGACGATGATATAGCTAGCAAGGTGTTGAAATTTGCAGATGATACAAAAGTGTTTAGAAGGATTGAAAGTGATGGTGATAGACAGCATTTACAAGATGATCTTGACAGGTTGATCAAATGGTCTGAAAAGTGGCAAATGTTGTTCAATTTTGGGAAATGTAAATGCCTCCACACAGGACATGGGAACGAATATGTAGAATATACAATGGGGGGAACTGTACTAAGTACTACTGTAAAAGAAAAAGACTTAGGGCTGACAATTAGTGCTGACATGAAGGTTTCAGAGCAGTGTGGAATTGCAGCTTCAAAAGGAAATCAAATCCTTGGATTGATTAGGCGAAATATAGCATATAAAGAAAAAGAACTAATAATACCGCTGTACAAAACAATAGTTAGGCCTCATTTAGAATATTGTATACAAGCGTGGAGGCCATACCGCAAGAAGGACATAGATATGCTAGAAAGAGTACAGAGGAGAGCGACTAAAATGATACCAAAACTGAGGGATCTTAGTTATGAAAAACGCCTAAAAGAATGTGGTTTAACAACACTAGAGACCAGGAGATTGAGAGGAGATCAGATAGAAGTGTTTAAAATATTGAATGGTTATGAAAATATTGATAGAAATATGTTTTTTTCAGTTAAGAAAGATAGAAAGACTAGAGGACATGAAGTTACATTAGTAAAGGAGCAGTGTAGATTAGACGTGAGAAAGTTCTCATTTTCACAAAGGACTGTGAATGAATGGAACAGATTATCTGATGATTGTATGGGTGCTAGTAGTGTGAATATGTTTAAAAATAAAATCGACACATACCTCAGAAGGGCTGGATATATGTAGATAAAAGGGTTGGACTCTAGATAAGCCAAAGGGCTTCCTTGTCCACCTGCCATCTAGAGTTAATTCTCTGGATGGCAATCTTGTTAAATCTTGTTAAATCTTGTTAAATCTTGTTAAATCTTGTTAAATAATGATCTCAGTGACTTCCACATAGTTACTTTCTTTCTGACTGGAAAATGTGGTCAATTGTCAAATGAACCAGTAACATTTTTGACTCAAGAAGTTAAGCAAGATAGGTGAATACAAAATCTAACTTAGCATTTATTAATAACCATGCCCAAATAAAAGTATTTGAAAATTTCAAATACTTTATGGAAGTATTTAAATAAAAATACTGTCATTTAATTAGTGACAAATACTATTAAAAATACTTCAAAAAATTATTTTAATACTTTCAGATAATGTATTTGACCCCATGTCTGATAGGGATAGTGTGAAAAAGAGTGATTTCTCAATGAAAGCTGGGAGTCCTGCAATGCTATCACCTATTTTCCATCTCTAGGGATGTAGGCCTAGCCAAAAATCACTATGAGCATTCGTCCCTAAAAATGTACTGGTGGCTCAAATTTTAGGTGCTGGCTCAAGGCCTAAATGAGTCAGGGCAAGGCACATACAGGGGTGAATCAGTACATGTGTATCTGGGTCATTGAATCCACTTACCCGTGTTTATGGCCATTAGTACGGTCTATGAATTGTACAGTGCGAATGGAGATTGAAGATAGAAGTAATGACATGTTGTATCTGACTGTGTCAATTACTCAGTATAACTTATTAGTTATTGTTCAGTTTAAAAGCTAATACTCCTCCAACACCAATGTCAATGACCAGTTGAATCTGAATAATGTTTAGAGCCACCCTTACTGATATGCTCCACTGCCTTCAGTTCTGACTCCAGTGAGGTTTACTCTGTGCTGTGATCTATACTATTTATTAATCCATTGATGGCGATGCAAACACTGATATCATATTTGTCGGAATCGGGGAGCTTAGCATCCAATATTTGAGGTGGGGGGCTGGAGATCAGATTAGCCCCACCAATATAGTCTCAATTTTTATGAAGTTTTTTGGTTTAAGGGTAATATAATTGGAGGTTTTTGGAGAGCCACAAGAATTGTGAGTCATTGGTGAACCTCAAGGGTGTGCAATTTTAGGGTTTTGAACAGCATCCCCCAATATTTATCAATATAGGTCCAATGACAGTGCTTATGCTGTGTGAGGACCACGGACAATTGACCCTCAATAAGTTAATTTAAAAAATGGGTGTTCTAAAGGGGCAATCCATAAAGTATATCACTCTGTTTGTGGACATATATGAGACTTTGTTTATCAAAAAATGAAACAAATCACACAAAAAACTATAAATGTTTTGTTTTTCTTACACTCAGCCAGTGAGCAACAAACCAAACGCAGCAATTTGTTACCATTACAATATATTGAAGTTAAACTCATTCCCGTGACCAATTAATTCTTGATGTTTCGAATTATGGCACAGCAGGCAGCAGATAATGTAATGTTAACCTAAGAGCTCCGGACTCGTGACCGAGAAAATGTGTATGAATGAGTACCTGGCTATAGATAGTGGAGTGGTGGATATTTGTGTACGAATAGTCTTCGTGCATTAATAGCATTGTGGCTGAATGCTTCCCATAGAAGTCGAGATGGTGTTCATTTGAACAGGTCTGCCGGGGAGTAAAGTGTAAAGCGCTTTGAGCAGCCCTGAGGATTGGATACTACACTATATAAGAACTTACCTTTATAACAACACAGTTGCACCACCTGGGGAATGACTGACAACTTAATTTGTCCAATAAAAAAGTAAATCGCTTAAACAACTGTAGTTTTTAGTCCTTAGGGACTGCACGAGAAATCTGTATTTGATTGAATCATTCTAAGGGCTCCCTAGGGCCTCCAAGGACCCCAAAACTGGTAAAAATGTAACATTTTGCCTATTTTTTACAAAACTGTTCAGCAACTTTTTCTCTAATTTTGCATATACATTTCATGTGGTAGTGGCACTGTACACAAGAAATCTGTATTTGATTGAATCATTCTAAGGGCACCTAATGACCCCCCAAAAAGGACCCAAAAACTGGTAAATTTTCACATTTTGCCTATTTTTTCAAAAATTCTTAAGTAACTTTTTCTCAAATTTTGCATAGACATTTCATGTGGTAGTGTCACTGTACACAAGAAATCTGTATTTGATTGAATCATTCTAAGGGCACCTAATGACCCCCCAAAAAGGACCCAAAAACTGGTAAATTTTCACATTTTGCCAATTTTTTCAAAAATTCTTAAGTAACTTTTTCTCTAATTTTGCATATACATTTCATGTGGTAGTGTCACTGTACACAAGAAATCTGTATTTGATTGAATCATTCTAAGGGCACCTAATGATTCCCCAAAAAAGGACCCCAAAACTGGTACATTTTCACATTTTGCCTATTTTTTCAAAAATTCTTAAGTAATTTGTTCTCTAATTTTGCATAGACATTTCATATGGTAGTACCACTATACACAAGAAATCTGTATTTGATTCAATCATTCTAAGGGCTCCAAATGTCCCCTAAAATGCTAATTTTTTTAACTAAGTGGTCTACTGTAGCAACAGCTCTAGCAGGCTTCCAGTCCTTTTGTTCAACTAATCCCTTTTCCCACCCATCTGTCACACCTCACTGTGGCTGGCTGGTTAATGTGTGACTAATCTGTAATTGGTCACTGGCAGAGGCTTGGGTCACTGTGGCTGGTGGTAGGAAGTATGACCAATCTGTAATTGGTCACTGGCAGAGGTTTGGGTCAACAAACACAGCACCTTGTACCAGAAACAGAACACTATTCCCCTTCCCAAAACATCTGTCACATGCAGAGTCTGTGTCTTGTATGGATAGATATATTTTATGCAGTTGTTTTATATAAGCAGAAAGTTAATTGAAATTAGTTATTCTTAGGCCACAGAAAAGTAATTCCCGGTTTCTCATTGATGCATGTATTTAAAAATATGTGCCACAACATTTTATTTTCTATTATAAGTATTCTTCTAAATGCAAGACGTGGTGCAAATAAGTGAACAGTAAACATGTAAACATTTTACTTCCATCATAACCCTTAATGATCTGTAACTATGATTCACCAAAAACATTTGATTAATAATTACCTACAGGGTTGTTTGATTTATGCCGGGCAGAAACTGTTTCTGCCTGACAGAAACAGCAACAATAGGGAATACATGCCATTGATAGGTAAACATGTTCTTTTTATAGAAAATGTCAGTTTCTTTCTGTACCTGTCTACGTATGATAACCATTTGTCCGCCCTGCTCACAATAAACATCACATGAATGATAAAAGGAAGATCACTGCCATGTAACTTGTGGATTATTATTATTATAAAACTGCTCTGATACTGCTTGGTGGACAGTAAGCTGCAACAGTATTTGAGTTTCTTTATATTTTGACAAACTACTATTATATAGCACTAATTTTTGAATGAACCACATTTTGAGAATGCATGTCATTGTTTGCAGTGTAACTTTTGTATGCTTTATTTTCTGCTGCTACCAAGTTATGTTCATCTGAAAGATTATTCAATTACCTATCCAATGATAATACATATGTTGTGGTGTTGGATATATAGCTTTGGTATGTTGTACACGAGGGTTGTGATAGGAAACTATTGGACATTGCGACAGTCCAGAAAGACAGTATAAGATGTGTCACTCAATATATGAAGTGTGACTTTCAGATACTTCATTTTGTAGTGCTATGGATTATGATTGGCCTCTCCATTAGCTCCCTATATATTTATGTGAAATATATCATTATGTCATTAAAATATTTCAGAACAGGCTAACGCTAAGCTGCAACTATCTTTGAGTTTGTTTACATTTTGATAAACTACTATTATATAGCACTAATTTTTTAATTGGCACGACTAATGCTAATATATCCCACAAAATGACTTCTACGGGAAACAACGTTGGTGTAAATTATCATCCCATCATTTTTGCTGACAAAGACCTGTAAGTTAGGTGAGTAACACCTTCGAAGTTCTGACAGCAGAACACAGCCTTCTGTGAAGTCGAGACAAAATTTTGACAAAGGCTTCAAGTTCAAACGGTCTATCACCATCCAGCTGACCCATTTAAAATATTCTTTAGACTACCTTTTGCTCTCAAATAATCTGTCCTCTTAATTTTATACATGAAGACATAATCTGGCATAACTTTATACATTTTTGTAGCAGCACATTTGTATTTCAAGTGTATCATATATTTATCACTTGTTGTGTATTACACCCAGCTGTGGAGCTAAGATTCTCTGCCTGCTATTGTTTGATGGAAACTGTGACTAATCTGTAATTGGTCACTGGCAGTAGCTTATGTCAACAGACAGCATTAAGTCACTAGACCCCTGTTAAACTGGACAGTTGCCTGTAGGTTTTAAACTGTGTCAAACAGTGAGTCTACCTTTTGCTCTCAAATAATCTGTCCTCTTAGTTTTACACATAAAGACATAATCTGGCATAACTTTATAATGATAAGTCTTTGTAGCAGCACATTTGTACTTCCAGTGTATCATTGCAACATAACATACATATTACATACTGTGTGCCACATTTGAATGTTGTGCATGTAATATTTCCATGCAATCCATTTGCATATATAATGTAAAACTTCAACAGCCGTTTTCTTCATTTTCACTTTTTGATCCCTACCATGTTCAATGCTCCATAACTTCGCCAATTTGTGTAGCAGTCATAATTTTTTAAACCGTGAAAGCACCCTACCAAACCTTTACAAGGATGTAAGAAAAAAACTGTTACAATTTTTCCGACTTATCACTCATTTGGTCAGCCGGGGTCACATATAGATGTATTAGTCCAAAGGACTTCAGGGCCACTTGGTCCATTTTTGTTAAATACCTCACCATTTGGTAGATCAGAGGCGACTGATCTAAGGAAGTGAATGGTAGTTTACATGATCCATCCATGGAGCAACAAAACAACAGGCTTCAGATGTTACTATTTTAACATTTTTACTAAACAAAGAACAGTACAAAATGCTTTTTACGCATTCCTGCCTTTTTAACATCATACATTAGATGGCAGGATGTGTAAATAACCCAAATCAAATGTGATGCTTCATGTTTTCCCTTGTGCTGTTGTCAATAGTTGGACTCTCTATACATAGGGAAGTTGACCAGGACATACCATTGTACAGTTTCCACAATTCTCCAATAGGTGGCAAATTAAAAAGCTGACCATTATCGTTAACTAATAAATAACTATTGTTTTTTTTTTTTTTTAATGCATCGCTTATCAGGGTTGGATTTCTGACAGTCAAAAAGGCATTTCAGGTAAGAGACCTTGTAGGCATTAACTAACCCAGTATTCCAGTTAAACACATATGCCAATGCCAGCACTGAAATTGAATGCAAAGTTATTGAGTGCAGAGTACTTTAAAGGGAATAAAAACACCTATTGCTTGAATTCATAGTATATTACATCCTGCTATATATTTCCACGTCCACTCAGCCAAAAACAAATAAAAAATTCATTCAATGAATTAGAAATTCCACATTTTATGCTGTGCAGCTGGACATTTTCGAATATGCATATTCTTGGCGCGCTTTTCGGGATGCTGAGATGTGACGTCACATATGACCCATACTCGCATCAGGCCGATCCTTTCCAAGCATTCAGAGCATGTTTACAAGGATAGCTTTTGGATCGAAACGAGCGTCAAGATGAGTTATTGTGTAATATCTTACGGTTCAACATGAATCCAATTTTATTCAAAACAATGTGAATGGGCCTACAAGTCGACTAGGTTTCAATCCTGCCACCAAACCATTGATTTTCTTTACACTTTTTGTTTATGTTTTAATGAAGTAATATAAACCAAATCATTTTTATACTATGATGCACTGTTTGTAAATATAAAAAAAAAAATTGTAGTAATTATTTATTCGCCACAAAAATGAAAATATAGGAATAATAACTCATTCTGACGCTCGTTTCGTCCAAAAAACTGTCCTTGTAAACATGCTCTGTATGTATGGAGAGGGTCGGCCTGATGCGAGTTTGGGTCAAATGTGACGTCACCATACCACGTGATCGCCTAGCTCATTAAAGTTTAGTTTTCCGCAGGAATTGCTACACAGATGGGTTTAAAATCGAATTTTTGCTACAAATATATTTTTCTGTATTTTTTTAATGTTCTCGAATGTTACATACAATGTTAAACTTTGTGTACACATGGAAAACGGATTTTAGCTGATGCCTTATTTTTATTTCCTCATTTCCGTGTTGTGCGCAATCTTTACACAATGACTGTGGCTCACACTAATTATTAGCTCACAGCAGTAATCCAATTTTGGGCTGTCCAACAGCTTGGAAATTATGGAAATCTTCTATGTTGTTGACCATTTGAACCAGATCCTACATATAGTTCTGACAGGGTCTAGTTTTAACTAACATATATGCATTCATCAAAATTAAAAACATTCTTCAGTACTTCTTCGTCAGTCCCTTGCACGATAGGATGGAGGCTGCACTCTCAGTCCATTACACTGTTTCAATGATCCTTCTCCACCTCACCCAATCAGGATCTTTTGTGCACTTTTCTCCCATTTTTGGCTCTTCATCCGAGCATTTTCAGAACTTCCTTGACACTTCTTGTATTACTAACACAAACACTATGGTAACAAGTTTATACATGTATGCGTTGTGAATATTATTTTGTAATTTATTTTTAATTCATGTTGTATTTATTCAGTTTTTTAGTTTGAGAAGGGCCTAGCAACATATAAGTCTATGACTTCAGCTTGTCCTTTCAGCAGCAGCAGCAGCAGCAGCAGCACACCTTAAAGTGCTTGTATTATGTTTTATGTTGTTGTTGAATAACCTTTCAATCATTCATACCATCTGAATACTAACTAGTACACATGTTATCAGAACTTATCTTAACTTCTATGGAACGTGCACTTACTCTCCATTTGACCTGGGGTTTACGTGAACTTACTGCCAAGTACATGGTATTAAATTTCATTCAAATTTGCAAGGACTTTGTAGGTTGATTCATTCATTGCCCACGCGTGCCCATTGATAGAAGCACAAAGGCCTATGTTATAATGCCAATGCTGTAAAGCTTTTATAATTGCGTTATGTGTACCGCAGTTACTTGAGCTTACCGAGTGCTGTCAGCTTATGTATGCTGAGTGTATGTTTGTGTGTGTACTTTTGTTTGGTGGCGTAAAGCTTAAGATGGGATTAATAGCAAGTTGCAATGGATCCACAGGTGAGAGTAGTTTGCTTTACCTGTTGTCAACATGTTATAACTCTTGTTGTGGGTAATATCTGTTTTAAGCTTTAGCCTCTTGGCTAACGCCTAGAAGAACCTTTCTCAGTGATTGCCTGTGTGAAGATTTGCAGATACAAACCACCTCTGGTGCTCTTTGTGTCAGTGACTAGTACAGGTACTGGTATGTGCTTAGTGTTTACCCATGAATAAATGGGATCTTTTACTTTCTGTGACACATAAATCATGTAGAAGGGCCATTGGTGTCGGCCAGATATTTTCGTAGAGCTTGCTTTTGGAAATGCTGGTTGCGTCAATGTTTACAGTTCTTTTATGACATTCATATATCCGTTTCATATTCCTCTAACATTATCCATAACAGGACAAACTTTTTGATGCAAACACTAACTCATGGATATTTATGGGAAACATTCAGCCATGTTATTATTAACACACAACAACAATTCTTTTCAGTGTATTTCCCTACTGTCTGAGTCTATAGAAAGGTAGTAATTTACACAGCTGAGTGAACTGAGGCCTGCTGTACAGCTGTAATGAGGGGAGGATCACTTTCCCGGCTTTCACTGGCAGCGAATGTGATTGCCATTGAGTATCTGTTGGATTCTTCTAATGTGATGCCAGAGAGGCTGGTTGCTGCCTCCTGGGATACTGTTAATGGTGTCTCCATAATTAGATTTTCGTGCTCATTTCAACATAATTTTGCAAAAAAACAAACCTAATAGCTGCTACTAGGGGTGTATGTACGGTGTTACAATGTATCAAACTATCAATGATAGTCGATGTCACGATAACTAGTGTTTCTTCTTACCCTTGCGGAGTGGAGTCCACGTCACTCAGTAGCTTATTCCACTTTGCTTACTATTAATACTCTCCATCGTCCTCAGCAACAATCTTCCATTCTTATCTGTACGACATGTCGATAGTGTACTATTGATTGTAAATTGAACTATTGACATATACCCTATTGCTGATTGTACATTGAACTATTAATAGAAATGACAGTTGCCAAAAAGATCATTCCTCAGGGCTACATGAACCATACAAAGACAATGTTTGTAAGTGTTCATGCTTTTTCAATTTCATTTAATAATTTCTACTTATTTATCGGCGTAGCTCCATCCATCTGCTTCCAAGGCCATATCTGTTTTAGGCTTTAGCCTCTTGGCTAACGCCTAGAAGAACCTTTCTCAGTGGTTGCCTGTGTGAAGATTTGCAGATACAAACCACCTCTGGTGCCCACTTTGTGCCAGTGACTAGTACAGGTACTGGTATGTGCTTAATGTTTACCCATGAATAAATGACACCACCCTTACGTTATCATATGATTTGGGACTGTTTTTCCTTTGGGATTCCTATTCCTAGGTCCATAATACTATCGCAATAGTTACAACGCTATTGTAATAGTTCTGACACTATTGCAATAGTCATCTCTAGATATGATATAGTCTTGTGTTTGGATAACTTTTTATGTAGTTTTTGGTGAAATAATCACACAAACTTGTAACTTATAAATTTAGTGTTGGATCCAACATTAATTCATATGATTATCAGAATCACAATCGACATCTCCGTGCATCCATGGATGTTATTTGCAAAATGTTGTAGTTTGATGATTACTTTCTTGATTATTTATAGGCATCAATGGTAACAAAACGAATGCACCAAACCACAAGCGACAGAATGGACCAATGAGCAGGACAGATGACCCCGCATCAGGGGACCAGCCATTATCTCAAAGTATAACAATTCTGCATTTCAACGATGTGTACAACATCAATGCACGGGAAGAGGAGCCGGTCGGTGGAGCTGCACGCTTCGCCACGGCCATGCGACAACTGAAACATCTCGACCCCCTGGTGCTGTTTAGTGGCGACATTTTCAACCCGTCAGTCAGTAGGTACTTGAGCAATCTTACGTCAAAGCCTACGTTAGCAAATCTTGAAATTGTATATTTCAAATTGATTACATGTGCTGTTGGTCTTTAACTAGTCTCTTGGTGCAAACTGTTCATATACTTTCATCCATGTCTTCTTATCAATAACATGTATAGCAGTGGTATTGTGTTTTAAATTATATTTAGTCCACATATTTTAATAAATGTTACCGTTTTATCACTTCAAGATTCTTTTTAACCATAACAAATTCAAAACTTGTTAATACTAACCTACTAAATAATACCAGATGCCTCAAATTTAGTGGCAGCCATTTGGGATAGGATTCTTCCTTTCCAATTGATTTGTTCACAAATGTTGACATTTATAGTGTGCGCATATTGTGTCTCTATTTTTGTTTGAAAATAAGGAAAATAATTGAAGATGTACACGTATAATATGTTTCCAGTGAGTGCCGTAACCAAAGGGGAGCAGATGGTACCCATTCTGAAGGCTCTTGATGTCAAATGTGCTGTATTTGGCAATCATGACTTTGGTAAGCAAACTTTCTGTCTAGAAAAGAATTCTACCAATGTACCGTAAATTCTGTATTTGTAGCCGCACCCCTAATTAAAGCCGCACCCCGACTTTTGACCTAACCCCTGACTTTCCTCTGCGCAGTTTGTCACAGGCAATAACCTTATTTAAAGCCGCACCTGGACTTTGAGCCATGACCATTTTAGCCTTGCGTGTGACATACTTCCGTAGCGCACACAATTAGAAAAAAATAAGAGGTTCCATAAAGAAAGTCAACTTTGCTATTAATTATTATAAATGAATGAATAAGGTATAATTTTATTGGTAAAAGACTTAATTGTAATGTGTTGATAATAACTACATCACATTTTATGTTATCGTTGGAATATTACTAACGTGAATGTTGTCAAAAATGGAAAACAAAAATAAACAAATTTCACCATGCGACCAGAAAATAACTGAGTGGTTGAATGTTCATACATCCAGTGAACGAAATGTAGCCATGCATTTAAGCTATACGGTAAAGCTACAATTATTAAAATATTTTTTTATGTAGAATCATGTATAAACTCGATGTTATAAATGCATTGAAAAGACTAGAGCTGGTTCAGTGTAGTTGTACCAGCTGTGTTGACTTCAAAGGTGTTTGATTGACAGCTAGTAATTACATTGTAATAATTGTCATCACTGCGCAGCCCTGAGAACGGATGTGATCTTGTGGTTTGGCCTAGTTCTTCCAGTTCCAGACAGTTGACCCAGGCACATGGGATAATAACACTGTATCTTGTATCAGGGGAAGTGCAATTTACTCCAGTGCAAAGGGGCACTTGTAATGGTGTTGTGTTGACAATCAGGTGAAGCCTGGCTTCATCAAAGCTAAGGTGTGAACGTTGTGCTTGGAACTTGGCTTAAAACATCAACACCTGATACCAAGAGCAAGCCTCTGAACAAAGCAGACAGTTGTTACAGTTGATGTCTGCTAGTGTGGGGCAGTTGCTAAGAAAGGCGGATGCCATCATATTCAAAATGTCAAAGATGTTTGTGCGCGGCCACGATCCGCGATGCTGACGGCCCAGACACTGATACGCGAGACGACGCCGCCATGCCGTTCCAGGCAGCGTTCTTTGATAGCGACGGTGACAGTGACTTTGGAGGATTTTAGTTGTGAGATGGATGACGCCATCATATTTGAAGATGTTTGCCCAGTGCACGTGGCACGGATACATGGAATGAAACCGCCGGAACGGCATGGCATTCTTCAACGGTGACAATGAAACTGATTTCGATGACGATGGATTTTAATGTTTTCACATGTTTTGATCTTTGTTTCTGAACACTTTATGGACACAGGTTTTATGTGTTATGTAATTATTTGTGTACCAGTGGCCGTTGTAATACAATGTTTTATTGATATATCCGACTTCGTTTTTTTGGTAAGTTTTTTACTTATTATAAACGTTACAGCACTTCGGTAGAATCCGGACCCACCTTGATTTCGCTGTTATAACTTGAGTTTTGCCTAACTTTGATACATCAGTGCGTTAGTTCCATCATTCAACATCATCCCAGGCATATTTATATTTAAAAAATATTGTGTCTTAGCACACTTTTGAAGCCCAAATAGTGACCCGGTTTGCGCTAGTCTGCACCGCTGCGGTCGTGCGTTATCGCATCGCGCTCGTAAAAAAACGAGCGATATATCGGCATATGTTGATGCAAACCGGGGCGCTATTTATGCCTCAAAAGTGCGCTAACACGCAATATTCACAAATGTGCCTTGGATAACGTTGAATAATGGAACTAACGCACTGAGGTATCAAAGTTAGGCAAAACTCAAGTTATAACGGCGAAATCGAGGTGAGTCCGGATTCTACCGTTACTACTGACAACCCAGTGAGCCAATTTTCACAATTTTTTCGGCAAATTACTATATTTAAAGCCGCACCCCAACTTTGCCGTCATTGTTATCATTTCGGCTACACACTATTGCAATTAAAGCCGCGGCTACAAATACAGAATTTACGGTAGTTGTAATTTGTTGTTAGTTCTTCAAATGAAGACACACAAACAGTCAATGCTCACGTGACAGTTTCAGATTAATTATGTTTTCTTTCTTGTGATCATTGTAACGATATGACTACATAGATAATTATTATCCGCTCTATTTTAGTGACATATCATCAATGGTTGGTAACAAAACTGAGGATTTTCACTAGAAAAACATTCACAACACAACAAATAAGTGTGGATATATATTGTTAGATTATTTGTAAAATGTAACGTTTTGATTCCACTTGATGGGGTAACCTACATTACTGAATCAGAAAGGACAAAAAAGGACTTGCTTTTTGTATATATATATATATATAATATATATATATATAATATAGAACCTCACTTTAGGGCCAGGACTGGGCCAATATGACCTGAATAATGATGTGACTATTAGAGCGATTAATTTCATAACTTTACTACAATGGAAATCATTTGGGGATGTCCTAAATTCCTAGGGTGACCTTAATTGCAAGGTCTTTGTATTATCAAGGTGACCATACACCAAGGTTCGATTGTAATACATCGTCATTGCTCATATGAGTGGCTGTATTTCTGAGTGTCTGTAGGTTCAGTGTTCGACTGTAGACATATTACTAGTTACGGGCATGAATGATATATTTTTACAAAAAGTGTCAAATATCTGAAAAGGATCAAAAGCGTTTGAGGATGTAGATATACCGTATTTGTTCTGTTAACTGTACATGCCCTAATTAGCATACACCCCATTTTTAGCAGCATCTGACACTGTGACAGCGATCTTCTGTGCCAACTGTGACGTTGAGTCCAATTTTACAAAAACATGCTTTAAGAATAATTAATAAAAAACGATATAGGAGTCATACTGATCCTTTATTTAAATCTGACAAAATACTAAAAAGGTCAGATGTATATAAACTACAGGTCTCACTATTTATGTATGACTTTAAACATGATTTATTATACAAGTCATTTACAAATTTTGCGATCAAAAAGACTCTAGACAAAAGTATAAGAATAACCAGACAATACAACCTTCTTGTTAAAGAGACACCTAGAACATATTTTTCGTCTAAGCTGCCTAAACATAATTTCACAAGAATCTGGAACAATATAAACGAAAAAATAAGAAACACTAAACTCATATTAAAGTTTAGACGCATGTTGTGTGACTTCTACTTAAATGCATATCTTCATCAAGTGAATTGTTTAAATCCTAGATGTTCAAAATGTAATTAAACTGATTAAATGAAACTCTACCTTTGTTTGTAAGTCTATTACCGTTCTTACACTACTTTGTTAACCAAGTACAAATGTTTGGATCGCGTCTCTATTCACTTACATATACTTCAATGGATCAGTCTTCTCAGTTCGTTGTCATATATCACCAGCAACAGCGCATACTATATGTTAAATAATACTCTGATGTTTAATGGAGGTTGCGCATACACGTGCACGTGCAGAGCTATCCACTATCTCTACGTGATTTTTACCGTACCACGCACGTCCCAGGCGCTGAGATGTGTGCAGGGTAACTATCCCGGGCCTGGGAAAGGTTAGGTGAGTTAACTGCGTAGAAAAAAGAATGACATTTCGTCGTATTTGCCAGACATTTAATGGCGCAATCTGAAACGGGTCAATTATCGTCCACTCCATGAATGCTTCCATAGGACTACGTCGCTCTTGACCAGACAAAACAACCGACCAAGGTTACGTAACAACTACCGAGGCCCAATAACAATCGCTACACCTGTGATTACACAACATCCATCACAGTGCCGAACATGCCACCAAAGACACGTCGAAACAGTTCGGACGATCCGGAGGCCCTCGCATTATGTCTAATCGAATTACTGAGTGACGATGCCGTATTGGCGAAACTCAAAAGTGCGTTGTATCCGCGTGACATTGCGGAAAAACTCGATACTCTAAACGGTCGCATCGAACATTTGACAAAAGAAATACGAGCGAAGGACTCGCGAATTGCTGAGCTGGAAACGAAGGTCGACACGTTTGAGCAAACAGCTGACAAACTTGAACAATATACTCGTCGCTCAAACTTAACTTTCCACGGCATCGCGGAAAGAAGCAAGGGTGAGGACACAGACACCATAGTCCTCGAGATCATCAATGACAAGATGAAAACTATGCCGCCACTAACTAGAGAGGACTTAGAGCGAAGCCATCGCCTTGGCGCTAAACGAGCCACGGGGTCCCGCCCAATCATCGTGCACTTTAAGACAGAGCGAAAGCGTGATAACGTTTTCCGCAGTCGCTTTAACCTGAAAGACTACAACAGAAGAAATAGTAATGCACGGGTCTTCGTTAACGAAGATTTAACAAGTCGTAGGTCAATGTTGGCTTATGAATGCAGAAAACTGAAAAAACAAAAAAAGATCAACGACTGCTGGACTGCCAACGCCAAAATTATGGTCAAAGACCTCAGCAATAAAATCAAAGAAATCACATGTGTAAATGATTTCCAGTTGTACATATGTAAGTGATCACCAGTTGTACATCTGTAAATGATCTCCAGTTGTACGTTATTGTCAATGAAAGCATTGATAACTTGATAATCTGTAATACATTCAAGATTATTGTGTGATTCTACCTTTTAAGTGATTCTATTTTTTATGTATTTCTATTTTTATATATTGCTGTTCTTCTGTCGGTTAAAATTATTATCAACATGCTAATTCATATTTTGAAAAATAATAATTACATAATCTACTTATGCTGTATGACCAACTGCAATTAACAGTTTGCAGTATTGTTGATATATCTGATGATATATGGGCCATTCATGCCCTTTTGTTTTCTTTTTTTGTATGAATGACATTTAAAAAACTAGTATTATAACTAATCGTTTCTCTCCTCATAACATCAGTAATGCTTAATTACTTTTGATATCTTGATACTGGAGTAATCAAGACATTATATCTCTTCTATTATTATTTTTAGATTGACAACTGTTAATTTATATGCAGCCACTGTTGATAACATAGCTCACCCCTTTCCCTGGCGTTACGCCTTATATTCATGACCCATCACCCAATCTGTCATGTTTTTTTTTTCTTATCTTTATATTTATTTTATTCTAAGTCTAGTCTTGACTACTCTGATATCTGCCCTGTTACACACGGAGTATTTCTTAACATTCATATATGCACAGGAAATAAATACAAACAAGTTCACTTTTTTGTAAAATACCTAACATACGTACAAAGGCTGGCAATATTATTGGTTCATGTCCGAACCTAAGCAATGACTTCTGATGTGACATTTCTCTCCCACTTGGGAGGTATCCGAAACTGTTCTTTAATAAATCTTCTAGATATAAACGAAAATAGTACTGAACAAAATGAACCTCAGTTGATCCATTGTTCTTCATACTATGACATCGATATGTTTCACAAGTTAGCACACAAAAATACTGATAATTTTAGTATCCTAAGCTTAAATATTCAATCCATTAATGCTAAATTTGATGAACTTGAACTTTTTGTAGAGCTTCTAAATACTAAACAATTTAAATTTAGCATTATATGTTTGCAAGAAACATGGAAGTCAAATCATGATAATTTATCTCAATTCAGTTTACACGGATATGATCTAATTGCTCAGGGGAAACATTGTAGTGTCAAAGGGGGTTTAATAATTTACGTAGATAATAAATATAAAGTACTTAAGAATATCAACATGTATGAACATTGGGAGGGGTTAGTAATTCAAGTAACTGGAGGCAGCTTATCAAAAACACTTACTATTGGAAACATATACAGACCGCCTAGGTCACTAAATCAAAATATTATAGATTTCATAGCTGAATTTTCAACAACAATGGCTAATCTAGAAAGTTGTAATAATCTAATAATTTCAGGCGATTTCAATATCAATCTACTGAAAATAAACGAGAACAAAATATATAGTGAATTTTTTGATACTATAATTTCATACAGTCTCTATCCACAAATTACCTTTCCAACTCGCTTTACCAGAACTAACGGAACACTGATAGACAACTTTTTCAGTAAATTAAATAAATCAATATTAGATAGCACTGCAGGAATCTTCACAAATACCCTTTCTGATCATCAACCTTACTTCCTAATCATGAATATCAACGTAAAATCCAAACCTCCTCCAAAATTTGTTCGAGTAAATCTACAAAATAAGGTAGCTATGCATAATGTTAAACTAGAGATAAATTCGGATGCAATGTATAACAAACTAAACAAATCTCCTACGGCTGACCCCAATTTAAATTATAACATAATACACGAAGAAATTATGCATGCTAAGAATAAGCATATGCCTGTTAAAATCATGAAATATAATAAATACAAACATAAGCATTCAACCTGGATCACACATGGTCTTCTAAAATCAATCAAATATCGAGACTCGCTTTATAAGAAATAAAAAATGTCTAATCCAAATTTACCTATGTACGAAGTCCTTCTAACTAACCTAAAAACATATAACTCAATATTAAAGAAAAATATTCGTACTGCCAAACAAATGTACTTTAAGTCACGCTTTAACCGATATAAAGATGACATCAGAAATACATGGAAAACCATAAATGAATTTATCTCCAAAAACAATTCAAACAACACTGTTTTGTTTAAAAGTAACGGTATAACTATAACAGATAAAACGGTTATTGCAAACCAATTTAACAACTTTTTTACAAGTATAGGTCAGTCGACAGCACAAGACATTCATTACAATGGAAATAAGGATTACAATTACTACTTAAATGATAATGTCCATTCCGTTTTCAGTCTACTAAATGTTGATGAAGAAATAGTCAAGAAAACCATTGAAAGCCTTCCCAATAAAAACAGTAGTGGCTATGACGGTATTTCCTGTAAACTTTTGAAAATAATTGAACCCTCCATCATCAAACCATTAACCCTGGTAATAAACCAAGTAATAAATACTGGTATATTTCTCGATACACTTAAACTCGCTAAAGTAATTCCTATTTTTAAGAAAGATGACCCATCTGATTAAAAAAATTATAGACCCATATCTCTTCTTCCAACAATTTCAAAAGTGATAGAGAAAATAATATCTAGTCAACTAACAGCATACTTTAATGATTCTGATCTATTTGTTAAAAATCAATATGGTTTTAGAAAAAAACACTACCGAGTATGCATCACTTGAACTAATAGATAGAATAATTACACAAATTGATAAAAATTATGTTCCTTTCAGTATTTTTCTTGACCTCTCTAAGGCCTTCGATACAATTGATCACTCGATACTATTAACTAAACTAAGATATTATGGATTACAGGGTCCTACCCTGAATCTATTTAATAGCTACTTAAGCAATAGAAGACAATACACCGAATTTCAAAATGAAAGTTCTGATATTCTACCTATCACAATTGGTGTACCACAAGGATCTATTCTTGGTCCCCTATTATTCATAATATACATTAATGATTTCCCTAAAGCTAGCGAAATGTTTAACTTTATTATGTATGCCGACGATACCACCTTATTTAGCACCATCAATTATTTTCAAGGTAACTCCCCAAATAGAAATATAGAATCGGCAATAAACGATGAACTCCTTAAAATAATTGAATGGTTAAACATTAATAAATTATCATTAAACAGAAACAAGTCCAAATATATGATTTTTCACATGCAAAATAAAGCTGTCGATAACTTTATGCTCAATATAAATGGTACAAACATTGAAAGAGTAGATGAATTTAATTTTTTAGGACTTACTTTAGATACAAATTTAAATTGGAATAAACACATTGAAAAAGTATCAAACAAGTGTTCCAAAACAGTCGGCATCTTAAACAGACTAAAATATGTCTTTCCCTAGAAATTAAAATTATCTTATATAATACGTTATTTTTATCACATATCAACTATTGCATTATGGTGTGGGGATACCAAGGTAGTCGAATGTTGAAAATACAAAAGAAAGCTATGAGAATTTTATCTATAAGTAAATATAATTCACACTCTGAACCACTTTTCAAAAAATTGAATATCTTAAAAATTGATGACATGTTAAAATTACATGAACTTAAGTTTTATTATAAATATGTACATCATGACCTCCCTGCTTACCTATTAAATTGGAAAATAATTACAAATGCTTACGTACACAATTACAACACAAGGAAAAAACAGAGTTACACCCATTCAGAACAAAACATGAATTTGCCAAAAGATGTCTTAGATACAGTTTGCCACATGTCATTAACAATACCTCAAAGTTAGTCACAGAGAAGATTGGAACACATAGCTTCAGAAGTTTTGGTAATTATGCAAAAAACAATTTATTAGAAAAATACGTAGATACGTGTAAAATATTAAACTGCTATACATGCTATCAAAGTCATTAAAACTGTATTAATGCACGTGATATGTATGGATATGTATTGTATATATATAAATCAGTATATGGATATTGTATTTGTGCATATACACATACATATCAAGTATATTGAAGTGTACTATTGACAACTAGTATTTGTTTATTTTAACATACCTTTAATACTCCAGTACATGCATATATGTAATCAAGTAATCTCGGTTTCTTTTCTTTTCCTGCACTTTTACATTTACATTTGCACTTCCTTCGGTAAAATTGAATTGAAACAAATTATTTACTGTGGCTCCTATGAGAGCGACTGTTATTGTCTTAATAGGAGTCACAGACCCCATCTAATTTGAAATAACACTGCATTTGTATATATATATATATATGCCTGTTCATGTTACGTTAATTTGATATTATACACATATTGTAATTGGGGTCTAAATAAAACTTTCTTGTTCTTGTTCTTGTTCTAGTTTAATATTATATAGTACGGAGGTGGGTTGGTGATGAATTTGAGTGATTTGTTTAGCATAATTTTGATGATTGTTATGATTGTAATCATAGAGTAATGATAATCAAATGGTGTCACTGGAAGACGGCTGTTAGCCAAGTGACATCCATGCAATGTAACACATGTCCATTTGTATGACATGTATATGTTAACTGTATGTTACATTGTAAATAAAGTTACTTACTTACTATCATTGTAATTAAATTTTTACCAATGTCACTATAGATTCAAATCTGAGTGGTGAAATAAATACAGAAATGTTCACCTAAATGATCATACTTTACAGTATTTTGGTATCCTTTTGCTCATAATTATATGTGTATGCATAAATCGCATGCTTGTCATGTCAGCTGAGATGGTTTTATCTAAGAACCCCACGAACTAAAGAAAATGGGTGTACACCCTTGTAAGCTTATTGGAACGCAAATGTGACATTTTCACGTGTCAAATATTTGTTAAGTGTACTGTGTGCTTAGTAGAACGAATACGGTATGCTGTGTTACAGACTTTGGCATGGACCATGTTGCGGATCTTGTGAAGCGAACACAGTTCCCATGGTTGATGAGTAACGTTTATGACAATGTGACAGAGAACACACTGGCAGACGGCAGCATCACACACATGATCTCTTGGAATGGCAGGAAGGTGGGTGAGGGGGGCTATCAGTATCATCTCACAGGATCATCTGATCTTCCATTTCCTCTCTACATAAATGGGTGTAATTTTCCAGTGCTGCTGGCTGTTAACTCCATACTTACATACTTCTGCAAGTTTTACACTACAGGGTCATGATTAATACTTTTAACCATTTCAGTGCCAGGCAAAATTGCATGGACGTGCATGAATAACAAGCCATTTTTTGAGACTTGCCCGTCATTCTAAACTTGTATTTTATACCTTTACTGTTTAAATGTCACAAGTTAAATTACACATTTCCTGAAAGGGCAGGTATTTTTCTATTTAGTTCCAAAAACGTAATAGTCGGATGACACAACATAACTTACTTTCACTAATATATGTGCTTCAACTGTCATCTGACGTGTTTTGCATGGTAAATGTAGAAACATTTCATTTTTAGTCCTTTGGCCGAAGGTCCAAGGGACTATTGCCATCACTCTGCGTCCGCCGTCTGCCATTAGCTGCCGTATCTCAGAAACTGTTTAGCAACTTTTTTTCTAATTTTGCATAGACATATCTTAGGGCACTGCCACTATGCATGAGAAATCTGTATTTGATTGAATCATTCTAAGGGCTCCCTAGGGCCTCCAAGGACCCCAAAACTGGTAACAATTTAACATTTTGCCTATTTAAAAAAAACTGTTCAGCAACTTTTTCTCAAATTTTGCATAGACATTTCATATGGTAGTGCCACTATACACAAGAAATCTGTATTTGATTCAATCATTCTACGGGCTCCAAATGTCCCCTAAAATGCTAAATTTGTTAACTAAATGGTCTACTGTAGCAGCAGCTCTAGCAGACTTCCAGTCCTTTTGTTCAACTAATCCCTTTTCCCACCTATCTGTCACACCTCACTGTGGCTGGCTGGTTAATGTGTGACTAATCTGTAATTGGTCACTGGCAGAGGCTTGGGTGATTGTGGCTGGTGGTAGGAAGTATGATTAATCTGTAATTGGTCACTGGCAGAGGCTTGGGTCAACAAACACAGCACCTTGTACCAGAAACAGAACACTATTCCCCTTCCCAAAACATCTGTCACATGCGGAGTCTGTGTCTTGTATGGATATATATTTTGTGCAGTTGTTTTATATAAGCAGAAAGTTAATTGAAATTAGTTATTCTTAGGCCACAGAAAAGTAATTCCCGGTTTCTCATCGATGCAAGTATTTAAAAATATGTGCCACCACATTTTATTTTCTATTATAATTATTCCTCTAAATGCAAGACGTGGTGCAATAAGGGAACAGTAAACATGTAAACATTTTACTTCCATCATAACCCTTAATGATCTGTAACTATGATTCACCAAAAAAACATTTGATTAATAATTACCTACAGGGTTGTTTGATTTATGCCGGGCAGAAACTGTTTCTGCCCAGCAGAAACAGCAACAATAGGAAATACATGCCATTGATAGGCAAACGTGTTCTTTTTATAGAAAATGTCAGTTTCTTTCTGTACCTGTCTACGTATGATAACCATTTGTCCGCCATGCTCACAATAAACATCACATGAATGATAAAAGGAAGATCACTGCCACTTAACTTGTGGATTATTATTATTATAAAACTGCTCTGCTACTGCTTGGTGGACATTAAGCTGCAACTGTCTTTGCGTTTGTTTACTTTTTGACAAACTACTATTATATAGCACTAATTTTTGAATGAATCACATTTTGAGAATGCATGTCATTGTTTGCGGTGTAACTTTTGTATGCTTCATTTTCTGCTGCTACAAGTTGTAAGTTAGGTGAGTAACACCTTCGAAGTTCTGACAGCAGGACACCGCCTTCGAGACAAAAGTTTGACAAAGGCTTCAAGTTCAAATGGTCTATCACCGTCCAGCTGACCCTTTTTTTTTTCTCTTTAGACTACCTTTTGCTCTCAAATAATCTGTCCTCTTAATTTTATACATAAAGACATAATCTGGCATAACTTTATACATTTTTGTAGCAGCACTTTTGTATTTCAAGTGTATCATATATTTATCACTTGTTGTGTATTACACCCAGCTGTGGAGCTAAGATTCTCTGCCTGCTATTGTTTGATGGAAACTGTGACTAATCTGTAATTGGTCACTGGCAGTAGCTTATGTCAACAGACAGCATTAAGCCACTAGACCCCTGTTAAACTGGACAGTTGCCAGTAGGTTTTAAACTGTGTCAAACAGTGAGTCTACCTTTTGCTCCCAAATAATCTGTCCTCTTAGTTTTACACATAAAGACATAATCTGGCATAAGTTGATAAGTCTTTGTAGCAGCACATTTGTACTTCCAGTGTATCATTGCAACATGCCATACATAGTGTGTGCCACATTTGAATGTTGTGCATGTAATAATTCCATGCAATCCATTTGCATATATAATGTAAAACTTCAACAGCCGTTTTCTTCATTTTTACTTTTTGACCCCTACCATGTTCAATGCTCCATAACTTCGCCAATTTTTGTAGCAGTCATAATTTTTTAAACCGTGTAAAGCACCCTACCCAACCTTTACAAGGATGTAAGAAAACAATGTTACAATTTTTCCGACTTATCACTCATTTGGTTAGCCGGGGTCTTCAGGGCATTTTTTGGTTACAACTTCTGGTTAAATTTTGCCGTTACACTCATGCAAATCTAAGCATATTTGTAAAACCAGCAGCAGAATACCTCCCTTTTATAATGATTAATCTTATTGGTCAATTTGTAATGATGTCATGGGCACCAGCCAATGTCAGTAGATGTTACAAAAATGAAATCGATGCAGTCACCTGCGTGGCTCTGTGGCATTAAAACTGTTAATATAAATTAATTAGTTTCATTTGTTGCATAAAACAGTTTACGTGACAGTATAGACATACTTGTTGTTGTTGTTGTAGATTGGTCTCATAGGGTTGGTTGAGGAGGCGTGGATAGAGACCCTGGCAACTGTTGATCCTGAGGAGATCACGTTTGTTGACTTTGTTGAAGAAGGTCGTTTACTGGCGAAACAACTTAAAGAACAGGTAGAGCTCACCAACCTGGTCTGTTTTCCCTCTGTTAGCGGTCAAGATGTATAGTCCAACTCAGATGTATTTTACTGGTCACTGAACAATGATTAATATTTAAAGCTGACCTTGTCTCAGTTGAAAGACAGTTGTCAGTGCTAAGTTTAAAAGCGCATAATCCAGTGGTTTTCAAAGACCAGAATGAAACGGGAAAAGGTAAAGATAAATCCTTACTGAATTAGGGAGTCTTTATATTGTTTTAGTGTAAACAGTCTTTTCTGCAATGAATAATAATTTGACTTAATGATAGCGGAATTTGTCTGGTGCTTGTAATTTTTTTCATACTGATAGATAGCGACGCTTGATCGAAACAGGAATGTTATAAGCCGGTTAATGAATAAGAAAACATACGATGGATTTATGAATATTAATACAGAATTTCAAGTCACAGATGTGTGTTTCAGCCAAGAGAATGCGACATGTTCTGTTCTAAATGTAGACATTGATGATGTACAAAGAGTTGCTGTCTTCAGGGTGCCGATGTTGTGATTGCCCTCACACACATGCGCTGGCCAAACGATGTTCGCCTCGCCGAGTGTGCACCAGAAATTGATCTCATTCTGGGAGGACACGATCATGACTATCTCATTAAACAGGTGAGTTGATTAACTACATTGTCATTAAGAGAGCCACTCATGCGCGAACAACACTATGGCCAGCCACGCTCACCTGTGTAGTTTTGTTCTGGGGCGGAGACGAATGGAGTAGCACTGTTAATCTCCACCATATTGATTCAGCCCGTTCATATATCAGTACTCTCGTATTAGTCTTATTTACAATGAGTTTTTGGGCATTTTTGGATTGATAATGTAACAAAGCTATCATTTAGACAATATAATTGTGGATCAGTATATTTAGAAAACTAGAAGAATTACATAAAGATATGTTTAGTATTAAATTTAATAATAATAAAATGTCAAAAAATTGTAAAACAAATAAAGCACATATTTAATAACATTGCCAGTGAAAACACAAGATTGTAAGTGGACAAGGAATCTTGGCCTATACAGAGTTCAACTTTTGGCAATAATACGTTTTATACGTTTAAGTTATTACTTGGGTTGGTCTGCTGATTTCTTGCACATGATTTTGTTTTCCGTTTCACCCTACGTTCAATGTTGCTTTGGTCATTGAGTATACAAGGTAGTCTGCTCAGCCACCACACTTCCTTTTGTAGATAAACGGCAAGTTTGTCATCAAAAGTGGCTCGGATTTCCGAAATTTCAGCGAAGTGACGTTGTCGTTTTTGGACGATGGCCACATCGATGTGAAAGTTCGAGAGGTCGTGATTGATTCAAGTTTTTCTGAGGATGCAGAAGTGAAGACCATTGTTGATAAATACACTGGTAAGTTATTAGAGGTTGACACCCTAAAATTAATAACTTGAATATGTACGTATGTATAAATTCAATATATGGTTTTCACGAATACCAAATGTAGCCTTTAAAAATGAAAACAGTCTATCTGTGTGTTGGTGCTATTGCCATTTACTAGCATCAAGATTTAAGGCAAGGCTATCTCTTCCTCATTTCTAACATGATGTTCTTAACACTCGAGTGAATATGTTGACGGTATACTGCCTTCTAAGTTGCGTTTCGTAAGTCCAAAACAGTGTTCGCTATTTTAAAGTTGCGCTTATGAAATGTTCAAATTAGAAAGAAAACATTTAATTGTAAACAGCCACTGTTGACATTTATTGCGGAGGTAATCACACATGTCCCAACCCAGAAGTATCTTTGAAATTGACTCCTGACCACAAAATGGGACCAAGCATGACCGATTCAGTGAACGTCTTGCTAATAATGATCACCAGAGCCAGTAGAAGTACATTTATTTTGTACTTGAGTAAAAGTACAAATAACTAGAATAAAGCTACTCAAGTAAAGGTAAAAGTACTTTTTAGTCCTTTGGCCGAAGGTCCAAGGGACTATTGCCATCACACTGTGTCCGCCGTTAGCTGCCGTATCTCAGAAACCGTTCAGCAACTTTTTCTCTAATTTTGCATATACATCTTAGGGCACTGCCACTATGCACGAGAAATCTGTATTTGATTGAATCATTTTAAGGGCTCTCCAGGGCCTCCAAGGACCCCAAAACTTGTGAAAATGTAACATTTTGCCTATTTTTTCAAAAACTGTTCAGCAACTTTTTTTCTAATTTTGCATAGATGTATCTTAGGGTGCTGCTACTATATACAACAAATCTGTATTTGATTGAATCATTCTAAGGGCACCTAAGGGGCCCCCAAAGTGCAAAAAATTTACATTATCTAGTGATGTGGTTTTGAAAAGGGCCCTTGAGACCACCCCCAACAGTAGATGTTGTGTATTATGCCACAACGTCAACAGCTGTGACTAATCTCTACAGCCTAGTCCATTGAGACCTTGACTAATCTTTCATTGGTCACAGCACCCAGGCAGAGTAGACACACTTGATCCCTGTTAGACTGAACAGTTGCCTAACACTTTTAAACAGTATCTTCAAAACTATTGATTTTCTATAATTGCAAGTTGTGTTTATTTTGATGATCATTTAATTATTATAAAATGGTGTGACTGTGATGTCTTGTCTCCTGTTAGACTGAACAATTGCCTAACACATTTAAACTGTATCTTCAAAACTATTGATTTTCTATAATTGCAAGTTGTGTTTATTTTTTATTTTCTTTAGACTACCTTTTACTCTCAGATAATCTGTCCTCTTAATTTTATACATAAAGACATAATCTGGCATAATTTTATACATTTTTGTAGCAGCACATTTGTACTTCCAGTGTATCATATATTTATCACTTGTTGTGTATTACACCCAGCTGTGGAGCTAAGATTCTCTGCCTGCTATTGTTTGATGGAAACTGTGACTAATCTGTAATTGGTCACTGGCAGTAGCTTGTTTCAACAGACAGCATTAAGCCACTAGACCCCTGTTAAACTGGACAGTTGCCTGTAGGTTTTAAACTGTGCCAAACAGTGAGTCTACCTTTTGCACTCAAATAATCTGTCCTCTTAGTTTTACACATAAAGACATAATCTGGCATAACTTGATAAGTCTTTGTAGCAGCACATTTGTACTTCCAGTGTATCATTGCAACATAACATACATATTACATACTGTGTGCCACATTTGAATGTTGTGCATGTAATATTTCCAAGCAATCCATTTGCATATATAATTTCAACAGCCGTTTTCTTCATTTTCACTTTTTGACCCCTACCATGTTCAGTGCTCCATAACTTCGCCAATTTTTGTAGCAGTCATATAATTTTTGAAACCATGTAAAGCACCCTACCAAACCTTTACAAGGATGTAAGAAAACAATGTTACAATTTTTTTGACTTATCACTCATTTGGTCAGCCGGGGTCACATATAATGTATTTGTCCAAAGGACTTCAGGGTCATTTGGCCCATTTTTTTAAATGTACTTGAAGTACAAGTAAAAAGTAAACAAATGTACTTCAAGTAAACACAATAGTACTTTTCTCAGTAAATGGCTTGTAATTTTATTCGCAACTTGTATGCCACCTGGTAATCATGCCGGCTAATGGTAACGAATCAGCCAATCAGAAGATATTACCACTTGTAGTTCCTGCTGATATCTATATATAGATCTGTGTTGGGGGGCAAACAGTTCTGGGTTCTAGCACAGATGATTTGTCGGAAACATCTTCCAGTTATGTTAACACATAAATTATGGATACTTCATTACATTCAGAAAAGTACGCCGTAATTGTACTTCGTTACAAATAAAAGTACTTATAAAAAATGTACTTTGTTGCTCAAGAAAAGTAAACTTTTCTAGTTAAGTAAAGTAACAAAGTAAAAGTACTTCTTTACAGTCCGGCTCTGATTATCACCCCTAACTGATTCTGACTAATGGAACTGACTGTAACTAGGCCTATTTGGTGCTGCATTAGGTTGAGTTGTATGTTTTCAGATGTGATGAGTGCAAAGATGGAGATGGTGTTAGGAGTCATGGAGGTAGATCTCGAAGGACGCTTTGCCAAAGTCCGAACAGAGGAGACGAATCTAGGTGAGTACTGAGAATTTTCTCGTTCTTCTTCCCTCCGATTCCTTGAGGCGGGGTCCACCTTACCCTGTCTCTTCCACCCTCTCTATGATCATTCTTCATTTATTCCAGTCTTCTGTGATGTTCTTCCACCCTTGATTGTTCATGTGTGACCTGCTTGCTCATGTGTGACCTGCTTGTTCATGTGTGACCTGCTTGCTCATGTGTGACCTGCTTGCTCATGTGTGACCTAACTAGCAAAATTATCAAGCAGAGTTTTGTGCTATTTTGATTCCACAGATCATGAGCTTTAAAATAATATCTTCAGAAGTTTTTTATTTATTGCTAAAATTTAATTTGAAGCAAACTTTAAAAAATGGCATTTTGAGAAACGAGGTCATTTTGACTTGTATTGTCCATGTTATTCATATGTACCATTATTTGAACAGTTGAACGTATGCTGATTTTTTTAGTGTCTTTGCCACTTAGCTCGATTTTCAAGGATATTGGTGCAGAAGAAATCATTTTATTATTTATTTATTATTATTTTATTAATATTTATTTTTTATTATAATAGTAATAATTATTATTATCATCAGTATTTCTGCCTGGCAACTGCTACCAGTGTTCCGCTGTGTTTCAGGTAACTTTTTTACTGACATAATGCTGAAGTCAGTTGATGCGGACCTCGCCCTGCTCAACTCGGGGACCCTGCGGTCTGACATGGTCCACAAGGCGGGTCCCTTCAAAATGAAGGACCTCCTTGCCATTCTACCAATGGTCGATCCACTCGTTGTCATCCAAGTGACAGGTTGGTAGAAAGTGAAATTTTTATGCTATATAAAGCAATAAAACCAACTTTGTGCTCCAGGGGGCACTGGTGATTGCATGAGTCTCGGTCCTGGCAAGACATTTTGTGAAACTCTGAAGATATGCTCAGCCAATACTATCGCTTGCCGGGAAGTTCCAGTGGAAAGTTTGGAAGTAGACGTAGTTATTTGAATACACAATACCACTCAGTGGTAGTGAGAATGGTCGAATTGGTAAGTAAATATTGGGATTCACAGAAGTCGAAGGCTTCATCTTGAAACTGGAGAGCGGGTCGGATGGGCACTGTTCTCATAGGTGGTGTAATCACGACTGGCGAAGTCAATTATGAGAATGATAAAGCTAACTTCAATGTGTAGGAGATCTGCCTTTTAGGGTAGTGTATGTTGTCAGTACCCCTGGCTTGCAAGAATGAATAAAACAGTGTCGTCTTTCTCCTGATCCATAACTCAATTTGTTCCCCCCTCAGGGCTATTCCTCTGCCTGTCATGATCTTCTGCCATTTTCTCCCACTTTCTGATGTTTATCCCTACCTTTTTGAGGTCTCTCTTCACAATGGTTTCCGTCTTAATTTCTGTCTTCGTCTTATGCCATCCTCGTTTTTTTTTTTTTTGGTCAATTTTTCCTCATCCATTCTCTGTACAATTCTAGAGCTTTATTGGTAGCAAAATGGATAAAATAACAACTGTTGAAATGGCATGTGATGCTTTCTAAACAAAACAGTTGTTGGATAGAATCCCATGATGGATTTTATTATGAAGCTGTGATTTATAAATTTACATTATTATTATTGATGTGGATTTCTGTAAAAGTGTTCATTGTTGTTTTGTAATGCAATAACATGAAAATTAAACATAATCCATTAACGCTTTACAGTCATTTGCAAAAGTTTAAGACCAGGCACGATTTTAAAGCATTTTACGGTATGACATCAGATAATGTCTGGATTGCATCATCCTACTTGGGCCTTGAAGCAATACGCCTAGTCAGTTCTTCCAGGTCATTTGTTTGTTGCTGTCAGTATCGATTAGGTGTTTTTCAGTTTTGTCTTCATCCCTGAAATGGGCAAAAAATCGTCTTTGACAGAGGTTCTAAGGGCACAAATAGTGACTCTACATGGAAAAAGATATACGGAAAGAGACATTAGTGCTAAATTACGTTATTCCAAGACAGCTGTGCACAACACCATCGTCAAATTCAGTACTGATGGCACTTTTCGTGACAGTAAAAGGAGTGGTCGTCCACGGAAAACTACGCTCAGGGATGACCACGCAATGAGACGCATCATAATATGCTCGCCAATGAGCTCATGCAAGAAAATTCGGGCTGCTTTACTCTTAAAAGGTACGGAAATAAGTCTCAGTACTGTTTCGAGACGTCTCAGCAAGGAATTTGGGCTCAAGTCCCGCAAGCCAGCCCGGAAGCCACGCCTGACACCTGTGATGAAAAAATATAGACTGGACTTTGCCAGACGACATCGCCACTGGACTCTCGCGCAGTGGAAGAAAGTGTTGTTCTCAGATGAATCGACCATACAACAGTTTATATCTCGCAAGAGGCACGTTAGGCGGCCAGTAGGTAAGCGATTTGATGAGAAATATACAGCAGCCACAATGAAACACCCACCAAGTCAGATGATTTGGGGTGCCATGTCATGTTTTGGCCCTTCTGGTCTGTATTTTATTCCACCTAACACCACTATGAATGGACCTACCGGTAGGTACGTGGAATTGCTGAAGGAGAAGCTGAAACTGCATATGGACATCCACAAATGTACGATTTCCATGCAAGATGGCACCGATCCAAGGTAGCCACTGATTTGCTCAAGAAGAACAAAATCTCCGTGCTGGAATGAGAACCTGTGGACTATAATGAAGGATTACGTGGCAGACAAACAACCATCAAGCGCTCAAAACTTGAAACAAGCTATCAAGGACGTTTGGGTCACCGAAATCACCCAGGAGTACTGCGAATCTCTGGTTTCTAGCATGCCATATCGCATCCAGGTGGTCATTGACAGCAAAGGAGGCCACACTAAATACTGAAAAGTAGACACTGACACTTTTGGACGACATAAAGTTTCATATTATGTTGTACTACGTTTATTTGGCGATATAAACTGATATAATGTTATGTGAAGGCCAAAAAATCATAATTTTGTCAAATTTCTTAAAAAAATCGTGCCTGGTCTTAAACTTTTGCAAATGACTGTATTGAGTAGACAACTTTCTTATTTTACCCCCTACCGTGGGCAAACAATACCCAGGTAATACTATAATAAGATCATTAATATATATATATATATAATAAATACAATAAAAATATATATATAAATTAAAATAAAAAACTAATATTACAATTCATATACAATATATAAATAATAATAAATAGACAAATAAATATTAATATATTTCTAGAATGTCATTTCCTTGATAGCTCAACGCATTTTAACAAATTGTGAGTACCGGTAATTAGTGAAATACTAATAACAGATATTGGTACATCAACATAGATTGGGATGTCAAGATACACTCTGTTTACGCCATAGTTTTTCTGTTACATTTGAAGGGCGACAAATCATAAGTGCGCTAGAGAACAGCGTCTCGCAGTACCCAAGTCTTGAGGGACGTTTTGCGCAAGTGGCAGGGGTCAGATTTGCTTTCGATGCACAGAAGCCACCTGGTCACAGAATAAAGCCAGAGAATGTGGAAGTTCAAGGAATCCCATTGGATTTGGAAAAGGTAAAACATTTGGTGGGTGAAGTGACTATATTACAATGCGTTGATCCAACAAAGGGAAGGAAATACACTGTCATTGGCCATTGGAAAGAGTACGCCAAACAAACTGTGGGATGAAAATAAAGAGATATTTTGTGACTTGTTTTAGATAGATGTTATGACGAGAAATACTCATCTAAAGGTAAATGCAAAGAGAACATGGAAGTGTGTGCAATTTTTATAACAAGAAATTTTTTTAAATGTAATTACAAAACGTTAGCTCTCATTCTGTTGAATCACCCAATGTTTGTTTGTTTTAATGTAGTTCCAGTATTAAACACAATCTGCATTATTTGAGTTTCAACTTCTAATTGTTGTAAAGAATAATTATTATTAACCGGCTAGCTAAATATATTTTTTAAGTTATTGGTAGAACAATATTTTGATCAAATAAAATAATACACTTTAGTTGTTTTAAAGCATAGGCAGTGTTTCCGCCAGTAAAAGGGTAAAATTACGTACCCAAAAATAATTCTAGGGTACAGATACGTACCCAAAATAAATCCAGATTTTAATTTTTTTATATTCTGTGCAATGAAACTCATACTTGATGACGTTTTTGAAGGTGAAGAATGAGCCCGTGCCAACACGTTTATGCTAGCTATTCTGTGATTGGCTAAACGTGGTATTCACTGCAGGATTGAAACCTTCACCTCAGGATAGAACATGGCGTACCGGTATATTGGTAGGCTTAGTGTAAAGAATATGACGTGCTGTCATGGCTGTACATTTTTCGTGATGTTTTCGAGTATTCATTGTTTCTTGGTGAAGAAAAATAACCCAACAAGATACCATACTACAGTTTACAATTTTCCTGCTGACTGTTACATTTATTATTCATTCTCCTACGAAATGATCACCATGAGCCGGGTGGGATTTCCAACTCCAAATGCTGGGAAATCACTTCTCTGAGCATCTAGAAATCCAATTTTTTCTGGGAGAAGGCCCCACACCCCCGTGGCATGCTTAGACTGCCAGTTCCGCGGTCTCACAATTGACTAACGCCGTACCCAAATTATTTTTTCTGGCGGAAACCCTGATGGGGAAATATCTGTTTGTCTGATTGTAGAACTATCGGCTGTGTACAAAACAGTACTTGGCAGAAGGCAAGGATGGGTACATCGCTTTCAAGGGATGTCCCATGTTGGTAGGTATCTTCTTGCTACCTGTTTTCTGTCTCCACTTAAGGGAATGTTCTAGCTCTGATGTGTGTGAAACTGTCTTTTGGACGAGACACCATAAGCCACTCATCCGTTCTACAAGCTGCCAAGAGATGTAAACGAAAATCCCTTGCAAAGAAATTAAAAAAAATTTTGTCGACCCGTTGAGCCAAGACCCATGTGTGTGCTGCATTATCTCCTGCCAAAGCACTTGCTCTGGCAACAGAGTAAGAGCCTCAAGTACTTTGTTTAGCCGGCCTCTGGCACTAAATAAATTATTATCTATTGTTATTACCCATTCATCTTGAATGGTTTTAGAGGTTGAAAGTTTATATTTGTCCTATTAAAGGTACAGTCTGCCTTAATACAATTTCAGGCGTTCACCAGTAATCATGCACAAACATTTGGAGAAAGAACAGATCTCTATGCAGAGACCAGTGGAGAACAGAGGTGCCACCTGGTGGCGAAGACAACTATCCACATTTCCGCCAGGTGGCAGCACTCATTTCATTAACATAATTTTATAACAGAATCTGAGAAACTGACATTTCCATCAACCTTTTGTAGTTGAAGATTTTGCAAGAAACTGACGAGTTGGATCCCATAACCAAGATTGGAGATGGTTCATTAAAAAATTAGGTTGTGTGCTTATTGGTGCACGTACAATTTATTGACATTTATTTATAAAATATTATAATGTATTGTTCCTTACAGTAGAATAGATATGCTGAAGGTTGCTGCCCACTAAATTACATTTAGTAAGCCTGACCAGTATATTTTTTTAATGTTGCTCCCGAAATATTAAAATTGTAAACACAACATTTAGTTTGTAAACTCTTTAATTTCGTTTGTCCCAATTGGGACTAAGTTTAGCCGGCTCAGTGAATTTCTTGCTAATAATTACTTGACATTGAACAACACAACTACCTTCGTTACTGTAGTAGTTCTCATTGTAATTTAATAACGATAATCACGTACAATTTATCTTTCATTATTTTAACCTTTATTAATAAAAATTAATAGCTGAATGTTTTGTGCTAATACATTTTGAATATCAGATTCTGTAAAACGAATACTGATTTTGGAGTATTTTAGATATACAAGTTGAGTAATGATACAATATCCTCAACATGAATACCATAAGTTTATATTGCATATATGTTGCATGGAATCTTGTGCTTTGCTACGAGCATTGTGCCTTCAGTTTGCATGGTTCAATGACGCCTTTCTGCATATGACAAATTCTGTGTAGCAGTATAACGGGCTGTTATGTATTTACGCATTATATTGTTTAGTTTCATCAATATCTTCTCCACATCTTACTCACATTAGCTGCTTACAACATTGTGATCGTGTGTTATTTGCATGTACTGATACTTGTATTTGATCAGTTAAAATCACACCATACGAAATTAAAAATCTTTATTGTCTCATCAGTATTTTTGCAAAGCAATTGTCAGCAGTGTTCCACAAGGCGGGTGTTTTTGCATAGGTGAATGATGAGGATGGACCACGGCTGTCAACCTGCATCATCAACTACTTCAAGTCGGTACAGATGCTGCGAGATGAGGAGAAGAGTCTGCATTGCCATCGACACAGCATCCTCACTGTCACTAGGTACTACAGGTCGATCTATGTCAGCAATAAATTGACATAACACTTGTCCTGTTACGCCAGACAGGGCGATATCGAAATAAAACAGTTGCTTGTTTGAATATCTTTTAAATTATTTTATTTGTCTAGGCTTTTGAAGTCCATCAATGTTGGTATTGGACTTGCTATGAAATGTAACTACTATTTTAACATCAAATCTACCTCTGTCCTGTTAGTGGTTTATGGTGAACACAAATATGAATGAGTTGTAGATAGATTTTATTTTTTTAAATTATATAAATCATACACACAAACATAAACAATAGGTAGAACAATTTGTTTGACAGAAGAACCAGTTAAGGCTGTAATCAGTTGATTTCCATTATATCAATGTAACACTAAGTAATGATTAAGTGAACTGGTCACTGTCAACTCCAAAATAACTGCATAAACAGTATAATGATTTCACGTGTAGCATGTTGATTAAAATGGCAATAATTAATAGAACAGATATGTAAAATGTAATAACAGTAACGTTAAGTAATAAACGTAAGTAGTGTAATAAAACAACATGTGGTGATGCCAAGCTCCAGAAGTGGTCTCATACGTAAACAGTATAACGTTAGATACACGTGTCAGGCATCTCGAGATAGATTAATATTAAATTAGAACACCATGCCCTCTTACTACGTTGCGTTTAATAATAATTTAAAACTGTATAAATTGTTTTTTTAATAACTGGTGTAATTTTTTTGCTCTATGAACCCTCTAATAGAAAACAAGTACAATACGTACACAACGTCATTTAATCATAGAGATACTACTACGTGAATGTCATCGAAAGCAAGGATAACAGGTTTTTACTACCGGGGTCCAGTTTCACAAAGCATTTATAAATACAGTGGAACGATCATAAAATACTTTTACAGACTTAATGAAAATTACATAAACGATGGAACAGTCGTAGATGATATGAAGAGTGTTCTGTATGGTTGTACTTGACTATGAAGGTGAATAGATTTACATAGGAGAACCTTCATAATAATGTCCATACAAAGACTGTGAATCTGGCAGTCAATAATTGTAATGTGGCTGTATGTCTTGTGTCTGATAGGACAAATGTACCCATACATGTTTATGTCTTGTGTCTGATAGGACAAATGTACCCATACATGTTTATGTCTTGTGTCTGATAGGACAAATGTACCCATACATGTTTATGCAAAATAAAGCAAAATGGATAACATATTTTGAAAACTTGTGTTTTTGTGATGTTTTGTAGAACCATGCCAAACATAATAAATTCTAAAATTCTGGTGTCATTGACAGTCATTATGTTGGTGTCATTGACACAACATCGTCACTGTCATTATGTCAATGTCATTGACACAACATAATCACTGTCATTATGTCAGTGTCATTGACACAACATCGTCACTGTCATTATGTCAGTGTCATTGACACAACAACGTCACTGTCATTATGTCAGTGTCATTGACACAACATCGTCACTGTCATTACGCCAGTGTCATCAACACAACATTGTCACTGTCATAATGTTGGAGTCATTGACACAACATCATCACTATAATCATGTTGGTTGTTAATTTGACATTGACATAATGCATACCATACAAAGTAGGTGTATACTCACTGGTAGATTTGTTTGTAATCAATGTACAAAGCAGGTGTGTACATGAACACACAGACTTCTACACATGTTAGTAACTTACTACTTCTACTGGTGTTTGTACACACACAGTAGAAAGCAGGTGTACACACACTGCTACTGGTGTTTGTACGTTTTAGGCGGAAAACCCTCACCAGGCAGATGAGTGTGGATTTTTGGATCGGAGCCGAAACGTGTTCGGCGGCTTCCTCCTCTCAATCCTGGTACCACACGAATGTCACCATGTTGAGGTTAGAACTGCTCTCCATGAGTGTATGTCTGTTGTCTTTAGATGTACTCAGATGCACCTGCTTTGCATTCACACAACAAAATCTATTTAATTCTGCCATTTCATGGCAGTGTTTGGCATCGTAATTGTCTTGTTTTTTTATCGAAATGCTGTGAAAAGATTGCACCCTGAAAGGTAGTGGGGTTCATTGTGATGTTTATATAAATTCCGATGAACGTTGATGACAAAAAAATGGGCGTTTCATAAAAAAGGACCATTATTTTAAGTTGTATTTTCTAGACAAAATCAAACATGTTAAATTAGTGATCGAAAAAACCCACAAATGTGATCGTTCTATGCTTTCCAGTAGTCGGTGGCAGTGATGTCGGACATTTGTGGAGACAGGGTGTCGGTAACTTAATGTAGGTGAATCACTGATCTTCTGTTGCATGGAATCTCATGGCTTTGCTACCAACATTGTGCCTATGGTTTGCATGGTTCAATGATGCCTTTCTGCATATTGTGTGTCACAATTAAGATGCTGTTATGTATTTACACATTATATTGTTTAGTTTCATCTCTATCTTCTCCGCATCTTACTCATATTGGCTGCTCATGACATGGGCAGGTCGTCCATTGCATGGGTGTCGTTGTGTTTCTTAAACTCCTTCGTGCACGCTTCTGTTTGTGGCATAGTTGTCATACGAATGCCATGGTATTGTATTAGCAGCACATATTCTGTGGTGCTTATGCCATTCATAATTTCATATTGTTCTTAAATGCAGACCAGTAAATACAAAGATCTCCATTTTGTCCACCTACCTTCTTCTCACGTTCTACTTCATTTGGGCCAGATGATGTCACCTAGTCCTAGAATTGAATAATACATAACATAAATGAATAACGAAGAATGTACAATTCCAGGTAGGCCGCAGAGCCAAGGCTGTTACCGTGTGTATTCATGCTTATGCAATGGTTTGATAAAGAAAAATAAGTTGAGTAACTGGTCGCTGCCAACCGCTGATTGTTGTAGATACAGCGTGCAATCAATGTAGAATCGTTATCAGAAAGTACATAATGATGTACAAGTAATTCGTGATCTGGTGGCAGGAGGAAAAGTATGGTGCGTCAGACGTCCGTAGAACTAACGGCCTGCCACACACTGTTACAACCCGACAACGTCAGTGGCAATGTGTCCCACTCAAAGGCGCTCCTACAGCGACGGACTAGCATCGAAGTTTGCGAAAAGGAAAGCGTAGCAACGGCACTGGCACCACAAGTTGATGGTCGCGTGTGCTTTATCAGTGATCAGGTGTGTATCAAATGTGACCGGCCACAGCAAAGTGGGTATTAAGTCGCATAATTGTAAAATGGAGTTGTGTAACGTTTTGGATTCCAAAACTCATGCACTTTAAAATTATACCTCACTTGTTGAAATATCTTCAGTAATTTTTAGTCCTTTGGCCAAAGGTCCAAGGGACTATTGCCATCACTCTCAGAAACCGTTCAGCAATTTTTTCTCTAATTTTGCATAGACATATCTTAGGGCACTGCCACTATGCACGAGAAATCTGTATTTGATTGAATCATTCTAAGGGCTCCCTAGGGCCTCCAAGGACCCCAAAACTGGTAAAAATGTAACATTTTGCCTATTTAAAAAAAACTGTTCAGCAACTTTTTCTCAAATTTTGCATATATATTTCATGTGGTAGTGTCATTGTACACAAGAAATCTGTATTTGATTGAATCATTCTAAGAGCACCTAATGACCCCCCAAAAAAGAACCCCAAAACTGGTAAATTTTCACATTTTGCCTATTTTTTCAAAAACTCTTAAATAACTTTTTCTCTAATTTTGCATAGACATTTCATGTGGTAGTGCTACTGTACACAAGAAATCTGTATTTGATTGAATCATTCTAAGGGCACCAAAGGTCCCCATAAATGCTAAATTTGCTAACTAAATGGTCTACTGCAGCAGATGATCTAGCAGGCTTCCAGTCCTCTTGTTCAACTAATCCCTTTTCCCACAACATCTGTCACACCTCACTGTGGCTGCTGTTGGAAAGTGTGACTAATCTGTAATTGGTCACTGGCAGAGGCTTGGGTCAACAGACACACAGCACCCTCTAGACCCCTGGACAGTTGTGCCTACATTCTAAGGGGTCATCCTGAAACAACCACATGTCAACCATTAGAAGAGTTGACATAGTTCCGCTATATACAAGAAATCTGTATTTGATTGAATCATTCTAGTATCATCAGCATATAGTAGAACATACATTTGCAAGAAAATTTCTACATCATCATCACTAAGGTTGTAAATTTCACCAGCTGCCATGTCAAGTCCCTTATAATTATGACTAACAGTGTTAAAATCATTCAAGTAAATAGCAAATAACAAAGGAGACAAGTTTTCTCCTTGTGGTAACTCTACATCACACGAGAAGAAGGCTGACACAGCCCCCCAAAATGCAGAATGTTTACACTATCTAGTGATGTGGTTTTGAGAAGGGCCCTTGAGACTATCCCCAAACAGTAGATTTTGTGTATTGTACCAGAAACAGAACACTATTCCCCTTCCCAAAACATATGTGTCTTGTATGGCAGTTGTTTTATATAAGCAGAAAGTTAATTGAAATTAGTTATTCTTAGGCCACAGAAAAGTAATTCCCGGTTTCTCATCAATGCATGTATTTAAAAATGTGCCACAACATTTTATTTTTTATTATAATTATTCATCTAAACGTAAGCCGTGCAATAAGTGAACAGTAAACATGTCAACATTTTACTTTCATCATAACCCTTAATGATCTGTAACTATGATTCACCAAAAAAACATTTTATTAATAATTACCTACAGGGTTGTTTGATTTATGCCGGGCAGAAACTGTTTCTGCCCAGCAGAAACAGCAACAATAGGAAATACATGCCATTGATAGGCAAACGTGTTCTTTTTATAGAAAACGTCAGTTTGTTTCTGTACCTGTCTACGTATGATAACCATTTGTCCGCCCTGCTCACAATAAACATCACATGAATGATAAAAGGAAGGTCACTGCCACTTAACTTGTGGATTATTATTATTATAAACTGTTCTGCTACTGCTTGGTGGACAGTTAATTAGTGGGTCAAGTTCAAATACATCAGCACGTTTTTCACACCTGCATGGTAGTTTAGGCTCAGTAGTGTGCTGGCAGCTACTAAACCTATAGGCTTGTGTGAAAAGGATAGTTGGCAGAAGAACTAACTTCAAAGCACCATTGCATCCATTTAGCCAGGCAGCAGTCACACTGTCCCAGTGTCTGCTGCTATGTTTATATAATAATTATATACGTTTAATGATCCCAATACACCAATCTGTTGGCACAATGTCAGATAATAGAACTAGGTTAAACATTGTTTGTTTGATAGACTCCTGTTAAACTGGACAGTTGTCTGTAGGTTTTAAACTGTCAAACAGTGAGTCTACCTTTTGCTCTCAGATAATCTGTCCTCTTAGTTTTACACATAAAGACATAATCTGGCATAACTTGATAAGACTTTGTAGCAGCACATTTGTACTTCCACTGTATCATTGCAACATAACATACATACTGTGTGCCACATTTGAATGTCATGCATGTAATATTTCCATGCAATCCATTTGCATATATAATGTAAAACTTCATTTTCTTCATTTTCACTTTTTGATCCCTACCATGTTCAATGCTCTATAACTTTGCCAATTTTTGTAGCAGTCATATTTTTTGAAACCGTGTAAATCACCCTACCAAACCTTTACAAGGATGTAAGAAAACAATGTTCCAATTGTTCCAACTTATCACTCATTTGGTCAGCCGGGGTCACATATAGACGTATTAGTCCAAAGGACTTCAGGGCCTCTTGGCCCATTTTTTGTTTATTTAGTTTTAAAACTGAAGCAATATTTAAAGTGAAGTTTTGAAAAACAAGGTCATTTTGACTCGCACCGTCTCTAGTTTCATTTATATACAAGTGTATATATATATATATGTATGTGCTTGATGGGTTATGCTGTATCAATGAAAGAAAATGGTGCTTGTCTATAATTTTAAACTAAATTATATATATATATATATATATATATCAAGTTTGCTGATTTTTTTAATGCAGTTTTGTAACATTTTTATGACTATAGTTCCATTCAGTATAGATAGTTAATTAATGTATAACAATTTTACATTATACCTTCAGTAGTATATTTCCGAATAATTTTATATTAATAAAATAGATCAGTTTTAAACATTACTGACCGGTGGTTCTAAACAAATTACTAGACATACTTTCTATAACCATGTCATGCTTGTTTTTCAGGGAACAGAAGGAAGACGCACCTGATGAATGCTCAATGGAAATATCAACAGAATGGTGGAAATAGCTTTGATCTCTTTGTGGCGAACTTGCAACCTACACCTTGTATGAAGCGTCTCACAGCCAGTACCACTGGACACGTGTTTGTGCCACTACAAATTAAAATGACATATACATACATCTATATATATATACAGGGGAACTTCACTATTAATGACACCTTTGGGATTGGACTAAAGTGACTAGGCTGAATATCGAGGTGACCCTATTACGGGGGCTAATACCCTATACTTTATTGTATGTAGAAATAATTTGGGACTGTCCTATGGTAACCTTAATTGCAAGGTAACATTAACAGTAAGTTTATTTTATGACGTAACGGATACATACAGTTAATAAACAACTTGAAGGTGGCTGTATTACCCAAGTGACTGTAAAGTGAGGTTCCACTGTATATTACAAATTACGTAAGTTATATTCCATAGTTGTTTTATATTCTGTGCCTACAAATAAAAAAGAACGAACACATCCTTGCAAGGCACCGTGATTGTAAATATTTTCATTAACCGTGTGAATCACTGCTCTCTTGTCGATCTTTCTAATTATAGAGTCTCTCATCAATACCCGCGCTGTCCTTTTAAAGCTATCTTTGACAGTTCCACTACCTGGAAGCTCCATCTCAAGCTAAGGTTGGAAATAGTATGATTTGAAGGTTCGCTTAATCAAATCTGTCAGCACTTCTGTCATTAAACGGTGTTTATTATTTTTATAATACATCTTCGCTGACGTTTAACAGACATTACATACTTTATGTGAACAGTTCAAAGAACAAAGATACACCTCGTTGAATGTAACTTAGAGTGCCACAGCCACATTACATTTTGGTGAACTTCATCTACACAGCTTCCGGCGCATCATTGACTACAACGGGCTGAAACATAAGAGCACTTACGAGCTCAAATATCTGTAAGACGCTCTGCAAACTCCCATCTCAGCAGCTGTAAGCAGCAATCAAGCCACAATACCTAGTGTTATCCTTAAAACTAAAAGGCAGTGTTGTCCCACTGAACAATATTAACATATTGTTCCGAGCTGTTTTTCATTTAAAAAAATCAATAATAGTATACGTGTCATTGTGAACAGGTGGTCAAGATATCAAACAAACTAATGATACTTGATGACTTGGAAACCTTTTTTGATGTGGTTCGAAAACAATGTATTTTGATACGACGAAGCTATAACGTCACTAATGCCGCCAGGCAATAAACTCGCACAAGAGAACCGTGACATTATTGCACTTGAAGGTGAGTTATTGATATCACTTCAAACGAATCAGTTGTTACTATCTATATTAATAATATACTCGTATCATGTTGTTATTGCAAGGAAGCAAAAAACATAATATCAAACAGGGGTAGAACTTCAGCATTTATTTTACTAGACAGCAGGACTAGTAAAGACAAAAGTTTACTAGTCTGCCAAAAGGTTTACTAGTCCTGCAAATAAAAAACATAGCACAAATTTAGGTCACAACAA